>CM035152.1:140995343-141595343 GCA_020205615.1 Panax quinquefolius
CATTCGGTATAATCATGACTTGATATAAATGATGTGACAAAAGTCCTCGGTGGCTGTAATGCATTGATGATAGATAGTTTTTGGTATGATTATGACCGGGGGTGATTCGGTATAGTCATGACCATTGATAATTTGATGAAAATCCTTGGTAGTAATGCGGGGATGATTAGATGTGGTGGTTTATTTATTAAAATTTGAGTCTCGGTGATAAAAATTGATGAAAACCTTTTAAAACCTAAAAGATAGTAGACTTTATTCTCTACTTGACTCTTTTAATGGATTGCTTATTCAGCTGCATGATTAAGCTGGTTTCTATTGTATTTTATCGGTTTAAACTTTGTTGAAGGCTAATGATAATTTATTACGCATTATCTTAGTCATAATATTTCTTCTTTGGGCTAGTTGAGCTCACCCTTTCTTTTTTCTTGTTCTTGAGGAAATGAGAACATAATTTGAGACGAGTCGGGGAGCGAAGTAATGGTCAGGAGGATAGCATTAGTAGTCCTCACTATTACGTGAAATAGTGTGATAATAGTTGTAATGAGGACTCCTTTTGAGTTTGTATAATATCTAGTAGACAATATTTGTATTCAAACTCACGATTTATGTCGTATTGTACAGCAGATTATATTAGTAAAGTCGTATTTGAATTTATGTACCATGTAAGTGGCGACCCAAGATGGGTGGCGTATACCTAATTTTAGAGGCGTCGCGGTTGGTATCGAGCTTAGGGATATGATCCTGGCTAAGATGTGAGAATAGAACTAGGAGGGAGAGGCGGGAATTCCTTCGCTAGTATGACCTACTAAGTTTATTTGGTATTTGATTTGGTCGGTCGAGGAGTATAGTGATAATATGTTGCATGTCAATTAACCCTTATTTTGTGGCGGTGTTTGAAAATGGCATCAGAGAATGTTGAGAATAGCAATGGAGCCACAGGGAGGCTGTTGATTCTCCACGGATCAATAATCGGGACAATGTGCAGCAGGATGGCGATAATCCTCTTGTAAACAACAACAACGATCGATTGATGAATGACGATGCGTTTAAAGGTTTTAGAATTCATGCGACATCGATCGAAAGAGACTCTGTCCAAAAGCGTAGGTGGAAACACGGAAAACTCTCGGCGGTCACCGCTAAACAATTCAAGGAGTTGGGACCACCGGAGTTTAAGGGAAGCCAAAACCACTTGGCGGAAGCATGGATAAAGCATATTACCAAGATATTTGATGTCTTGGGATGCTCAGAGAGCAAAAGGTTCCTTTGCCGCCTTTATGTTCTTGCGGAGAAGCGGATTCTTGGTGGGAATCGGTAAAAGCGTACTCGACTTCTTTATCTTGAAGATATCTTGGGAGAAGTTCGAGGGAGTACATTCAGCGACAAATACTTTCTGAAAGTATTCGCCACATGAAGGAGGTGGAGTTTATCAAGTTGGAACAAAACAATATGGCCAGAGTGTCATGATACGAGGCAAAATTTGCGGAGTTATCACGATTCGTCCCACTTGGTGGATAATGAAAGAGAAGAATGGCGCGAATGTTTTAAGAGGTTTGAAGCGGAGATCGTCGACATCTTATTTCTCATAAAGCGTGTTTTATTGAGATGTTGTAAATAGGGCTCGATTAGTGGAGTAGCGATAACGAGTCAACGCATGACTAAAAAAAAAATGGCAAGCAAAATTATAATACCGGTGAGAGTAGTCATCGAAGCGGTGACAACAAGCGTGGAGGAAATCAACGGGCGGATATGGTAACCACCGGTGGTAATCGGGGCCAAAATAATAAGAATGGACATTTCAAGAAAAGGAGATTCAACAATGATGGAAAGAGCGTCGGCACCGACACCGTTTCAAAGGAAGAAGAAGAAACGACCACCGATTATATGCTTCAAATGCGGAGGAGAGGACACATCGATCGGGAATTGCGCCATGCCAAATCAAAGCATGTTATAATTGTGGAAGAAGGTCACTTAGCTCGATTTTGTCGTTCTAGAAGACAAATTCAACTAGGATGGAGGCACCAAAGGTGTCCCAAACAAACCAAAGCCGGTAGTTTAAGAGGCGTTTTTTTTCTCGTGACGAGGAACACGAATAAAATTATCACGGGTAAGTTAATCGTAAGCTCTTGCGAAGTCTATACCGTGTTAGATACCGATTCTACCCACTCTTTTATTTCACCTAGTGCGTTCAGCGTTTAAATTTGACTCAGGAGAAGTTAGACTTTGACTTATTGGTTGAAACCGTTAGTAGGAGCCTTCGTTACCGCTCTTATTTTTAAATCTTGTTTGATTCAAATAAACACTTTCACGTTACTGTCGATCTTATCTTTTGAAAATACTTGCCTTTGATGTGATTTTGGGAATCAATTGGTTAACTACTCATCATGCTTTTCGTAAGGTTGTTAGCTTTTATATTCATAACCAACTTTGTTATCTGAATTCAAAGTAACCAAACCCTAAAGTTAATCAACTTTGTTATATCAAGCTATAAGTAAAGAGCCCCGATCCTTTCGTTGTTGACTTCCTTGTGTGGAATGCTTTAGAAGCCGGACTTTACGTAAGCGACGTCGTGAATGAAGATGGCAAGTTAATAGGTATCATTGTGAGGTCTTTATCCGGGTTAAGGGATAAAGTCACAGATTGGTATTAATGTGACGTACTTATCCAAGTCTTGGGCGAAATATGATTTTGAATGATATTTCTATCATTAATAAATTTCTTGGCGTATTCTTGAAGACTTCCTAGCCTACCCTAAGCGGAAATCGAATTTTGTATTGACCCGATACAAAACCCATTTCTTAAACCCTCAAATATTTCTTGACTAAAAGGATGCATTTACGTGGATTATGATGAAAGTCATAATAAAAGTATAGAACTAATAAAAATCATGGGTATATGAAGTATTAGTAAGTTTTATGATGAGTTATGTTGGTTAGTATGTGAAAACATGAAAGTTTCTTAGAAATCACAAAGAGTTGAAAATCAGATTTTAGTGAAAAACGTAACATGAAATTCAATTGACCATATCTCCTGTTATATTTTGAATTTTTGAATGTGGTCAAGTCCTAGAGTTAGATCTATGAGTTACCTAACTAATCCAAGTGGAATTACTGGAAAAGGTGTTGTAGATTTTTGTGTGGACTGATTTTAGCAAAGGAGTGCAAAGCTGCAAAAACCGAAAAAGCTTCTGCCATGATTTTAGAGAGGCTGTTTCGGCCACTTAAATTATGAGAAAAATTCTGTCCTTTTTGGGACATGAAAGTATATGGTATAAAGTACCTCCTGTCCAAAAATGAGCTCATTCTGACTTAAAATGAGCAAGTTATGACTATTTCAATATTTAGGTATTTTAAATTGAAAAACGCTATAATAGGAGTTCTATAACTCCGATGACCATGAAATTTAAACTAGAAACTCATGTTAACATGTGTGAGGTCCTGCCAAGATTTGGGAATTTTTGGAGTTAAACTTGAGGTAGCTAATTTCTTAAGGAATTTATTGGAAATTGATTTTTGAAAAATAGTAAATGAATTTTAAAAATTCGAGAAAATATATTTTCATCATGGGACTATATTATGCTAAATTCAGAAAAGAAATATTTTTGGGACTGATTTGGTATTTTTCATGAAAATAGTTTAGTTGCGAATATATGAGTTAAATATGTTATGTGAAGTAACAAAGTTGAAAATAGGATTTTATGGTAGAGAATCCTATATAGAGTATATGCATATTTTTGATGAGGATTTGATAATTGGTGATGATATTTTATGAGTATGACATTTTGAATGATTAAATGCATTATATGATAAAGCGTAAACAATTAAGATAAATTGTTTATAAATTTAAGAAGTGATTAAAATATTGTTATAATATTAATGATATTAGATTATGAGATTATTAAGTGATTGAAAACATGGGGATATTCTTGAATCTGGATAAATTATATTATAAATGTTTAATATTTATCCTTTATCTCATTTGATTGATTCTTTATATCATTATCCTCGTATTTTATATTATGTTGAAAGTCATACATGGAAAACTACGTGCATAGATGGACTTGGTATGATTATGACCGAGGGATTGTTGGGTATAATCATAGTAGTAATTGAAAACACAATTATCTTTGGCCGTAGTGCATGGATAATTTGTGGTGCGTGATCTTAATGAATATCCTATCTTTTGTAGTGCGGGGATGATTCGATGATGTGGATTAATTATTGAAGTTTGAGTCTCGTGAATGAAATATTAATTCATGGATGTGTTCAAAAGTCATACGTGGCTTACGTGCATAGATGGACTTGGTATGATTATGACCGAGGATTGTTGGTATAATCATAATCAGTAATTGAAAACTGATTATCTTTGGTAGTAGTGCATGGATAATTTGTGGTCGTGATCTTAATGAATATCCTTGGCACGTAGTGCGGGGATGATTCGATGATGTGGATTAATTATTGGTGAGTCTCGGCAATGAAATATTAATTCATGGATGTGTTCAAAGTCATACGTGGCTTACGTGCATAGATGGACTTGGTATGATTATGACGAGAGTTGTTCGGTATAATATAATAGTAATGAAAACCACTGATTATCTTTGGTAGTAGTGCATGGATAATTTGTGGTCGTGATCTTAATGAATATCCTTGGCACGTAGTGCGGGGATGATTCGATGATGTGGATTAATTATTGGTGAGTCTCGACAATGAAATATTAATTCATGGATGCGTTAAAAAGTCATACGTGGCTTACGTGCATAGATGGACTTGGTATGATTATGACCGAGGATTGTTCGGTATAATCATAGCTTAGTAATTGAAAAAACACGAATATCCTTGGCGATTGGTGCATGGATAATTCGTTAGTCGTGATCTTATTAGTTTGTGTCTTAGCATTATTGGTTTCTGGTTGTATATCTTTTGCTTTTT
Organism: Panax quinquefolius; assembly: GCA_020205615.1. Classification (NCBI taxonomy): domain Eukaryota; kingdom Viridiplantae; phylum Streptophyta; class Magnoliopsida; order Apiales; family Araliaceae; genus Panax; species Panax quinquefolius. The sequence continues at coordinate 141,000,269 of CM035152.1, forward strand.
AGTGCAAAGATGAATTGTTAATGAATAGCTTTGGCGGATTTCAAAGATGAATTTAATATTTTTAAGCGATAAAAGGTATTGAGGTATCCTCATCTCTTTATCATACCGGTCGTACCCTAATTTAGAGGCGAAATTCCATAAGGAGGGAGATTTGAGACCCAGATTTTATCGATAAAGATTTAAATTTTGTCAAAATAATTTTTTAATATTATGGTGTGAATTTGAGATAATATTATAGTTGTGGGTAGTATTTATAAATTTTTGCAAAGTATCACAGTGGTTATATTATATTCGATTGGTGGGGAATATTCGATTTAGCGAGGGAATATTCGTACAACGGCTCAATCATTGGTGGACCCTAATGAAATTATTGTCGGATTGAAAGCGACAAAAATATTTTATTGAAATAACGGCGGAAGTTTTCAAGTAGTTCTTGTTGAACTACTCGGTAGTAAAAATACGATGTCGTGTGGTTGCATAGTAGCACTGCACGGTATTGATTATTGATGCTTATGTGAGAAGTCACTTTCGGTTTGATTCCATTATTGTCGATTAATAATATGAATTATTATAGCGATAATGACGCTTTGTTTTATTCGTATTATTAACGTAATAAAAGCGAAACATCTTTTATATAAAATAGAATACTTTATTAAAGTTATTACATAAATAGAATATATTATATTTTATTATGCATAGTGTTGCATAGTGTTTTGCATAGTGTTTTGCATAGTATTGCATAGTGTTTGCATAGTAAAATGTTTTTATATAAATAGAATATATTATATTTTATTTAAAAGATTTTTCTTTAAATATGGACCGTCAGATTAAAGTAAATCAATCTGGATAGTTCATGGATTAATTCTTATGCATTCCATTTTTCTATAAATAGAAGCTCATTCCTTCATTATTTTCTTACGAATTCATTGAAACTTAGAGAGAAATTATAGAGAGAAGCTATAAGAGAAAATTATAGAAAGAAGAAGAGTATTACGCTTACTTCACTACTTATATATTAGGTTCTTTTACGGGTGAGGGGTGTTATTCTTTCTTCTTGAAGAACTTACATTATTCCATTCTTTATTATTACATTGGAATAACTTTTGTAAAAGTGGTATATACTATATAACTTTTTATCATGGCATACCCTATACTTGGTGAAATCCTTATGTTATTCCATTGCTTATTATTACATTGGAATAACTTTTGTATCTGTGTTTACCTATACTTGGTGACATTCTTCTATTATTACATTGGAACATCACACATGTGTGTTTTACAGGACTGGTTAAAATCTTTATTATTATTACATTGGAACATCACATGCATGTGTTTTACACGGGACTGGTTAAAATCTTTATCGATACATTGGAATATCTATCGTGTGTGTTTTACGGATCTGGTTCCATCTTTATTATTACTGTTGGAACATCACTGTCGGTGTGAATTTCACGACTGGTTCCGTTATTATTATTACATTGGAATAACACATCTGTCTGCAATCCGCATGCATGGTGATTTCTTTTGTTATTCCATTCTTTATTATACCCGGTTGGTTAAAACTTTGACTTCTATACTCCATGAAATTAGTAGAATATCCTTGATATTTGTGTTTCATCGATATCTTTTCATGGAAATATTCTTACGATCATTCTTGAATTTTACTCTGAAAGCGATATCGTGTTGACAATTTGGACGTTAATAATTCATGGATTAAATAATTCTTGAACTTGTTTTATTGAATTATTATGTCATTGTCATCATCCTCATGTTATATTATGTTATCTTTGGCTTACGTGCATAGATGAACTTAGTATGATTATGATCGGGGATCATTCGGTATAATCATGACTTGATATAAATGATGTGACAAAAGTCCTCGATTGGCTTTTGTAATGCGGTGATAGATAGTTTTGGTATGATTATGACGAGGGGTGATTCGGTATAGTCATGACCATTGATAATTTGATGAAAATCCTTGGTGAGTAGTGATGCGGGGATGATTAGATGTGGTGGTTTATTTATTAAAATTTGAGTCTCGTGATAAAAATTGATGAAAACCTTTTAAAACCTAAAAGATAGTAGACTTTATTCTCTACTTGACTCTTTTAATGGATTGCTTATTAAATTGCAGATTAAAGCTGGTTGTCTATTGTATTTTATCGGTTTAACTTTGTTGAAGGCTAATGATAATTTATTACGCATTATCTTAGTCATAATATTTCTTCTTGGGCTAGTTGAGCTCACCCTTTCTTTCTTTGTTCTCTTTGAAATGAGAACATATTTGGGACGAGTCGGGAGAGAAGTAATGGTCGAGAGGATAGCATTAGTAGTCCTCACTATTACGTGAAATAGTGTGATAATAGTTGTAATGAGGACTCCTTTTGAGTTTGTATAATATCTAGTAGACAATATTTGTATTCAAACTCACAGTTTTTATGTCGTATTATTATACCACAGCAGTTATATTAGTAAGTTGTATTTGAATTTATGTACCATGTAAGTGGCGACCCAAGATGGGTGGCGTATACCTAATTTTGGGAAGGATGTAACACAAGTTTGGGGTGCAAATTGTCTTTTAGTTTTAAAAATTGGCAAAAATAATTAATTTTAAATAAAATAAAAAATTTAAAATAATTAATTTTAAATAAAATAATTAGTTTTAAAATAAAATAAAATAATTAATTTTAAAATAAAATAATTAAAATAATAAAATTAAAATAAATATTTAGAATTAATGATTAATAATTAATCATTAACTTGTAAAATGATTATTTTATTTTTATTTTTAAAATTAATTATTAATCATTAGGTTAAAAAATCATTAAATTGTAAAAAAAATCATTTTGCCACATAAAAAAATTACATTTTTGTTTTAAAAACAAAATTTTAAAAATAGAATTTGTTGGAAGAATGCATATTGTGATTTGATGTTTAAAGTAAATACTCTTGATTTTATGTAAAGTCCTTCAAGGAATATATGTACAAGGACTTAGTGATAGATCAAAACTGTTAGGTTGATCTTAACTTTCAATGTTTATCATTCTAGACGAATGTATAGAATAAAAGAGATCAAAGATGTTAGGTTGATCTATGACTTGAAAGAAATAGATAGGCCTTGAAAAGAATCACAGTCTATCAAGTCGATCAATGAAATGCAGAGGCTAAGGCAGGATCGTAGAGCTTAGAAAATCGTAGTGTATTTGCCTTGAAGGACCTCTTCAGTAATCGTGGAGTGGTCCAGATGTTTGCCGAAGTTAACTCAGAGATCGTAGTGTGCTCTCGGAAACGTAAAGTCCGCACGACGAGCAAGTAAAAATTGTTGAGTGCTCTCGGAAACGTAGAGTCTGAAAGACGAACAAATGAAGATCGTAGTGTTCTGATTCAGCCCAAGCACCAATATGACAAAACACCACGATATGGATCGTAGAGTGTCATCTGCCTTATGTCAGAAGCATCGAGCCCTACTCTTATGAAAAGATAAATCCCAACAAAAATGGAATGGGTTTGAAACGTTGAAGTCCTCTCCAGTCCCAACGGTACAAAAGATATCCTTAATATTCAACAAATGAAACATATTCAAGAAGCTAAGGAAAGGACCATAGGACAGAGGAAAAATACCTTTTCAGGTATTAGGTGAGAAAGCAGGCTACTGTGTCAGTGGGCCAGAATGCAACTCAGAAGGTGTGCAGAAAAGTCTCCATCAAAGTTCAGAAATGTCAAACACATTTAATGCTTCAACAAAAGGCTTCAACGGATAGATTTCAAGAAACACATATATGCAAAACATATGCGGATGATAATGTAAGCAAGCAATTGAACAAAAAACGTACAAGTATACACTCAACGCTCAACTCTACGATCTGAGAAAAAGAGGAAGCTTGCTCAGCTACTCAGTTCCTTCGAACAAGAGCTTAACTGCAACTGAGTAGCATCAATCACGAACTCAACAACTACCAACCAACTGATGTAAGAGTTCCAAGTCATAAGGATTTGAAGAGTTCTAAGTGAACTGTAAAGAACCAAGTCTGCTAGACTTGAAGAGTTCAAGAGTGAACTAAGAAGTGCCTAGACTGCTGGTTTAGAAGGAATCTGTGAGATTCAAGAAGTGTAACAGACATTCTTAATGGATTTCCTACTCGAGGAGTAGAAGAGTGGATTAAGAGCTTTAAGTGCTCTGAACCACTTAAAACTGTTGTGTCTATTATATTTGTGTTATAACTGCTATAACTATTATAACTGCCATAACAGTCTCACTCTCATTAATTCAAGATATCTAAAAGAAGGTTTATCAAATACTCTTTCCGTTGTGCATTAATCACCTTCAAAACTAACTAGTTAAAAAAGAAAAGTTTTTAAATATCTATTCAACCCCCCCCCCCTCCCCCCTTCTAGATAACTATTGTGCCTCCAGGAACTAACAATTGGTATCAAAGCAGGTTCTATAATATAGCCTACAAAGCTTGAGTAGATCCGATGGCACACTTACCAAACGAATCAAAGACTGGAGGAGGCAACAAGCCACCTATGTGAAACAAAGATAAATTTGCTAACTGGAAGGTTAGGATGCAAGCTTACATGGATTCAATAGATGAAGATCTATTTGAAACTGTTCAGAATGGGCCCTATGTTCCTACAAAGCTTGCACCAACTACAGACGACCCAAACAGAGTACAGATCAAGGTCAAAGGAGAATGGACAAAAAATGAGAAGAGAGTTGTCCAGCTCGACAAAAAGGCCAATAACATCTTGTTCCAATCCTTAGAAGATGATCTGTTTGAAAACGTGGTCAACAACAAAACAACAAAGGAGGTTTGTGAAGCACTACTCATTATGCATGAAGGAACATAAGAAGTCAGAGAAAACAAGCAATCTCTCTTCATTCAATAATATGAGATGTTTGCTCATGTTCAAGGAGAGAATGTCACTGCCACCTATGAAAGATTTAATGTTCTGCTCAACTCTCTACGAGCCTATGGAAAGATCTATCCAAACAAAGATCTAATCATAAAGTTCATGAGAGCCTTACCAAGCAAGTGGGATGCCAAAACCACTGCCATTAGAGAATCGAAGAATTTACATGAAACGACTGTCCAACAGTTGTATGACAACCTTCTCACATCGAACCGGAGTCGACTCAACGAAAGCGAAACCTCGCTCAAGGAAGAAAGAAGGATAAAGGTGTTGCTCTCAAAGCAACCGATAACACCTCCAAAGTCAAGATGAAGTTGATTCGACTACGATGAAGATGATGATGAGGACCTTGCAATCTTTGGTGAAAAGACTAAAAAGGTTCATGCGACAAGGCAAAACCAAAGAAGCCAAAGAAAGTCAAGAATCACAACATCTGACCAGAGCAAATGAATGACCTATGCTACAATTGTAAGAAACTCGCCACTTCATTGCTAATCGCAACAAACCTCTCGAGAGAAGAACTCAAGAAGAAATCACATTCAAAGAAGGAATACAAAGGCAATAAGAGGCCTCAGAAGAAAGACAAAGGCCTTGTAGCTGGAGGATCGTGGAGTGACTCAGACAATGACTCAACTCCAGAATCTAGAGATGATGAAGATCCTCAAATGGCAAATCTTTGCCTAATGGCCAAAAATGCAAGGGACAAACAGAACTCCAACATACATGAAGTAAGTATCGATGAGGTATTTGATTTCAACTCTCCTTATGTAGATATTGATGACCTAAGAACTGCACTGCATGGTATAACATCTGATCTGCATCAATACATGAAGTGGTTTAGAGTTCTATCTAAGGATTATTCACTTCTTCAAAAGGAGAAAGAAAAGGTTCAAGAAGAACTGGAAATAGCCCTTCTCAGTTGTGACGCCCCCAAAATAGGTATACAACACCTATTCTTGAGTTGCCAAATACATGGTACAAAATTTAAATATAACTTAATTATACAACAGTCGTGTAAAATATGACAAAACATAATCTAAGAGTTTTAATAAGAATATTGTCATCTAGACAATATCCACACTCAATAGAGTCCTCATTACATTTATTGTCACACTATTTAACAGAATAGTGAGGACTACTAATGCTATCATCTGGACCGTCACTCCGTTCCCCGACTAATCCCGGCTACATTCTCATTTCCTGAAGAGAACAGTGAAAGAAAAAGCGTGAGCTCAACTAGCCCAGTAAGAAATATTATGACTAAGATAATACAGAATAAATTATCGTTAGCCTTCAACAGTGTTAAACCGATACAATATAACAAACATCAAGTTTAACTGCTGCAAACAAGCAATCCATTAAAAGAGTCAAGTAGAGAATAAAATCTACTATATTTTATGATTTAAAAGGTTTTTCATTACTTTTATCGCTGGGACTCAGCTTAATAAATAATTCACATCATCCCTACACTACTACCGAGGATATTCATTAGTATCACAACCACAAATTATCCATGCACTACGGGCCGAGGATATTTGTGTATTCATCAATGGTCATGATCATGCCAACAAGCGTCCATCAATGCACTCATGGGCCAATGAGGACTTTTACCACATCATTTGTAACATTACTACGGTCGTGATTATACCGATTAATCCACAGTCATAATCATACGAAGTCCATCTATGCACTATAGGCCATGTAGATGACTTTCAACATAATATAAACATGAGGATAATGACAATGATATACTGAATTCAATAAAACAAGTTCAAGAATTAATTTATCTAGAAACTAATAACGTCCAAATTGTCAACATGATACTTCTTTTTGTAGAGTAAAATTCAAGAATGCTCGGAAGAATATTTCCATGAAAAGATATCTTTGGATGAAGCGCAAATATCAAGGATATTCCACTAATTTCATAGAGTATGTAAGTCAAAACTTTAACCAACCGAGTATAATAAAGAATGGAATAACAAAAGAAATCACCGTGCATGCGATAGATCGCATGCAGAAAAGTTATTCCAACGTAATAATAAATAACGGAACCAAAGTTATGCCAAATGCACAGACGGGATATTCAACAGAATAATAAATAACGGAACCGTGTCAAAGTAAATTTGCATCGAGAGGATGTTCCAATGAGAATAATAAAGAATGGAATAATGAAGAATTTCACCATGTATGCGGTAGCTTGCGCAGATAAGAGCGAGTTACTTCAACATAATGATAAAGAATGGAATAATGTAAGAATTTCACCAAGTATAGGGTAGATCGGCATTATAAAAGTTATTCTAATGAGAATAAAAAATGAAATAACGAAGTTCTCTTCATGAATATAAAAAAGAAATAATACCCTTCATGAAAGTACAACAAATAATATCCCTTACTTTAGAACAACCTGGATATAAGAGTAGTGAAGTAGTATAATACTTTTCTTCTTTCTCTTTATAGTTTCGCTCTCTAGAGTTTCAGTGAATTCGTAATAATGAAGGAATGAGCTTCTATTTATAGAAGAATGGGTGAATAGTAACTAATTCTAAAGCGGTCAGATTGATTTACTTTTAAGCAGACGGTCAGATTGGTTTACTATAAAATATTCTAATAAAACAAAATTTTTAAATAAAATATAATATATTCTATTTATAATCTAATAAAATGAATAACTTTATAAAAGTATTCGCTTTTATATAAAAAGATTTTACTATGCAAAAACACTACGCAGAGCACTATGTAAATACTATGCATAATAAAATATAATATATTCTATTTATAGTCTAATAAAACGAATAACTTTATAAAAGTATTACATTTTTTATAAAAGATTTTATTATGCAAAAAACTATGCATAATATAATATAATATATTCTATTTATAGTCTAATAAAACGAATAACTTTATAAAAGTATTACATTTTATATAAAAAGCTTTTACATTTTATTACATTACTAATACTAATAAAACAAAACTTCATCATCATTATTATAATTCACACTATTAAATCGACCGTGTCGTTTCGAGGAAAGAGGGCTTTCCAATAAGGATTTCTCCTATAGCGCGCAATTAGGTGACCAAACCTCTCCTTGGCGAGAACTTCTGAACATCGTTAATATTGCAAATAATAATATTAATAAATTTCGTCATCTCAATTATTGATTTAATAATATATAAAATATCAACAATAATTGAATCAATTAACGTGAGATATTATGCAATAATTATTGAAGCAATAATTGAACAAAAGCGAAAGTGACTTCTCACGTAAGCATCAATAATCAATCTGGTGTGTGCTACTATGCAACCACGCAGCGTATTCTCGTACTTTTAACACCGGGTGTTTCAACAGTTAACGATAAAACTTTCGCCGTTATTTTCATAAAATATTTTTGTCGTTTTCTCAATCCGACAATAATTCCGTTGTGGGGTCCACCAATGATTATGCCGTCATACGAATATTCCCTATTAAAATGAATATTATATCAAATTCATTCCATAATATTCAAAAATGATAATTATAGAAAATTCATCTTTATTCATAAAAGTTGGGGTCTTACAATCTCCCCTTCTTATGAAATTTCGCCCTCGAAATTAGGGTACATACCCAGTATGTCGAAGAGGTAAGGATACCTTGATTTCATTTCAGATTCTAATTCCTAGGTCATTTCCTCAACATCGTGGTTCCTCCATAAAACTTTGACTTGAGGTATAACCTTGGAGCGTAGAATATGTTCCTTCTTATCCAAGATTTGAACATGAACCTCTTCATATGTTCAATCTTCCGCTATTTCATCCGGTTCTAACTCAATAATGTGGTTCGGGTCTTTCACATATTTACGTAACATGAATATATGAAAAACGTTATTAACACGAGACATACTTGGCGGTAAAGCAAGTCTATAGGCTACAGTCCCTACTCGATCGAGGATTAAAAATGGGCCAATGAATCGAGGATTGAGCTTTCCTCTCTTTCCAAATCTCGTAACTCCTTTCCATGGTGTAACACGTAACAACACATGATCTCCAATATTGAATTTCACGTCCTTTCGATGAAGATCAGCATAACTCTTTTGTCGGTCTTTTGAGATTTTTATACGTTGTCGGATCATTTGAATCTTTTCCGTAGTCATACGCACCAACTCCGGTCCCAACAACGTTGCTTCACCCACCTCATCCCAACATACTGGAGAACGACACTTTCTTCCATACAATGCTTCGAATGGAGCCATGCCAATACTTGCTTGGTAGCTATTGTTGTAGGAAAACTCTACCAATGGTAAGAACTTGTCCCAACTTCCCTTGAAGTTAAGGACACAAAGTCTTAATAAATCTTCAAGAGTTTGAATAGTCCTCTCTGATTGTCCGTCCGTCTGAGGATGATATGCCGAACTAAATCGTAAGTCTGTGCCCATAGCTTTTTGTAAACTAACCCAAAATCGTGAAGTGAATCTTGGGTCTCGATTAGAAACTATGGATACTGGCATACCATGTAGTCTTACAAACTCGTTTATGTACATACGAGTAAGACGTTCAAGTGTATAAGTTTCTCGTATTGGTAAGAAATGAGCAGACTTGGTCAATCTATCAACAATGACCCAAATTGCATCTATGCCTTGAGAAACCTTGGGAAGACCAGTAACAAAATCCATGGTAATGTGCTCCTACTTTCATTCTGGAATTTCAAGTGGTTGCAATGGACCTTTTGGTACTTGTCTGCCTTGACTCATTGATAAGTTAAACACCTTGAGATAAATAGCGTTATCTCTCTCTTCATATTGCCCCACCAAAATGTATGTCAAAGATCATGATATATTTTGGTACTCCCAGGATGGATTAAAAACGGTGTGTTGTGCGCCTCCATCATGATTTTATACTTTAACTCAGGATCGTTAGAACACAAAGTGCGGAGTTGACTCGAAGTATTCCTTCTTCATCGATTCTTGCTTCCGGCATAACACCTTCTTGTACTTTCTTCCTCATATGCATCAGCTCCAGGTCTATAGCTTGAGCAGCTTTAACTTTTTCGATTAAAGTCGGTTCTACTCGTATATTTGCCATCATCACGTGGGTCCCTGGAGTCTTCATCTCTATCTCCATCCTTTTCAAGTCATACAAAATGGGCCTCTGCGTTGACAATATCGCACTCGTACCCGCATATGATCTTCTACTCAATGTGTCAACTACCACGTTTGCTTTTCCAGGATGGTATTGGATGGTATGATCATAATCTTTCAATAGTTCAAGCCAACATCGCTGTCGCATGTTGAGTTCCTTTTGAGTGAAGAAATATTTGAAGCTTTTATGATCCGTAAAGATCTCCACTTTCTCCCCATATAAGTAATGCCTCCAAATTTTAAGTGCGAAGACAAAAGTTGCCAACTCTAGATCATGAGTAGGATAATTCCTCTCATATTCTTTGAGTTGTCGAGAGATATATGCTATGACTTTCCCATGTTGCATGAGAACACATCCTAACCCTTTGCCTGAAGCATCATTTGTAGATGACAAATCCTCCGAGGCAGGATGGTATTGTTAGAGCAGTCTTTGAAATGAGTCTTCTCTTGAGTTCTTGAAAACTCTTCTCACATTCCTCGTTCCAACCGAATTTTGTATCTTTCCGAGTCAAGCTGAGTTAAGGGAGTAGCAATTCGAGAAAACCCTTCTACGAATCTCTGATAATAACCGACTAAGGTGAGAAAGCTACGTACTTCAGTCACTGATTTAGGTTGCTCCCAGCTTTGAATAGCTTCAATATTTGTTGGGTCAACAGATATTCCATGACTTGATACCACGTGCCCAAGGAATGCTACTTCCTCAAGCCAGAACTCACATTTCTTCAACTTGGCATAAAACTTATATTCACGAAGCTTTTGAAGTATCATCCTCAAGTGTTGCTCATGATCTTCATGGCTTTTGGAATAAATAAGGATGTCATCAATAAAGACGACCACAAAGTGATCCAAATATTTCTTGAATACTCGGTTCATCATATCCATGAAGGCAGCATGAGCATTAGTCAATCCAAAAGACATGACTAGGAATTCATAAGGCCCGTACCGAGTTCTAAAAACCGTCTTTGGAATGTCATCGGTTCTAATCTTCAATTGGTGATATCCGAAACGAAGATCAATCTTTGAAAAAAATTTGGCGCCTTGTAACTGGTCAAACAGGTCATCAATGCGAGGCAATGGATATCTATTTTTGATAGTGACATGGTTCAACTCCGATAATCAATACAAAGTCGCATACTCCCATCTTTTCTTCTTCACGAATGAGAACAGAGCACCCCAAGGAGACGTCTTAGGGACGAATGAAAGCGATGTCTAACAATTTCTGTAGTTGGGCCTTTAACTCACGAAGTTCAATAGGAGCCATTCGATATGGGGCTTTGGAAATAGGTTTTGTACCAGGTTCAAGGTCGATACAAAATTCAATTTCACATTTTGGGGGTAGGCAGGGAAGTTCTTGAGGAATACGTCGGGAAATTCATTAACAATAGAAATATCATTCAAAAGCGGCGTATTTTTGTTTAGATCCGTGACATGAGCTAAGAAAGCTTGACATCCGTTTTTCAATAAACGAATAGCTTTATGGCTTGAGATGACAGTGATTGATTTTAATGGTTTGGTTGCTTGAATTCGCATAATAGGTTGGTTAGGAATATGAAAGCTAACAACCTTACGAAAACAATCAATTTTTGCATGATGAGTAGTTAACCAATCAATCCCTAGAATTACGTTAAATGCAAGTATTTTCAATGAAATAAGATTGACAGGTAATGTGAGGTTACCGATTTGAACCAAATAAGACTTATAAACAGTGGATGTAATGAAGGTTTCTCCCAATGGAGTTTTAACAGATAAGTCAAAGTCTAATTTCTCCGGAGTCAAATTTAAACGTTGAGCGCAAGTAGGAGAAATAAAAGAATGGGTAGAACAGGTATCAAATAAGGTATAAACTTTTGCTAGAGTTTATGATAAGCTTACCGTGATGACTTCGTTCGGGTTCCTTGCTTCTGGGAGGTCACGACAAAGCGCTCTCCTTGCACTCATGGCTTTGACTTTTACGGGGCGTCCTTTGGTGCCTCCATCCTATTTGAACTTGTCTTGATTGAGCGAAAAAATCGAGCTAGGTGACCTTCTCTTCCACAATTATAACATGCTTTATGGACGACATCGCATAATTTGGGTGATGTGTCCTCCTCCCTCGCATTTGAAGCATATGATAGGTGGTCGTTCTCATTCCTTAACAATGGGTGCTGGTGCTGACTTCTTTTTATCATTGTTGAATCTCCTCTTCTTGAAATGTCCATTCTTATTATTTTGACCATGATTACCACCGAAGTGGTTACCATTTCTGACATGTTGATTCCCTCCACGCTTATTGTCACCGCTTCAATGACTGCTATCACTAGTATTATCATTTTTTTGTTTACCGCTCTTTTGGTTGGGTTGACTCATTATCGCGCTCCAATAACTGAGCCCTATTAATAACATCTGAATACAAACACAGTTTATGAGAGATAAGATATTGACATATCTCGGGTTTCAAACCTCTTAGAAACATTAGCGTCATTCTCTCCTCATTATCAACCAAATGGGATGCAAACGGGACAACTCGGCAAACTTGGCCCGTCTTTGCGACACGGTCATGTTGTTTTGCTCTAGCTTGATGAACTCTACCTCTTTCATGTGGCGAATACTTTCGGGAAAGTACTTGTCGTTGAGCGATTCTTGGAACTTCTCCCAAGACATCTTTTGATGCGGCGAGTTGAGTACGCTTTTTCTGATTCCACGATGTAATTTGCCTCTCGCCGCATGACATGAAGGTAGCAAAAGGAACTTTTACTCCTCGGAGCATCCCAAGACATCAAATATCTTGTTGATCGCTTTATCCACGTCTCGCCTTAAGTGGTTTTGGCTCTCAAAAACTCCGGTGGTCCCAGTTCCTTGAACTGCTTAGCGGTGACCGTCCGAGAGTTGCCAGTGTTTTCACCTGTATTTTGGACAGGAGCCGCATTTACCTGATGTTGCATGAATTACATAAAGCCTCTGAACATTCCATCGTTCGTCATGTTGTTGTTTACCTGAGGATTGTCGCCTTCCTGATGTATATTATCCTTATTATTGATCTGTGGAGACTCAACGGTCTCTTATGCTCCATTGATGTTCTCAACATTCTCGGATGCCATTTTCAAATACTGCCACAAAACAAAGGTTAATTGACATATAATATATTATCCCTATACTCTGACCGACCAATTAAATGCCAAATAAACTTAGGTAGGTTATACTAGCGAAGGAATTCCCCGTCTCTCCCCTCCTAGTTCTTGTCTCACATCTCAGCTAGGGATCATATCCCTAAGCTTTGATACCAACTGTGACACTCCCAAAATAGGTATACATCACCTATTCTTGAGTTGCTAAATACATGGTACAAAATTCAAATACAATTTAATTATACAACAGTCGTGTAAAATATGACAAAACATAATCTAAGAGTTTTAATAAGAATATTGTCATCTAGAAAATATCCACACTCAATAGAGTCCTCATTACATTTATTGTCACACTATTTAACAAAATAGTGAGGACTACTAATGCTATCATCTGGACCGTCACTCCGTTCCTCGACTAGTCCCGGCTACATTCTCATATCCTGAAGAGAACAGTGAAAGAAAATGGGTGAGCTCAACTAGCCCAGTAAGAAATATTATGACTAAGATAATACAAAATAAATTATCGTTAGCCTTCAACAATGTTAAACTGATACAATATAACAAACATCAAGTTTAACTGCAGCGGAACAAACAATCCATTTAAAGAGTCAAGTAGAGAATAAAATCTACTATCTTTTATGATTTAAAATATTTTCATCACTTTTATCATTTGGAACTCGACAATAAATAATCCACATCATCCACTACTACTGACGATGATATTCATTAGTATCACAACCACAAATTATCCATGCACTACGAGCCAAGGATATTTGTGTATTCATTAATGGTCATGATCATGCCACCAACTGTCCATCAATGCACTACGGGCCAATGAGGACTTTTACCGCATCATTTGTAACATTACGGTCATGATTATACCGACTAATCCTTGGTCATAATCATACCATGCCCATCTATGCACTACAGGCCACAGATGACTTTCAACAAAATATAAACATGAGGATAATGACAATGATATACGAATTCAATAAAACAAGTTCAAGAATTAATTTATCCAGAACTAATAACGTCAAATTGTCGACATGATACTTCTTTGTAGAGTAAAATTCAAGAATGCTCGGAAGAATATTTCCATGAAAAGATCTTAGATGAAGCGCAAATATCGAGGATATTCCACTAAATTCATGGAGTATAGAAGTCAAAACTTTAACCAACCGAGTATAATAAAGAATGGAATAACAAAAGAAATCACCGGGTATGCGATAAGTTATCGCGCAGACGGAGTTATTCCAGCGAGAATATTAAATAATGAACCGTGTAGGTCGGAAAAATTACTCGCACCAAGCGGGATGTTCAATGAATAATAATAAATAACGGAACGAAGTTATGCGTAAGCGCATGACGGGATATTCCAATAATAATAAAGAATGAAATAATGTAAGAATTTCACCATGTATGCGGTACTTAGATAGAGTTATTCAACATAATGATAAAGAATGGAATAATGGAAGAATTTCACCAAGTATAGGGTAGAAATGGCGTATCTGAGTTATTCAACGAGAATAAAAAAATGGAATAATGAAGTTCTCTTCATGAATACTGAAAGAAATAATACCCCTTACGAGTACAACAAATAATATCCCTTACCTTAGAACAAATTTGGATATAGGAATAGTGAAGTAAGAAAATACTTTTCTTCTTTTTTCTCTATAGTTTCTCTCTCTAGAGTTTCAATGAATTCATAAGAAATAATGAAGGAATGAGCTTCTATTTATAGGAGAATGGGTGAATAGTAACTAATTCTGAGCGGTCAGATTGATTTACTTTTAAGCGAGACGGTCAGATTGGTTTACTATAAAATATTCTAATAAAACAAAATCTTTTAAATAAAATATAATATATTCTATTTATAATATAATAAAATGAGTAACTTTATAAAAGTATTACTTTTTATATAAAAAGATTTTACTATACAAAATACTATGCGAGCACTATGCAAACACTATGCATAATAAAATATATTATATTCTATTTATAGTCTAATTAAAGCGAATAATTTTATAAAAGTATTCTATTTTTATATAAAAGATTTTACTATGCAAAAAACTATGCATAATATAATATAATATATTCTATTTATAGTCTAATACAATAAAAGAATAACTTTATAAAAGTATTCATTTTATATATAAAAGCTTTTTTGTTTTATTACATTAATAATACTAATAAAACAAAACTTCATCATCATTATTATAATTCACACTATTAATCGACTAGGTCGTTCCCAAGAAAGAGGGCTTTCAATAAGGATTTCTCCTTATTGGCCGCATGATTAGGTGACAAACCTCTCCTGGCGAAACTTAGACATCATTAATATTGCAAATAATAATATTAATAAATTCGCCGTCTCAATTATTGATTTAATAATATATAAAATATCGACAATAATTGAATCAATTAACGTGAGATCTTGTGCAACAATTCATGAAGCAATAATTGAACAAAAGCGGTGACTTCTCACGTAAGCATCAATAATCAATACCCATGTGCTACTATGCAACCACGCGTATTCTGTACTTTTAACACCGTGTTTCAACGATTAACGATAAAACTTCCGCCGTTATTTTCATAAAATATTTTGTCGTTTTCTCAATCAAACAATAATTCTATTCAGGGTCCACCAATGATTGTGCCGTCGTACAAATATTCCCTGTTAAAACGAATATTCCCCAACCAATCGAATATTATATAACAACTTGTGTACTTTGCAAAATTTATAACTATTACCCACAACTATAACATTATATCAAATTCATTCCATAATATTCAAAAATGATAATTATAGAAAATTTATCTTTATTCATAAAAGTTGGGGTCTTACATCAGTACTAATTCTCTCTCCAAGTTTGAAGCTGAGAATAAGCTCCTAAAAGAAACAAATAAGCTCAGTGCAAAGAGAGAGTCACGACTAACCTCTAAAATTGAGGATCTAGAGAAGACAATCTCTACATGGAATAAATCCTCTTCATCCATGGACTCCTTAATCCCTAACCAGAGAAGTGTCTCTGATAGAACAGGGTTAGGCTTTGGGGAATCTACCTCAGAGTCATGTGTGGAAAAAGCAAAGGAAATTAGCTCTAGTAATGCCTCAAGTTTTAGTAGATGCATTATATTTGTGAAATCCTCACAGAAGGATGATCTTGTCAAACCCTGCTCAGCTGATTCAATTCATATTCCCAGGAGCAAGGGATCTCATGCTGGTCTGGGTTTCAGAAAAGAGAAGAATAACCTAGCTACTACTCACCAACCTCGAAGGATCGTAGAGTCTAATAAGATCAACTCTATGAACCAACCGGGAAGGTACAATAGAAGTAAGATATACTCCTCACAAATCCCCAAAATTAGGTATCGTCACCCATCTTGGGTGCGCCACTTACATGGTACATAAATTCAAATCTGACTTACTAATATAAGCGTAGGTATGCAATCGACATAAAGCGTGAGTTTGAATACAAATATTGTCTACTAGATATTATACAAACTCGAAAAGAGTCCTCATTACAACTATTATCACACTATTTCACGAGAATAGTGAGGACTACTAATCTTATCCTCGGACCATTACTTACGTTCCCAGGCTTCGTCCCGGCTATGTTCTCATTTCACGAAGAAACGGTGAAAAAAGAAAGGTGAGCTCAACTAGCCCGATGAAATATTATGACTAAGATAATGCGAGAATAAATTATCATTAGCCTTCAACGATGTTAAGCGATAAAATCTGATAAACTGACCGGTTTAAGCTGCGGCGGAATAAGCGATCCATTAAAAAGTCAGTAGAGAATAAAATCTACTATCTTTTAGGTTTTTAAAGGTTTTCATCAATTTTTTATCATTTGAGACTCGACAATAAATAAACCACCACATCTAATCATCCACGTACCACGGTCGAGGATTTTCATCAAATTATCGATGGTGTGACTATCTTAGAATCACCCCGTCATCATAATCATACCAAAAACTATCCATCAATTTGCATTACAGGCCCTTTGAGGACTTTTGTCACATCATTTATATCAAGTCGTGATTATCTTAGAATGATCCACGATCATAATCATACTAAGTTCATCTATGCTGCGTAAGCGAAGATAACATAATATAACATGAGGATGATGATGATGACATAATAATTGATAAAACAAGTTCAAGAATTATTTAATCCATGAATTATTAACGTCAAATTGTCGACATAATCTTTGTTTACGTAGAGTAAAATTCAAGAATGATCGGAAGAATATTTCCATGAAAAGATCTTTGGATGAAAGCACAAATATCGAGGATATTCTACTAATTTCATGGAGTATAGAAAGTGAAGTTTTAACCATTTGGGTATAATAAAGAATGGAATAACAAAAGAAATCACCGTGCATGCGGTGCTTGGCATAGGCGAGGTTATTCAGCGAGAATAATAATAACGGAACGGTCGGTGAAATTCTGCAAGTCGGGATGTTTCAACAGAATAATAAAGATGGAACCGGATCCGGTGTAAAAAACACGGATAGGATATTTCAACGAGAATGATAAAAAGCGGAACCGGTCGGTGTAAAACACCTGAGACGAGGATGTTCAGCGAATAATAATAAAAAGCGGAACCGGTCAAATTGTAAAAAACACTGACGAGGATGTTTCAACGAGAATAATAGAAGAATGTCACCAAGTATAGGGTAAATAAGCGTATCTGAGTTATTCAACGAGAATAATAAGCGATGGAATAACATAAGATTTCACGAGTATAGGGTATCTGGCGTATCACGAGGTTATGTATAGGGTATGCCACTTTTACGAGTTATTCAACAGAATAATAATGAATGGAATAACGAAGTTCTCTGAAGAAGAAGAAGAATAACACCCACTACAGTAAAAAAGGCTGAATATAGAAGTAGTGAAGTAGCGAGAATACTCTTCTTCTTTCTATAATTTTCTCTCTATAGCTTCTCTCTATAATTTCTCTCTCTAGAGTTTGATGAATTAAGTAAGAAAATAATGAAGGAATGAGCTTATTTATAGGAAAATGGAATGCGTAGTAACTAATCCATGAGCGGTCAGATTGATTTACTTTAATCGGCGGTCCATATTTAAAGAAAAATCTTTTAAATAAAATATAATATATTCTATTTATATAAAAACATTTTACTATGCAAACCTTTATGCAATCTATGCAAAACTATATATGCAAACACTATAAAAACACTATCTGACACTTATCGTAATAAAATATAATATATTCTATTTATAGAATAACTTTAATAAAGTATTCTATTTTATATAAAAGATATTTACATTTTATTACGTTAATAATCTGAATAAAACAAAGCGTCATTATCGTTATAATAATTCATATTATTAATTAATGATAATGGAAATCAATGAGTGACTTCTCACATAAGCATCGATAATCAATACTGGTGTATTTCTTATGCGACCCACGTATTCTTTGTACTTTTACTACAAGAGTAGTTCAGCGGTAACCACGGTAAAACTTCATAGTTATTTTGATAAAATATTTTTGTCGTTTTCTCGATCAAGCAATAATTACATTAATAGGGTCCACCGATGATTGAGTAGTTATGCGAATATTCCTGCTAAATAGAATATTCCCAGACCGATCGAATATAATATAACCACTTGCATACTTTGCAAAATTTATAAATACTACCCTGACTATAATATTATCTCAAATTCACACCATAATATTAAAAATTATTTTGACAAAATTTAAATCTTTATTGATAAAATCACGGGGTCTCTGATCTCCCTCTCTTATGGAATTTAGCCCTCGAAATTAGAATGCGATACAGTATGATAAAGAGATGAGGATACCTTGAATACCTTTATCGTTTAAAATATTAAATTCATCTTTGAAATCTTGAAAATATTATTCATTAACAATTCATCTTTTGCCTTCTGGGTAAAGATATACAATTTGTAAAACCAATAATCTAAGAGACGCGACTTAATAGTATCACGACCACGAATTATCCATGCATTTTTGGCCGAGGATATTCGTGTTTTCAATCTGATTATGATTATCTTAGAACAATCAGTAGTCGTAATCATACCAAGTCCATCTATGCACGTAAGCCGAGATGACTTTGAGCGCATCCATGAATTAATATTTCATTCTTTGAGACTCATTTCGATAATTAATCCACATCATCGAATCATCCCACCTTTCTGGGCCGAGGATATTCATTAGTATCAAATTATCCGACCTTCAAATTATCCGTATACCAACTACGGATGACTTTGAACGAAGATAATTGTGTTTTCAATCATGGTTATGATTATATCCGACCACAAATTATCCTCGGCGAAGATCATAATCATACGAAGATCCATCCAAGTCCATCTATACGTGCCGTAAGCGAGATGACTTTGAACACATCCATGAACACATCCATGAATTAATATTTCATTCATTTTGAGACTCATTTCGATAATTAATCCACATCATCGAATCATCCACGGGCTTTCTACGTGCCGAGGATATTCATTAGTATCACGACCACAAATTATCCATGCACTTCTGACGAAGATAATTGTGTTTTCAATTCTGGTTATGATTATCTTAGAAACAATCACTGGTCGTAATCATACCAAGTCCATCTATGCTTCGTAAAGCCATGAGATGACTTTCAGCGTAATATAAACGTGAGGATAATGATATAAAGAATCGATCAAATGAGATAAAGGATAAATATTAAACATTTATAATATAATTTATATCGAGTTCAAGAATATCCCCATGTTTTCAATCACTTAATAATCTCATAATCTAATATCATTAATATTATAACAATATTTTAATCACTTCTTAAATTTATAAACAATTTATCTTAATTGTTTACGCTTTATCATATAATGCATTTAATCATTCAAAAATGTCATACTCATAAAATATCATCACCAATTATCAAATCCTCTCAAAAAAAATATGCATATACTCTATATAGGATTCTACAGCCATAAAATCCTATTTTCAACTTTGTTACTTCACATAACATATTTAACTCATATATTACGTAACTAAACTATTTTCATGAAAAATACCAAATCAGTCCCAAAAATATTTCTTTTCTGGAATTTAGCATAATATAGTCCCATGATGAAAAATATATTTTCTCGGAATTTTAAAATTCATTTACTATTTTTCAAAAATCAATTTCAATTAATTCCTTAAGAAATTAGCTACCTCAAGTTTAACTCCAAAATTCCCAAATCTTGGCAGGACCTTACACATGTTAACGTGAGCTTCTAGTTTAAATTTCATGGTCATGGAGTTATAGAACTTTCGGTTATAGCGTTTTAAATCGGAAAAACCTAAATATTGAAATAGTCATAACTTGCTCATTTTAAGTCGAGAATGAGCTCATTTTTGGACAGGAGGTACTTTATACCATATACTTTCATGTCCCAAAAGGCCAGAATTTTTCTCATAATTTAAGTGGCCGAAACAGCCTCTCTAAAATCATGGCGAGAAGCTTTTTCGGTTTTGCAGCTTTGCACTCCTTTGCTAAAATCAGTCCACACAAAATCTACAACACCTTTTCCAGTAATTCCACTTGGATTAGTTAGGTAACTCATAGATCTAACTCTAGGACTTGACCACATTCAAAAATTCAAAATATAATAGGAGATATGGTCAATTGAATTTCATATTCGTTTTTCACTAAAATCGATTTTCAACTCTTTGTGATTTCTAAGAAACTTTCATGTTTTCACATACTAACCAACATAACTCATCATAAAACTTACTAATACTTCATATACCCATGATTTTTATTAGTTCTATACTTTTATTATGACTTTCATCATAATCCACGTAAGCAGATCCTTTTAGTTGAAGAAATATTTGAGGTTTAAGAAATGGGTTTTGTCTTTGGGGTCGATACAAAATTCGATTTCACGCTCTAGGGTAGGCTAGGAAGTCTTCAAGAATAATCGCCAAGAAATTTATTAATGATAGAAATATCATTCAAAGCTATTACTCTCGTCAAGACTTGGATAGTCGTCACATTAATACCAATTGTGACTTACATCCCTTAACACAGATAGCACCTCACAATGATACCTATTAACTTGCCATCTTGATTCACGGCGTCGCCTCTGAGAGAAAGTCGGCCGGTGCATTCCACACAAGGAAGTCAACAACGAAAGGATCGGGGCTCTTTACTTATAGCTTGATATAATGATGATTAACTTTAGGGTTTGGTTACTTTGAATTAAGTATAATGAGGTTGGTTATGAATATAAAAGCTAACAACCTTACGAAAAGCATGATGAGTAGTTAACCAATTGATTCCCAAAATCACATCAAAGGCAAGTATTTTCAAAAGATAAGATCGACGAAGTAGCGTGAAAGTGTTTATTTGAATCAAACAAGATTTAAAAATAGTAAGCGATGTGAAGGCTCCTCTTATGAAGTTTGACCGATAAGTCAAAGTCTAACTTCTTGGTCAAATTTAAGCGTTGAGCGCAACTAGGTGAAAAAAAGTGGGTAGAGGCGGTATCTAACACGGTATAGACCCATGAGCTTACGATTAACTTACCGTGATAATTTTATTGGGTTCCTAAATCGCGAGAAAAAAAAACGCTCTCTCTTAAACTCTGGGCTTTGGTTTATGCAGGGAATGACCTTTGGTGCCTCCATCCTAGTTGAATTTGTCTTGATGGCGACAAAATCGAGCTAAGTGACCTTCTCTTCCACAATTATAACATGCTTTGAATGGCATGGTGTGATCGGGATGATGTGTCCCCTCTCCTCGCATTTGAAGCATATAATGGGGTGGTCGTTCTTCTTCCTTTGAAGCAGGTCTTTGGTCTTTGGCGTCTTTCCATCATTGTTGAATCTCCTTTTCTTGAAATGTCCATTCTTATTATTTTGTACGATTACCCATAAAGTGGTTACCATATCTGGCACATTGATTTCCTCCGCTTGTTTGTCAGCCGATGACTACTCTCATTGGTATTATAATTTTGCGGCTACTTTCTTTTAGTTGCGTTGACTCGTTATCGCGCTCCACTAAGCGAGCCCTATTTACAACATCCCGAATAAAAACACGGTTTATGAGAAATAAGATGTTGGCGTATCTCAACTTGAACCTCTTAAAAACATTAGCGTCATTCTCTCTTCATTATCCACCACCAGTGGGGCCTTGAAATCGTGATAACTCATAAATTTTGCCTCGTATTGCGACACGGTCGTATTGTTTTGTTCAACTTGATAAACTCCACCTCCTTCATGTGGCGAATACTTTCGGGAAAGTATTTGTCGTTGAGCGACTCTGGAACTTCTCCCGAAGATATCTTGATCAATGAGGTTGAGTCGTTTCTGGATTCCCACGATGTCTGCCTCTCGCATGACATAAAAGCGGCAAAGGAACCTTTTGCTCCTCGGAGCATCCAAGACATCAAATATCTTGGTAATATGCTTTATCCGTGCTTAGCTTGAAGTGGTTTTGGCTCTCCTTAAACTCCGGTGGTCCTGACTCCTTGAATTGTTTAGCGGTGTGGCTTGCGAGAGTTTCCGTGTTTCCACCTACGTTTTGGGCGAGAAGTCTCTTCGCTTTGATGTTGCATGAATTCTAAAAACCTTTTAAGCGTCTCGTCGTTCATCGATTGATCGGTGTTGTTGTTTACGGGAGGATTATCGCCATCTGTTGCACATTGTCACGATTATTGATCATGGAGAATCAGCGGTCTCTGTGCTCCATTCTTTATTCTCAACATTCTCGGATGCCATTTTCAAACCTTTGCCACAAAATAAGGGTTAATTGACATACGACATATTATCACTATACTCGTGAGCCAATCAAATACCAAATAAACTTAGGTAGGTCATACTAGCGAAGAATTCCCGTCTCTCCCCTCTAGTTCTATTCTCACATCTTAGCGAGGATCGTATCCCTAAGCTACGATACCTGTTGTGGCCCCCCAAAATTAGGTATCGTCACCCATCTTGGGTCGCCACTTACATGGTACATAAATTCAAATCTGACTTACTAATATAAGCGTAGGTATGCAATCGACATAAAGCTGTGAGTTTGAATACAAATATTGTCTACTAGATATTATACAAACTCGAAAGGAGTCCTCATTACAACTATTATCACACTTTATTTCACGAGAATAGTGAGGACTACTAATCTTATCCTACGGACCATTACTTCGTTCCAGGCTTCGTCCCGGCTATGTTCTCATTTCACGAAGAAACGGTGAAAGAAAGGGTGAGCTCAACTAGCCCGAAGAAATATTATGACTAAGATAATGCGAGAATAAATTATCATTAGCCTTCAACGATGTTAAGCGATAAAATACAATAGACAACCGGTTTAAGCTGCGGCGGAATAAGCGATCCATTAAAAAAAAGTCGAGTAGAGAATAAAGTCTACTATCTTTTAGGTTTTAAAGGTTTTCATCAATTTTTATCATTTGAGACTCGACAATAAATAAACCACCACATAATAATCATCCTGTACCACGGTCGAGGATTTTCATCAAATTATCGATGGTCATGACTATCTTAGAATCACCCTGGTCATAATCATACCAAAAACTATCCATCCTTTGCATTACGAGACCCTGAGGACTTTTGTCACATCATTTATATCAAGTCGTGATTATCTTAAGAATGATCCACAGTCATAATCATACTAAGTTCATCTATATGCGTAAGCGAAGATAACATAATATAACATGAGGATGATGACAATGACATAATAATTCAATAAAACAAGTTCAAGAATTATTTAATCCATGAATTATTAACGTCAAATTGTCGACGCAATCTTTGTTTACGTAGAGTAAAATTCAAGAATGATCGGAAGAATATTTCCATGAAAAGATCTTTGGATGAAACCACAAATATCGAGGATATTCTACTAATTTCATGGAGTATAGAAGTCGAAGTTTTAACTTATTTGGGTATAATAAAGAATGGAATAACAAAAGAAATCACCGTGCATGCGGTGCCGCGCATAGGCGAGTTATTCAGCGAGAATAATAATAACGGAACGGTCGGTGAAATTCACTGCAAGCGAGGATGTTCAACGAGAATAATAAAGATGGAACCGGATCCAGGTGTAAAACACACGGATAGGATATTCAACGAGAATGATGAAAAAAGCGGAACCCGGTCAGGTGTGTAAAACACTTGAGCAGGATGTTCCAGCGATAATAATAAAAAAGCGGAACGGTCAAGGTGTAAAAAAACTGACAGAAGGATGTTCAGCGAGAATAATAGAAGAATGTCACCAAGTATAGGGAATTAAATGGCGTATCTGAGGTTATTCAGCGAGAATAATAAGCAATGGAATAACATAAGGATTTCACCAAGTATAGGGTATCTGGCGTATCTGAGGTTATGTATAGGGTATGCCACTTTTACGAGTTATTCAGCGAGAATAATAGTGAATGGAATATGAAGTTCTCTTGAAGAAGAAAGAATAACACCACTACAAGTAGTAAAAAAGCTGAATATAGAAGTAGTGAAGTAGCGAGAATACTCTTCTTCTTTACATAATTTTTCTCTTTATAGCTTCTCTATAATTTCTCTCTACAGAGTTTGATGAATTAAGTAAGAAAATAATGAAGGAATGAGCTTATTTATAGGAAAATGGAATGCGTAGTAACTAATCCATGAGCGGTCAGTTGATTTACTTTAATCGGCGGTCCGTATTTAAAGAAAAATCTTTTAAATAAAATATAATATATTCTATTTATATAAAAACATTTTACTATATCAAACATTTATGCAATCTTATATGCAAAAACTTACTTATGCAAAACACTATCAAAACACTATGCTTTATCGTAATAAAATATAATATATTCTATTTATAGAATAACTTTAATAAAGTATTCTATTTTATATAAAAGATGTTTACATTTTATTACGTTAATAATACGAATAAAACAAAAGCGTCATTATCGTTATAATAATTCATATTATTAATGGAATGTGATAATGGAATCAATGGTGACTTCTCACGTAAGCATCGATAATCAATCTGGTGTCTTTCTTATTTGACCAATGCGTATTCTTGTACTTTTACTCTAGGAGTAGTTCAGCGGTAACGAATACGGTAAAACTTAAAACCAATAGTTATTTGATAAAATATTTTTATCGTTTTCTCGATCATAATAAAAAAATGAATTACTTTATTGATAAAATGGGGTCACCCGATGATTGGTAGTTAACTCCACGAATATTCCTGCTAAATCGAGAATATTCCCAGCCAATCGAATATAATATAACCACTTGCATACTTTGCAAAATTTATAAATACTACCGATTGACTATAATATTATCTCAAATTCACACCATAATATTAAAAATTATTTGACAAAATTTAAATCTTTATTGATAAAATCAGGGTCAACACTACGATCGTAGTACCAAATAGTGAAATCGTTGAGTTTGACAAAAAGTAAATGAGATAAGTAGAAAGGCCTATGAACAATGACAACGAACCTCACACCAAGAAGAAGAAATAGATCTTGAAGATCTAAGTAAATGAAGAAGAAGGCATAACGAAAACGAAGATGTTCCAACAGAAGCGAGATGATGGAAAGATATCACACTCAAGATCTAATCATTGGAGATCCGAGTGAAAGAGTTAAAACAAGAGCTGCCACCCAAAATGAATGCTTTTATCTAAGCTTCCTGTCTCAAATAGAACCAAAGAAGATAGAGGATGCTATGGAAGACTCCAGCTTTGGATAGAGGCCATGCAGGAAGAGCTCAATTAGTTTGAAAGAAGCAAAGTATGGAGATTGGTTCCAAGACCAAAGAATCATCCTGTCATTGGAACTAAGTGGGTCTTCAGAAATAAGATGGATGAAGATGGAGTGATAACCAGGATAAGGCAAGACTAGTGGCCAAAGGATACTCTCAGGAAGAAGGCATTGACTACGATGAGACATTTACACCTGTTGCCAGACTAGAAGCCATCAGAATATTTCTTGCTTTTGCTACTCACATGAAATTCAAGGTCTTTCAGATGGATGTCAAAAGTGCATTCTTAAATGGTGAACTTCAAGAAGAAGTTTATGTAGAGCAACCTCCAGGTTTCATCAATCCATCTCTTTCTAATTATGTCTTTAGATTGGAAAAAGCCTTATATGGTCTTAAACAAGCACCTAGAGCATGGTATGAAACTCTAACTAACTTTCTTATTGAAAATGGGTTCACTAGAGGTAGAGTAGATACCACACTATTTCTTAGAAAATATAAAGATAAAGTCCTATTAGTTCAAATATATGTTGATGACATTATTTTTGGATCTACTGATGAAAAGCTATGCAAGAGATTCTCCAAGCTTATGCGAGCAAGTTTGAAATAAGCATGATGGGTGAGTGAATTTCTTCCTTGGAATCGCAAGTAAAAAGTAGGTGATGAAGGAATCTTCATAAACCAAGCCAAATACACTAAAGACTTACTAAGAAGTATGGCATGGAATCGACCTCTCCCATGAGAAACCCCAATTGCTCCTCGCAACCAAACTTGACAAAGATGAAAAAGGTAAAAGTATTGATATAACTCAATACAGAGGTATGATAGGCTCTCTTTTATATCTAGCCGCGATGAGACTAGATATAATGTTTATGACATGAATTTGTACTAGATTTCAAACTAATCTAAAGAATCTCATTTAAGCTGCTCAAAGAGGATCTTGGTATCTTAAGGGTAC
Source organism: Panax quinquefolius (assembly GCA_020205615.1). Classification (NCBI taxonomy): domain Eukaryota; kingdom Viridiplantae; phylum Streptophyta; class Magnoliopsida; order Apiales; family Araliaceae; genus Panax; species Panax quinquefolius. The sequence goes on from CM035152.1 coordinate 141,027,113, forward strand.
ACCTCACTTGGAGCTTTGGTATCCCAAGGAATCCTCATTTGAATCGACGGGATACGGATTTGATTTTGCGAGGATGCGAAATAGATAGAAAAGAGTACCGAGTGGCACTTGTCAATTACTAGGAAGCAGACTCTCGTGTCTGGTTTAGCAAGAAGCAAAATTAAATTATCTACTTCATTTGCAGAAGTTGAATACATTCTTCTTTGGCATTCTTTGTGCCAGATCTATGGATGAAAAATCAGCTAGCAGATTATGGGTTTGAATTCAAATCCATACCCATTCACTGTGATAACACAAGTGCAATTGCAATAACTCATAATCTTGTCATGCATTCTAGGACTAAGCATATAGAAATAAGGTATCACTTCATTAGGGACCATGTGCAAAATGGAACTATATCATTACAATACATCCCTACTGAAAACCAACTTGCTGATGTCTTTACAAAACCTCTAGATGAATCCAGATTTAACAAGTTAATAAGTGAACTAGGCATGCTTAACTTGCAACCATGAAATATGCTCTAGTTTGTGCTAACTATACAGATTTAAAGGCTATGTTCGAAATCATATACATGATCAAAGGAAGTCCACGATTGTAGAGCTGAAGTATCATAAGAGATAACGATCGCAGTGCTGACTCAACGATCGCGGTGCTGACTCAACGATCGCGGTGAAGACTCAACGATAGCAAAGCTGCATCAACAAAACCAAAGAAGCACCCTATGATGATCAAGTACGAAACAAAGAAATCTTTCTGACAAGTGCCTCAGGGAAAAACCTAACCCTTGATACATTCAATGAGGTTGGCCCTTCCCGAGCTACCTTAAACCAAGAAGAATGCTAAGTCAAAAGGTCATCACAAGGACTCGGTCAGACTCGACGATCGCAGCTCAAACATGACAACTGCTGAACAAGACTCAACGATGGTAGAGCAGACTCGACGATTCCAAGGACCATCTCAACGATCGTAGTCCTCTTGAAGAATATATTAGCTCAGAAGGAGTTAAGGGCAATTCAGTACAATCCTCCTCAGTCAAAGTCGTAGAGCCAAGAAAAATTCGACACCTGTCCCACTAAGCAAAAGGGAGAGAGGGAAGTTACTTGTACCATTTGAAGGTACCTTTTTGAAATCAGAAGTTCAAAAGCTTATCTCTCCCCTTATCTCTCCAAGAAGAAACCCTAAACTATCAAGCTCAATCAATCATACACTCTGCAAAGAAATCAATGGCAACCTCCAACGTCATCTCTGGCTACAGACTCTGCTTTGATGAGTTCAAGACAACTGAATCCAAATTTCACAAGACTTTGTCGTTATTGAAGAAGGCGAGTCTCGAAGAAGCTCTGGGTACAGACACATTGATCTAACCCAAGCTAGTGAAAGAATTTTACAAGAATGGTGTATTTGAAAATGACGCCATCACTACGAAAGTCAGGGATGTGAAAATCAGACTGAAGGGTCGTGGACGTCAATCTAGCCCTAGGTCTCAAATTTGAAGGGTATTCGTTCATTGATGGCATAGACTTCTATGAGGGACTTAAAAGAATGCATCACAAGAAATCCCCCTCTGTAAAAGGATACAAGAAGAAGGAGTTTCCTCAGAGGTATGAATTTTTAGCTGATATTGTTGGAAAATGTATATGTTGCAAGAGTTCTGGTCATGACTCTGTGAATAAAGTACAACTCAAGCTTATGACTGCCATATGTTATGGAATACAACTTAACTATGGAGCTCTATTGCTTGAATGGATTGGAAAATGGATCACAAACTCAAAGAAGTCAAAGAGCCCTCAAAAGATGCTCTACGGGCGATTTATAAGCATCATTCTACAGTCTGCTTTGGGTGACAAAATTGGAGATGATGAGGGAGAAGCCATCAATCCAAATAGATGAATGACCTAGCAACTATTCGTGAATTGGAAAAGGAATCCAGCTGAAAATGTGCGTATGATGTCTGAATCTAGTGGTAGAATTGCTGCTGCGAAAGAGTCTGGGATTCCAGGAAATATGTCAGTTGTCAAGGAGACTGAAGAAGAAGAAGAAGAAGAAGAAGAAGAAGAGACCAACAAGGAGAAGCCCACTGCCCTGATCAGAAAAAACAAGGGCAAAAAAAAGCTAAAGGATAGAATGGTTGAAGAACCTCAGGGATCCACTACCGATAAGCCTGTAGAGTCTTCATACATTGAAACTCTAAGGATCCTAAGAAGGAAGAAATCAGCAGACTGAGGCAAAAGAAGATAGAGCTACCATATCTCAGCAGCTGAAGAAGAATAAAATCAGCCACAAATCCAAAAGGACATCTATCTCTTTGATCATAGAGTCTCTACCGATCGTAGAGACCAGACCAAACACATCAAGCAAGGAAGTAGCTGCATCAAACATTTTGGCTGATCAACAGGATAAAATTGAAGTTTAAGAAAGTCTTGAGGCTGTGGCTCAGCCTAAAAAACCTAGAAGAAAACTGGTCAAGAAATATATTCTTGTCAATGAAGAAGTATTAAAAAGGGAAGACAAAGAATTGGCTGCTGAAAAGGAACCAGCCAAAGAAAGCCAAAGAGACAAAGCTCAAGCCGAGGGGGAGACACCTGAAGCCCTTATGATAGAGAATACACCAGCTGAGGGGGAGATGCCTGAAGCTCTAACTCTAGAAAATGCTCCAGCTGAGGGGGAGCTATTAAGCTTACAAGAAGATGATCAAGTTGAGGGGGAGGCTAATAACATCTCCATGGCAGAAGAAGTGGTTCCTGCAGAAAATAAGGGAGAACCAGAGCAAGAGCTAAATGAAGCCATTGATATAATGGACTCTGCAAGCGAAGACAGAGAAGAGGAAGAAGATGATGAGGCCGAGATCACAATTGTGGGCATAAATGGGTATAGAAGAGCTAACTATGAGCAACTGTTTTCCTATCTACCCATGAAGCCTTTCCATCAAGCTCAAATTCTAAACTCCTGGAATCACATGTTTTGGAGCTTCAAAGAATATCCAGCCATCTTTGTGCTAGCTCATGGATTCCCAGGTAGTTTCAACTTTGCCAAGAAGTTACTCACCAATAACTCATCTTCAAAGAATGGACATGAGGTACTGTCTATCCCAACCCTCTTCAGAGTTAATCACTTTCCATCACCCTCCTTCGATCAATTTTATGAATTCCCAGGATGGTTGGAAGTAATCCTACATCCACTAAATCAATTTCCAGTTGTAGAATCCCAAAATTCTGTAACTGATGAACCAAACATGACAAACTTTACACTGCTCCCACCTACCAGCCCCTCTACGATTACAGACTCTAACCCCAGTATAGAGTCTCAAGTCCAAATCGTAGAGTCACCCACTACACACACCCAAACACAGGCCCCTCCATCCGATATACCCTCCTTATTCGGCAACGAATACTTTAACCTTGATCTTGCCCTCTACTCATTGCAAGATCAATTCAACAGCACACCACCTCCTTCACAAATTCCCCAGCTTAATGCACTTCTATTAGAGCTGCCCACCAAAGCTGATTTGTCAGCCATGTCCAAGATAGTGATCAAGGAACTCGATGAGAGTCTTGAAGAACACACTGGGCTCCTTCACATGAGACTAACAACAATGATCAGTACTGCAAATAGTCTGCCAAGCACCCTCAGCTCTGAGCTCTCTAAAATGCTTAAAGAGATCATCAAGGAAATGATTCAAAGCATAAAGGACAGGGATGACATCCACTTTCAAGTAGCTAAAAGGCATCGGGATGTTGTCTTGATCTTATAAAAGACTCAAGAATCTCAGAACGATCTAATGATAAAGAGCATCCAGAGTCTCCAAACTGCAGTAAATGAATTTTCAGACTTCTCCATAGGTCAAATGTCCAAGGAGATCTCGAAAATGTCCCTCGAACATTCTTCAATGACGTGAAACTCGATCTGATGCTTTAATCCAAGAAAATCGCGAGGACATTGCTCAAACTCAAAGTCAACTCAACGAACTTGTCCAAGGAGTAACTCGCCTCTCTGACAACATTCGAACCCTTAATGCTGACATAAAGGGGGAGAATAAAGGGAAAGGAGATCAGGGAGGCAAGGGCAAAGGTAGAGGTCAATTTCAAACTCAATTGAACAAAAAACGCACAAGTACACTCAACGCTCAACTCTACGATCCGAGAAAAGAGGAAGCTTGCTCATTTACTCGGTTCCTTAGAGGGAAGCTTGAAATTTCTTTCGGTTCCTTGAACAAGAGCTTAAGCGCTGGCTGAATAACATCAATCACGAACTCAACAACTACCAACCAACTGAAGTAAGAGTTCCAAGTCAGAAGGATTTGAAGAGTTCTAAGTTAACTGTGAAGAACCAAGTCTGCTGGACTTGAAGAGTTCAAGAGTGAACTAAGAAGTGCCTAGACTGCTGGTCTAGAAGGAATCTGTGAGATTCAAGAAGTGTAACAGACATCCTTAGTGGATTTCCTACTCGAGGAGTAGAAGAGTGGATTAGGAGCTTTAAGTGCTCTGAACCACTTAAAACTGTTGTGTCCATTATATTTGTGCTATAACTTCTATAACTACCATAACTGCCTCATTCTCATTAATTCAAGATATCTAAAAGAAGGTTTATCAAATACTCTTTCCGCTGTGCATTAATCACCTTCAAAAATAACTAGTTAAAAAAGAAAAGTTTTTAAATATCTATTCAACCCCCCCTTCTAGATAATTATTGTACCTTCGGGAACTAACAGAATTTTTAAAAACAGAATTTTGTAAAAATAGATTTTTTTAAAACAAAATTTTTTAAAAACAAAATTTTATTTTGCTTTTAAAAAAATTCTGTTTTTAAAAACAAAACAAAAATTTTAAAAACATAATTTTGTAAAAAACATAATTTTTAAAAACATAATTTTGTACCTACTTAATGGGTGCTAACTCACTGATATTATGCTCATCTCAAGTAATTTTTACTATGTTTTAGTTGCATTTAATGTTTATTTTGCAGTACTTGTAGTTGGAACCCCTATGGCAAGGAAAGGCATGGAAAAGCAAGAAATGGTATGGAATGGCATTAACATGGCATGGTGGTATGAAGCTAGCAAAAGTGTGGCAAGGTGAACATGAGCAGATGAGGAACTGAAGCAGTGGAGGAGTACTGTGCAGAACATAAGGAATGAAGGGCAAGCAAGCACACAAACAAAGAGCAACAACGGTCGAGACGGCGAGAAGGCGAAGCGATGGCAGCCTGCGGGCATGGCCGCCTCAAAGACAAAATATGGCGCGCCCGCGCTTAAGGAAAAACAGAGACAAATTATATAGCCGCGCGTTGACAAAGAGGAATTATGGGCGCTTTTGTGCATGAACACTTAAGCAGATATGCACACAGCGCTTTTAGCGCTTGCGTTTTACGATGTAATCTTGTGCTTGTCACTTGAGTCTTCTGATCGGTTTTGTTAACTTTTTGTAATTTGAAATTTGAGCGCATTTGGCTCAACTGAACGATATGGTTGGCATCAGACGTGTTTTTGGGGAGTCTTTTGATCAGTTTTATTATTATTATTAGGGTTCTTAAGTTTTAACTACTAGAGGGAGGTTTTGATCATTGATGATACATTGTTAACTCCTCTCTTCATCTATATTATTCAATAATTATTAGTTTTCATTTCTAGAGATTTTGGTGCATTGGAACAAGCGTGGAACAGACTCTACAACAGAGATTGACAGATTTGCACTACCATTTCTATTAACTCTTTTGATTGCATTGCTTAACTCCATGTGTTGCTTCAATCCCATAATGGCTTTTGGTTCAGAAATGAACTAAACCCCATTTTGGGATTCTAATGGATTTTGATATGTAGTCTAAATTTATACATCTGATTGTATTGTTATATATTTATCATTGGATTAACCATTATGATTGAGCTTAATGAACGAATGTTTGATCACTATTCACATTGTGTGCTTATGTGGATTTGAAAAATGAAATATGAGTATGGATTAAAGCATAATGGCATATGTTCATGAGACTGATTTGTTAATCTTTGTGATTCGTGAACCGGATAAACATATATCGTTTCACCGTGTGTAGTCATTAAAAGAGCCTGCGCTTTAATTCATTATTGCTACAATTTCACATAGACATATAGTGATTTTGGTAATAGTGTCGCTTGCATAATTTCTATCAAATGTGGAGGTTATGTGATTTGGTCATAGTTCATTGAAAAATGGTTATGTCCACTATTGTGCTTTTGACTAGTTTTTCATGATAAATATTTAAACATTACATGATGGTTGTAGTTTAGATGAAACATTAAATGAAAATAGAATCTCATTCTTCTCCAATTTGATTACATCATTTTAATAATTATAATTCTTTTTTTCATGAATTAATTTAGAATTAAATATTATTGTGAGTTGATCGTTTAAGCATATAAAAATAGTGATATAGTTGATGCATGATAATTTAGATTAAAAACCTTTCTCTGTGGATCGATACTTTTCTTACCATGTACTACTTGTTGACCCATGTATGCTTGCAAGAGCTAGAGTTCTTTTTGTTAGACTAGAAAAGAGGCAACAAGTTTTTGGCGCCGTTGTCGGGGAAAGGCGTTTGTTTTTAATATTGTCATCATCAACTTAAAGCTAAATTTGTATGATTTAGACAATTCTTATCTTATCTTATTTCTATTTTTGTTTTTGTTTGTATTTCAGGTACTTGTATATATTTTATGCACACGCGATCATCCAATTCCGAGTTGACACCTGCACAAGATAACATCAACGACAGAGGTTGGAAATCGAGAGCGCGTAAGAATATACAAGCAGATTTAGAGACCACAACATCTAATATGGCAGCCGAAGAGCAAAGAGAGGAACAAAAGGCTTTGAGAGATTATTCGATGCCGAACATCAATGGATTACAGTCAAGTATAGTCAGGCCAACTATAGCAGCCAACACTTTCGAGATAAAGCCGGACACTATTTAAATGGTGCAAAATTCGGTAAAGTTTGGGGGTGTTGCTACAGATGACCCGAATGAGCATCTATTGAGTTTTATAGAAATATGTGATACCTTCAGGTACAACAGGGTGACAGAAGATGCAATCAGGCTAAGACTATTTCCATTTTCATTATGGGACAAGGCAAGAAGTTGGCTCTATTCTTTGCCGTCATGATCAATTACAACATGGGAGGACCTAGCACAAAAGTTCTTACCCAAATTTTTCCCAATGGCTAAGACTGCTAAAATGAGGACAACAATTTCCCAGTTCGAGAAGCAACATGGTGAATCTTTATATAAAGCATGGGAAAGGTATGAAGATATACTAAGGAAGTGTCCACACCATGGTATGCCGGATTGGATGGTGATTAATACATTTTATAATGGATTGGGATGACAAGTCAAGGCCAATTGTAGATGCAGCTGTAGGAGGAGCCTTATGGGCAAAGAGCTATGAAGAGGCCTACAATCTTATAGAGACTATGGCGCTAATGATTTTTAAAATCCTACAACCAAAATGTCACAGCCCAAAGTTGCGTGAATTTTAGAGGTGGATGATATCACTTAGTTGTCAACTCAGATGGCATCGATGGCAAAGAAGATTGATTCGTTGGCGGAGAATAAAGCAAAGACAGTTGCTTTTGTATGTGAGATATGTACAGGGTCGCATTCAATTGAATAGTGTACTATCAGTTCAGAGTCTGTACAGTATGTTATCAACTACCAGAAGAATCAAAGTCAGTTTCAGAATGCTTACAACCCTAACAACCGCAATCATCCAAATTTTAGTTGGTCAAATAATCAAAATCAACAAAGTCAGCAGTTTCAACCACAACATCAGTTTCAGTCGCAATCATCTCAGCAACAGTTTGCACTAAGACCACCCTACCCCACTGGATTTCCACAGCAACAACATCATCCACCTCCTGAACCTTAGCAAGAGAAGAAGTCAGAGATGGAGGAGATGATGATGAAGTATATGGCAAATATCGAGGTGATGATTAAAAGCCAAGCAGTGGCTATCAAAAATTTAGAAACTCAAATGGGTCAAATGGCTAGCATGCTTAACAACAGACCACAAGGTTCATTGCCAAGTACAACAGAGGCTAATCCAAGAAGGGAGGGTAAAGAACAATGTCAGGATATTACTTTAAGGTCAAGGAAGCAGACTGCAGAATTTTAGCATGGTGCACCCGCGCCATTTTTACATGAGGAAACCGTGCGGTGAGGAAAATTTTTCTAAGGAAAGTTTGGGTAAAGAAGGTTCAAAACAGCAGGAAGAGAAGAAGAATAAAGAAGAGTCATCTGAGAAACCAGTGACCAAGATACCAGTTATTCATCCCCATGTTCCTTATCCACAGAGACTACAGAAGAAAAGGGAAGACAAGCAATTTAGTAAGTTTTTGGAGGTGTTTAAAAAGCTACAAATCAACATACCTTTCGCTGAGGCATTGGAATATATGCCTAGTTATGCAAAGTTTATGAAGGGTATTTTGTCAAGGATGAAAAGGTTAGAAGACTTTGAAACAGTGGCCTTAACCGAAGAATGTAGTGCAGTGCTTCAACGTAAGTTACCTCCAAAGCTGAAGGACTCGGGCAGCTTCACGATACCTTGTATAATTGGAAAGATGAGTTTCAACAAATGCTTATGCGATCTAGGGGCAAGTATCAATTTGATGCCATTGTCAGTGTTCAATCAATTGGGATTGCCGGCTCCAAGGCCGATAAATATTTCTTTACAGTTAGCTAACAGGTCTATTACCTATCCACGATGTATTGTGGAAGATGTACTGGTTAAAGTGGATAAATTCATCTTCCTGGCTGATTTCATCATATTAGACTATGAAGAGGACAAAAGTATACTGATCATTCTTGGAAGACCATTCCTAGCCACATGAAGGACCTTGATAGACGTTCAGAAAGGGGAATTGACAATGCGAGTTCATGATCAGGAAGTCATTTTCAATGTATTCAAGGTGATGAAATTTCTAACAGATGAAGATGAATGCTTCAGGGTTGATTTGGTGGAAAAAGTACTGAATGATGAAGTAGAGAACTTGGTGGAACATGTACCTTTGAAGAATGCTATTGTGGGAAGTTCAGAAATAGAAGATGGTGAGATTGAAGAAATTGTTCAAATACTTGACACAACTCCACAGTTCAGGAAGTTCAAGACTCCTGTTGAGCCATTAAAGATTGCTGGAGAGTCATCAGTGAAATTAATTCCATCTCTTGAGACACCTCCAAAACTTGAGTTGAAACCACTTCCTGATCATTTGAGGAATACATTTTTAAATGATAATTTGAAATTACCTGTGATTATTTCTTCTGCACTAACATCTTTTCAGGAAGAAAAACTGCTAAAAGTTCTCAGAGAGTTCAAGTCAGCGATTGGGTGGATTATAGCAGATATCAAAGGGATCAGCCCATCTTTCTGTATGCACAAGATCCTGCTGGAAGATGATAAAAAGCCTTCAGTGGAGCAACAAAGAAGTCTTAATCCAATTATGAAGGAAGTGGTCAAGAAGGAAGTGTTGAAATGGCTGGACGCAGGAATTATATATCCAATTTCAAATAACTCGTGGGTGAGCCCGGTACAATGTGTGCCGAAGAAGGGGGTATGACCGTAGTCTCCAATGAAAATAATGAGTTGATTTCGACGAGGACAGTAATGGGGTAGAGAGTCTGCATGGATTACCGCAGACTTAACAAAGTTACAAGGAAAGATCACTTCCCACTGCCGTTTATTGATCAGATGTTGGACAGACTAGGGGGTCATGAGTTTTATTGCCTTCTGGATGGGTATTTAGGCTACAATTAGATTGTGATAGCTCCAGAAGACTAGGAAAAGACAACTTTCACATGTTCATATGGTACATTCGCCTTCAAAAGGATGTCTTTTGGTTTGTGCAATGCCCCAACCACTTTTCAGAGGTGTATAATGGCTATCTTTTCGGATATGGTGGAGCATAATGTGGAGGTATTTATGGATGACTTCTCAGTATTTGGTGATTCTTTTGATTTGTGTCTGGAAAATCTAGTGATGTTATTGAGAAGATGTGTTGAAATGAACTTGGTGTTGAATTGGGAAAAGTGCCATTTTATGGTATAAGAAGGAATAATTTTGGGACATAAGGTGTCGAAGAAAGGGTTAGAGGTGGACAGGGCCAAATTAGAGACTATTGAAAATTTGCTTCCACTAACTTCTGTAAAAAGTGTGCTAAGTTTTTTAGGGCATGCAGGCTTTTACCGCAGGTTCATTAAAGACTTCTCCAAAATCACAAAGCCACTTTGTAGCTTATTGGAGAAGGATGTAAAGTTCAAATTCAATGAAGATTGCTTGTCTGCATTTGAGCATTTAAAGAGGAAGTTAACTTCAGCACCAGTGATTACAGCACCAGATTGGGACCTACCATTTGAGTTGATGTGTGATGCCAGTGATTATATTGTGGGGGCTATTTTGGGCCAGAGAAGGGAAAAGATTTTTCATGTGGTATACTATGCGAGCAAGACCCTTACTGATGCTCAGTTGAACTACACCACCACAGAGAAGGAACTATTGGCAGTTGTGTATGCTTTTGACAAGTTTTGAGCTTATCTGATTGGAACAAGGGTGATAGTGTACACAGATCATGCGGCAATTCAACACTTGGTGGCAAAGAAGGATACAAAACCTCGTTTGATCAGGTGGATACTTCTGTTGCAAGAATTCGATTTGGAGATTATGGATGAAAAGGGAACTGAGAACCAAGTGGCGGACCACTTATCTCGACTGAAAAATTTGAGAAGGGAGGTAGATGACAAGATTGTGATTAATGAGTCCTTTCCAAACGAACAGTTATTTGTGGTGAAAAGGGAAGTGCCATGGTTTGCAGACTATGCGAACTACTTGGTGAGCAGAATAATCCCTTCTGACTTAGTTGAACATCAAAAGAAGAAATTTTTGCATGATGTGAAGTGGTTTATATGGGATAAACCATACTTATTTAAGCAATGTGCGAATCAGATGATAAGGAGATGTATCCTATATAGCGAGATAGAAGGTATTTTGCAAGATTGCCATGCTTCATTATATGGAGGTCACTACGGTGGAGAAAGAAAAGTGGCTAGAGTGTTGCAAATAGGATACTATTGGCCGATAATTTTTAAAGATGCTTACAGTTTTGTCCAGAGATGTGACAGATGTTAAAGAGTTGGGAATATATCGAAAAGAAATGAGATGCCATTGAACACAATCCTCGAAGTTGAAATCTTTGATGTTTGGGGTATAGATTTCATAGGTCCTTTCATTTCTTCATGTGGAAATTTATACATCTTGTTAGCGGTCGATTATGTATCGAAGTGGGTGGAAGTGGCAGCTCTTCCAACTAATGATGCTAAGGTGGTCTTACGATTTTTACAAAGAAGTATTTTTACAAGGTTTGGGACTCTAAGGACTATTATTAGTGATGAAGGCAGTCATTTCTGTAATCGACAGTTTACAACTCTGTTGGCTAAGTATGGGGTAAATTATCGCATTCTACAACTTACCATCCTCAAACCAATGGCCAAACAGAGGTTTCAAATCGTGAAGTAAAGAGAATTTTAGAGAAAGTTGTGAAACCCATAAGAAAGGATTGGTCATTAAAGCTTGACGATGTTGTATGGGCGTATAGGACTGCTTACAAGATGATGTTGGGCATGTCACCGTTTCAGCTGGTTTATGGAAAGGTTTGACACCTTCCCATGGAGCTTGAGTATAAGGCGTATTGGGCAATTAGGAAGCTCAACTTTGATTTGAAGGTTACAGGTGAAAAATGCCTACTCCAACTCAATGAGTTGGATGAATTCAGATTGCAGGCTTATGAAAATTCCAAGCTGTACAAAGAAAAGGTGAAGAAATGGCATGATCGCAAGATTATGGAGAGACTATTCGTGCCGGGACAAAGAGTTTTGTTGTTTAATTCATGACTTAAACTCTTCCCTGGGAAGCTCAAATCAAGGTGGTCAAGACCATTTACTGTGAAGACAGTTTATCCACATGGTGTAGTAGAGGTATTCGACAAATTCCCAGATAAGCCGTTCAAAGTGAATGGACAGCGGCTTAAGCACTACTATGGTGGTGAGGTTGACAGGCAAAAAGTTGCCTCCATTCTTTCTTCAACATGATTGAATCAGAGATAGTCAAGATAATTGACTATAACTTAGCGCTCGATGGGAGACACCCCATTATTTCTATCCTTACCTCTTGTTTAATTCTGTTTTGATCATATTTATTTCTCATTTTCATGTTAGTTTTTATAGCATAACAAGTGTTAGTATAAGTTTTGTAGAGCTGAATGTGCATATGATGATGATTAGGAGTAGCATATAAAGCATTGTTTTGGGATAGTTATTCATGCATATTAATTAGTTCATGTTTTGATTTTGGAGAATTGATATATCTCATACTGGTATTTGTTGTTTGTACAGATGCATTACAGATTATCAGTAACCATTTTGCTATACATAAAGATGCAGTTTAGTATGATCAGGATGCAGGGCCGCGCGACCGCTCAATGAAATAGTTCAAAAATGGTGCACTCGTGCCGTATCTCTGTGCAACCTAGTCAATAGTGCGCCCGCGCCATTAGCCAGTGTAAAAGTCGCGCGGTCGAGCCTGAGACCGGAGTTTAATTTTTTAAGTTTTTAAAATGTGTTTCATCACATCTCTTATATCAGTTACACTTTGAAACATGTGTATCCATCTCTCCTTACAAAACAGACGCACGACAGTGTTCTCTTCTCCAAATCGTTCCATTTCAAATTTGTAACTCTTCACCCCATTATATACACATTCCATTCTCCTATCCACATTCAAACTTCTATCTTTATCTTCTATTCAGTCACAGAGAAGTTAGGTGTTTCTTCAGAGGGTGGAAAATAATAAGTTTGGGGGTTATTGTTAGTATACAGAGGATTGGGTCATCAGTCAGTTCTCAATGCAAAAGTTCTTCTTCATCAGTAACAATGGGACCAAAAAGAGCTCGTTCACGTACTCCCGAGTCATCTTCCTCAAACAGCCAGAGTGAAGATACTGTTGACTTCTCCAAGTTCGTTAGTCTTGAAGCCCAAACAGAGTACTATAGAATCATATCCAAGACTTTTGTGAGGGAACAGGGGTTCAAGTCAGAAAGATAAGATGGGCAGTTATGGGAAATGATCAGAGAACGAGGATGGGTAGACATGACTACTACTCTTATGCCAGTACCTATGGGCATTCTACAGGAATTTTATGCAAATGCAAAGGAGACCATGAGTGGGTTTTCATATGTCAGAGGAGTTCAAGTAGTCTATCTTCCACAAAAAATTAGGGAAGTCTTCAAGTTACTCGAAGCCCCACTAACATGGCATGCAAATTGGGTCGAGGTCGCACGCTTGAGGCCCGACCTTGATGAGTACTCATCGACTTGTGTGTACCGGTACACGATGGGTGTGATGCCCCAAAATAGGTCCACACGACCCATTACGAGTCATGAGATATCACACTCTGTAAATCAAATATAAACTTCATTTATACTGTTGTTGAACTATCGCATGAAAATACGACAACAGATAAGGCATGAGTTTTAATACAAATATATGTAACTCTCATGGTGCCTCGACCACAACACCTTACAATGGTACTTTACATAAAATTACGGTCGATAAATTTTAGAAATTAAAATCTTTGGAAAATACTCAAAGAAACCTTCGTACATGGGAGGCCGTGTAAATACAGGTAATGATAGATATCATATGTCCACAAAATTATCCTTGGTTCAACTAATAGACCCCAAAGAAAAATGAGAAGATTACTATCATGTTCTTTCCAATAGTGAGTCTTCTCTTGACATATAACTATCTCCATTATCCGCAATTGAAAATTATATTTCAACCATACTCAAGATCATATAGGTAGTGCTCGTAGATATACTCGAAAGAAGTGGATGTGCACAACCCCTGTCTTATAATAACACGAGGTTGTATGTCATTAGACATCTTGTATGATAGTGGCAAAACACCCTTCCAAAGTTGGGTTCACCTCACCTATTCGGTTCACCAAAATTAAATATCAAATGATGTATACAATCGACACACTCATCTAAAGTTCTCAATAAAATTATTTCCATACTATTTAGGGAGAACCTCAATGACTATAGACCACCGTTTTATTCTTACATTACCCAGCTCGACCCAACTACACTCTTATTACCTAAAAGGAATTGTGAAGCAAAAAGGGTGAGCACAACTAGCCCAGTAAAGAATATCATGACTAAAGATAATTTACATCATCAATAGCCTTCATCAGTAATAAATCAGAGATTTAGAACATATGGTAGATGATAAAACTTTTCAACCATAGTTGCAGCGGAACGAGCAATCCATTAGAAGAGTCAAATAGACCATCAGGTCTATTATCTTCTCCATGATAAAATTCCACCAATAATGTTTTATCCCTGTAACATCAATCAACAATTCATGTCCACAATCATATGAATAACTCATAATCATAATTGTGATTCTAAATTCCTCTTCGCACCCAGGACGAAGATAATTTTCATCACCTATCTTCACCTGAAACATCAAAAATCATGGTTATACCAAATCACAATTCCTGCTCATAATCATACTAATAAATTCATCTTTGCACTACGGCCAAAGATATTCATTAACAATTTATCTTTGCACTACAGACCAAAGACATACAATTGTATTTTAGAAGAGTCAAGTAGATCATGATATCTACTATCTTTTACGAATTAAAAGTGCATAATCAATATTTTATCGTTGAGACTCAGCTTAATAAATAATCCACATCATTGAATCATCCCCAAGACTACTACCGAGGATATTCATGTAATCATCGATAAGTCATGATTATCTAGAATAATCACGGTTATAATCATACCAATAAGCGTCCATCAATGCACTACGGGCCAATGAGGACTTTTACCACATCTGTAATACCCCAACTTTTATGAATAAAGATGATTTTTCTATAAATATCATTTTTGAATATTATGGAATGAATTTGATATAATGTTATAGTTGTGGGTAATATTTATAAATTTTGCAAAGTATCATGAGTTATTATATAATATTCGATTGGTGGGGAATATTCGTTTTAACAGGGAATATTCATACAACGGCACAATCATTGGTGGACCCCACAACGAAATCATTGTCGGATTGAGAAAATGACAAAAATATTTTATAAAAATAACGGCGGAAGTTTCACAGATTAGCTGTTGAAACACGATTGTTAAAAAGCGCGATGTCTGGCGTGGTTGCATAGTAGCATACGGTATTGATTATTGATGCTTACGTGAGAAGTCACTCAATTTTGTTCAGATTATTGCTACTGATAATTTCTTTGCATAGTATCTCGCGTTATTTGATTCAATTATTGTCGATATTTTATATATTATTAAATCAATAATTTAGGCGACAAAGTTATTAATATTATTATTTGCAATATTAATGATGTCTAGAAGTTACATCGAGGAGAGGTTTGGTGACCTAATTGCTGGCATGATAGGGAGAAATCCTTATTGGAAAGCCCCCTCTTTCACTGGAGCGACACAGTCGATTAATATTGTGAATTATAATACTTGGTGATAAATGTTGTTAAAATTATTAAGGTGATTTTTATGAAGTTTTACTTATTTTATGGACTCCCATTTACCCATTTTTCAAAATAATCGGTAGAAATTTCTTAAAAGATGGGCCCACATATGTAGGGCCTGAAAAAAAAAAATGGGGGGAGAATGGAAAGTCGCATGAAGTTTATATATATATATATATTATATAAATTTTGTTATATTATTATTATAAATGTAATAAAACAGAAAACTTCTTATATAAAACAGAATACTTTTTATAAAGTTTTATTTTATTTGATTATAAATAGAATATATTATATTTTATTATGCATAGTGTTTGCATAGTACATGCATAGTGTTTGCATAATAAAATCTTTTTTATATAAAGCAGAATACTTTTATAAAGTTATTTGTTTTATTAGATTTTAAAAATAATATATATATATATATATTTTATAAATTTTGTTTTATTATATAATTATAAATAGAATATATTATATTTTATTGCATAGTATCCTTTCCATTCTCCTATAAATAGGAGGCTTAGTTAGAATTGAAAAACACACAAAAATTACGAGAATTCTTCTTCTATAATTACGGCGTATTTCTTTAGAGTTTAAGAAAGCTTTGGCGCGTGAAAATAGTGCAAGTTTTCTTCAAGTATATCCCAGCCCTACCCAGGTGGAATACTCTTCTTTTTTTAAGGTAAGGGGTATTATTATTTTCGTATTCATGAAGAGAGTTATTTTCTTTCAATAATTATAAGGGTTGTTATTCCATTCTTTATTATTATGTTGGAATAACTTTATACATCTGAAATCTGCATACGTGGTGAAATTCTTTTGTTATTCCATTCTTTATTATTTGTTGGAACATCACATGCATGCATGCGGATTACGCATGACTGGTTCCATTCTTTATTTACATTGGAATATCACATGCATGCGGATTCTGGCATTTGACACTGGTTCCATTCTTTATTACTCTTTTGGAATAACACATACATGTGGATTTCTGCATGCGTGGTGAATGATCCTTTGTATTCATTCCTTATTAACTTGTGGAAATGATGCATCTACGTGGATTCTGCATGGCGGAGTGAAAATCCATTTGTAATTTCATATATTCTATTATACTCAGTTGGTTAAAGTTTTGGCTTCTATACTCCATGAAATTAGTAGAATATCCTGAATATTTGCGCTTCATCCAGTATCTCTTCATGGAAATATTCTTCTAAGAATTCTTGAATTTTTACTCCACAAAGCAGTATCATGTTGACAATTTGGATGTTATTGGTTCCTGGATAAATTAATTTATAAATCTTTAAAATTTATTCTTGAACTTGTTTTATTGAATTATTATGTCATTGTCATCATCCTCGTGTTTATATTATGTTGAAAGTCATCTGTGGCCTGCAGTGCATAGATGGACTTGGTATGATTATGACCAGAGATTATTGGTATAATCATGACCGTAATGTTATAAATGATGTGGTAAAAGTCCTCGTTGGCCCGTAGTGCATTGATGGGCGATTGTTGGCATGATCATGACCATTGATGAAAACATGAATATCCTTGGCCGTAGTAGCGCATGGATAATTTGTGGTTGTGATCTTAATGAATATCCTTGGTAGTAGTCTTGGGGATGATGTGGATTATTTATTGAAGTGAGTCTCATCGATAAAAGTGATGAAAACCTTTTAAATCATAGAAGATAGTAGATTTTATTCTCTCTTGACTCTTCAATGGATTGCTTGTTCATTTGTAGTTAAACTTGATGTTTGTTATATTGTATCGGTTTAACCTTTGTTGAAGGCTAACGATAATTTATTACGCATTATCTTAGCCACAAAATTTCTTACTAGGCTAGTTGAGCTCACCTTTTGCTTTCATTGTTCTCTTCTTGAAATGAGAAAGTGGCGAGGGGACTAGTCGAGGAGCGGAGTGGCGATCGAGGATGATAGCATTAGTAGTCCTCACTATTACATGAAATAGTGTGATAATAAATGTATTGAGGACTTATTTTGAGTTTGAATCACATACAGAAGATAATATTTATATTAAAACTCACAGCTCATGTTGTATAATTAAGTTGTATTTGAATTTATGTACCACGTATCTGGCGACCCAAGATGGGTTATGTATACTATTTTGGGGCGTCACGGTTAATATCAAAGCTTAGGATATGATCCTGGTGAGATGTGAGACAAGAACTAGGAGGAGAGATGGGGAATTCCTTACGCTAGTATGACCTACCTAAGTTTATTTGGTATTTAATTGGTTGGTCTGAGTATAGGGATAATATGTGATATGTTAATTAACCCTTGTTTTTTAGCAGTATTTGAAAATGACATCCGAGAATGTTAAAAATAGCAATGGAGCACTGAGAAGACCAGTTGAGTTTCCACGGATCGATAATTAGGATAATATGTATCGAAGGCGATAATCTTCATGCAAACGCAGCAACCTTGACCAAATGATGAGCGATGAAATGTTCGAGGAGGCTTTATGCAATTCATGCAACATCGAGTGAGGCGGCTCATCCAAAAAATCGGTGGAAACTCTGGCAACTCTCGGACGGTCACCGCTTAGCGATTCGAAGCTGGGACCACCGGAGTTTTGGAGAGCCAAAACCACTTAAAGCGGAGGCGTGGATAAAGCGGTCTGCAATATATTTGATGTCTTGGGATGCTCGAGGAGCAAAGGTTCCTTTGCCACTTTCATGTTTGAGCAAAGGTGATTATTGGTGGGAATCACAAAAGCGTACTCGACTGCCATACTTGAAGATGACTTGGGAGAAGTTCAAGAATTGTTCAATAACAAGTACTTTCTCGAAAGTATTCGTCACATGTGAAAGAGGTAGAGTTCATCAAGTTGGAGCAAAACAACATGGCCGTGTCATGATCTGAAGCCAAGTTTCTTGAGTTGTCTGGTTTTGCGTCCCATTTGGTTGATAATGAGAAGAGAATATATGAAATGTTTCTAAGAGGTTTGAAACACGAGATACATGATATCTTATCTCTCATAAAGCTGTGTTTGTATTAGGATGTTGTTAATAGGGCTCGATTATTAAAAGCGCGATAATGAGTTAACCCAACCAAAAGAGAGCAGCCAGCAAAATGATAATACCAGTGATAGCAGTCATCGAAGAAGTGACAATAAGCGTGGTGGGAATTAACATGCAAGAAATGGTAACCACTTCGGTGGTAATCATGGCCAAAATAATAAGAATGGACATTTTAAGAAGAGGAGATTCAATAATGATGGAAAGACGTCAGCATTAGCACCCGTTGTTAAGGAAGGAGAACGACCACCTATCATATGCTTCAAATCTTGGGGAGGAGATATCGGTCAAACTATCTCTGAGCAATTCAAAACTTGTGACAATTATGGAAGAGAAGGTCACCTAGCTCGATTTTATCGTTTAGGGAAGGTAAGTTCAGCTGGGATGGAGGCACCAAAGGCCGTCCTAGAAAAGTCAAAGCCGGTAGTTCAAGGAAGAGCGTTTTTTGTGACCTCCCAGAAAGCAAGGAACCTGAACGAGGTCATCACGGGTAAGCTTATCATAAACTCTAGCGAAGTCTATACCTTATTTGATACTGATTTTACCCATTCTTTTATCTCTCTTGCTTGCGCTCAATATTTAAATTTGACTCTAGAGAAGTTAGACTTTGACTTATTGGTTTAAACTTCGTTAGTAAAAAACCTTCGTTACCTCCACTGTTTATAAATTTTGCTGATTCAAATCGACACTTTCACGTTACCTGTCGATCTTATCTCTTTGAAAATACTTGCCCTTGATGTGATTTTAGGAATCGATTGGTTAACTACTCATCATGCCAAAATTGATTATTTTCGTAAGGTTGTTAGCTTTCATATTCCTAACCAACCTGTTATGCGAATTCAAGCAACCAACCCACTAAAGTCAATCACTGTTATCTCAAACCATAAAGCTATTTGTTTATTGAGAAAAAGATGTGACGCCCCCAAAACAGGTATACATCACCCATCTTGGGTCGCCAGATACATGGTACATAAATTCAAATACAACTTAATTATACAACATGAGCTGTGAGTTGTAATACAAATATTATCTTCTAGACAGTATTCAAACTCAAAATAAGTCCGCAATACATTTATTATCACACTATTTTATAGAATAGTGAGGACTACTAATGCTATCATCTGGACCGTCACTCCGTTCCCTGACTAACTCCTGCTACGTTCTCATTTCCTGAAGAGAACAATGAAAGCAAAAGGGTGAGCTCAACTAGCCCAGTAAGAAATATGATGAGTAGTTAACCAATCGATTCATAAAATCACATCAAAGGCAAGTATTTTCAAAGAGATAAGATCGACAGGTAACATGAAAGTGTCGATTTGAATAAACAAGATTTATAAACAGTGGAGGTAGCGAAGGTTTCTACTAACGAAGTTTCAACCAATAAGTTAAAGTCTAATTTCTCTTGGGTCAAATTTAAACTTTGAGCGCAAGCAAGAGAGATAAAAGAATGGGTAGAACTAGTATCTAATAAGGTATAGACTTCACAAGAATTTATAATTAACTAACCCGTGCTAACTTCGTTCAGGTTACTCGCTTTTTGAGAAGTCACAAAAAATGCTCTTCCTGAAACCACCGACTTTATTTTGTCCGTATCCACCTTTGGTGCCACCGACCCAGCTGGACTTGACTTTAGTGCATGACAAAATCGAGCTAGGTGACCTTCTCTTCCACAATTATAACACGTTTTGGACTGATATGTCCCTCCCCTCTGCATTTGAAGCATATGATAGGGGGTCGTTCTCCTTCCTTAACAACGGGTGCTGATGTTGATGTCTTTCCATCATTGTTGAATCCCCTCTTCTTGAAATGTCCATTCTTATTGTTTTGGCCATGATTACCACCGAAGTGGTTACCATTTCTGGCATGTTGATTCCTCCACGCTTATTATTGTCACCGATGATGATCGCTATCCTTCGGTATTATCATTTTGTTAATTTGCTCTCTCTTTTGGTTGGGTTGACTTATTATCGCGCTCAATAAGCGAGCCCTATTAACAATATCGAATACAAACACGGTTTATGAGAGATAAGATATTGGCGTATCTCGGGTTTCAAACCTCTTAGGAACATTCGCGTCATTCTCTCCTCATTATCAACCAAATGGGACGCAAGCAAGGACAACTCGGCAAACTTAAGCTTCTTCATCGCTTGACACGGTCATATTGTTTTGCTCTAGTTTAATGAACTCTACCTCTTTCATGTGACGAATACTTTCGGGAAAGTACTTGTCGTTGAACAGTTCTTGGAACTTCTCCCAAGGCATCTTCAGTGCGGCAGGTTGAGTACGCTTTACAGATTCCCACCAATAATCTGCCTCTGCCCGCTATATGAAGGTGGCAAAGGGAACCTTGTGCTCCTCGGAGAATCCCAAGACATCAAATATCTTATTGATCTGCTTTATCCACGTCTCCGCCTTAAGTGGTTTTGGCTCTCTAAAAAACTCCGGTGGTCCCAGCTCCTTGAACTGTTTAGTAGTGACCGTCCGAGAGTTACCAGTGTTTCCACCTGCATTTTGGACAGGAGCCGCTCTCGCCTGATGTTGCATAAATTGCATAAAGCCTCTGAACATTTCATCGTTCATCATTTGGTCAGTGTTATCGTTTGCATGAAGATTGTCGCCTTCCTGATGCACATTATCCTAATTATTGATCTGTGGAGACTCAACGGTCTTCTGTGCTCCATTACTATTTTCAACATTCTCGGATGTCATTTTCAAATACTGCCAAAAAACAAGGGTTAATTAACATATCACATATTATCCCTATACTACGTAGACCAATTAAATACCAAATAAATTTAGGTAGGTCATACTGGCGAAGGAATTCCCCGTCTCTCCCCTCCTAGTTCTTGTCTCACATCTCAGCCAGGGATCATATCCCTAAGCTTTGATACCAACTGTGACGCCCCCAAAACAGGTATACATAACCCACCTTGGGTCGCCAGATACGTGGTACATAAATTCAAATACAACTTAATTATACAACATGAGCTGTGAGTTTTAATATAAATATTATCTTCTAGACAGTATTCAAACTCAAAATAAGTCCTCAATACATTTATTATCACACTATTTCATAGAATAGTGAGGACTACTAATGCTATCATCTGGACCGTCACTCCGTTCCCCGACTAGTCCCTGCTACTTTCTCATTTCCTGAAGAGAACAATGAAAGCAAAAGGGTGAGCTCAACTAGCCTAGTAAGAAATTTTGTGGCTAGGATAATGCAGAATAAATTATCGTTAGTATTCAACGATTGTTAAAGCGATAAAATATAACAAACATCAAGTTTAAGCTATGCGTGAGAATAAGTAATCCATTAGAAGAGTCGAAGTAGAGAATAAAATTTACTATCTTTACATGATTTAAAAGGGTTTTCATCACTTTTATATTTGAGACTTAGCTTATTAAATAAACCACGTCATCCCAAAGACTACTACTGAGAGGATATTCATTAGTATCACAACCACAAATTATCCATGCACACGGGCGAGGATATTTCGTGTTTTCATCGATGGTCATGATCATGCCAACAAGCGGCCATCGATGCACTACTAAGGGCGATGAGGACTTTACCACATCATTTGTAACATTATGGTCGCGACTATATCCGAATAATCCCTAGTCATAATCATACCAAGTCCATCTATGCACTCTGGGCCACGAGATGACTTTCAACATAATATAAACATGAGGATGATGACAATGACATAATAATTCAATAAAACAAATTCAAGAATTAAATTTTAAAGATTTATAAAAAGCGTCCAAATTGTCAACATGATATTGCTTTGTGGAGTAAAATTCAAGAATGCTCGGAAGAATATTTTCATGAAAATATATTGGATGAAGCGCTTGAAATATCCAGGATATTCTACTAATTTCATGAAGTATAGAAGTCAAAACTTTACTTGTTGAGTATAATAGAATATATAAAAGCGCAAATGGATTTTCGCGCCGCCATGCGGTAATCACGTGAAGCAGATCATTTCCATAATTTAGTAAGGAATGAATCTGAAAGGATCATTCACAATGCATGTGGTAATCCACATAGGCGAGTTATCCCAACGAGAATAATAAAGAATGGAATAATGAAGAATTCACCGTAAATGCGATAAGCCCGCGCAGACGGTTATTCCCAGCAGAATAATAAGGAATGGAACCCGGTCATGCAAAATCAGATGACAGGATATTCAGCGGAATAATAAAGAATGGAATAACAACGAATTCACCATGCATGCGATAGACCGCATGCAGACGAGTTATCCCAACGAGAATAATAAATAATGGAACCGAATTCATGCGTAATATACGCGCATGAGGATATTCCAAATGATTAATAAAGAATGGAATAACAATGAAATTCACCGGGCGTGATGATGAGGAAAGCGCATGAGCGAGTTATTCCAACGAATAATAAATAATGGAACGGTAAATGCGTAATACGCATGCATGACAAGATATTCAGCAGAATAATAAAGAATGGAATAATGAGAAGAATTTCACCGTGTATACGGTGCTTGACTGCATGGACGAGTTATTCTAATAGAATAATAAATAGTGGAACGAAGTAAATGCGTAATACGCATGCACGTGATATTCCAGCAGAATAATAAAGAATAGAATAATGAAGAATTTCACCGTGTATATGCGTACTTAGCATAGGCGGAGTTATTCAACATAATAATAAGGAATGGAATAACAATAGCTCTCTTCATGAAAATGAAAGAAATAATACCCTTACCTTAGAAAAAAATTTGGATCTTTGGAATAGAGAGAGGTAGCAGACTTTATTTTTCTTTCCTCTATAATTTCTCTCTATAATAATTGCTCTATAGCTTTAGTGAATTGGTGAGAAATGAAGGAAGAATGAACTTCTATTTATAGAAAAATATAGTTTTGATAATTGCAAGTTTTGGGGCTTGAAAAATTACAGTACAATACCTCCAACTTTTCTTTTATTTTTAATTTAGTCCTGCAAGTATTATCAAACTCGCACCACCTCCCCTAATAGTAAATAATGTGAATCAATAGTTCAATCATGTGATTGATAGTTATAATCATGTGAAAATCGAATAACAATGATATAGTACCTCCATACATACCTCCATCTTTAACTTAGTCATGCAAGTATTATCAATCTTGCACCAACTCCCCTAATAGTACATGAATGAGAATCAATAGTACACACATGTGAAAAAATAGTTATAATCATGTGAATTAATAGCAATTAATTTCTCATTTATCCGATTAATTACCCGATAACTTCCAGACATCAATTATTATCGAAATAAATGTCGATTTCCACTAACACTAACAATCCCATCACAATGGAAATATTTTTCTCAAAAATTTCATTTTTAAAATTTCAAAGTTTGACTTTTTCCGAAAAAGTCAACTTTTGACTTTTTGACCAAAAAGTCAACCCCAACAAATTTTGTGTTTAGTCTATTTCTACTAATTTCATCGTTCGGACTTAAATATCACGTCCGCGTCTCCAAATTCAACTCCAAAATCAACTTTGATTTTTAATAACATTCATCATTAATATTATAAGTCATAATATTTAACAACCAGGTCGTTCGAGGAAGAGGGGCTTTAGATAAAGATTTCTCCTTATTAAGCAAGCAATTAGATAACCAAACCTCTCCTTGTGAACTTCTAGACATTGTAAATATTATAATTTAATAATATGAATAACTTTGTCATCTCAATTATTGATTTAATAATATATCATATTATATAGATGATCTGTGACAATAATCGAATCAATAATATGAGAGATATGATGCAGCAATTATTGTATCAATAATTGAGTATAACTGAGTGACTTCTCACGTAAGCATCAATAACCAATATCGTGTGCTCTTATGCAACCCACGCGTATTCATGTATTTTTTACTACCGGGTAGTTTAACAGTTTTAACGGTAACACTTCGTAGTTATTTTTATAAAAGATAATTGCCGTTTTCTTACTACGACAATACTTCCGTTAATGGGGTCCACTAATGATTGTCTTGAAGTCATACGGATATTCCTCGACAAAAAGAATATTCCCGACCAATCGAATATTATATAACAACTTGATACTTTGCAAAATTTGTAAATATTACCCACAACTATAACATTATATCAAATCCACACCATAATATTCAAAAAAATATTTCGAGAAATTTAAATCTTTATTCATAAAATTTGGGGTCTCACAATCTCCCCTCCTTATGAAATTTTGCCCTCAAAATTAGGGTGCGTACCTAGTATGTTGAAGAGGTGAGGATACCTTGATTTCATTTATGATTCTAACTCTCAGGTCATTTCCTCAACATCATGGTTTCTCCACAAAACTTTGACTAGAGGTATAACTTTAGAGCGTAGAATATGATCCTTCTGATCCAAGATTTGAACACGTATCTCCTCATACATTAAATCTTCTGCTATATCGTCTAGTTCTAATTTAATAATGTGGTTCGGGTCGTCCACATATTTACGTAACATCGATACGTGAAAAACGTTATGAACACGCCGACATCTTGGCGGTAAAAAGCAGTCTATAGCCACGGTTCCTATTCGATCGAGGATTTCAAATGGGCCAATTAAATCGAAGGTTGAGATTTCCTCTCTTCATCGACTCTTACTTTTAGAATAATGCCTTCTTGAACCTTCTTCTTCATATTCATCAGCTCTAGGTGTGTAGTTTGAGCGACTTTAACTTTAACGATTAAAGTAGATTCTACTCGTATATTCGATCATTTCCACAATTTAATAAGGATTGAATATAATGGATCATTCACCATGCATGTGGTAATTCACTGAGACAGGTTATCCCAATAGAATAATAAAGAATGAAATAACGGAAGAATTACGCCGTGCATGCGATGAAATCGCAGATAGGTTATTCCCAACGAATAATAAAGAATGGAACCAAATAAATGCGAAATCGCCTGAAGCGGGATATTCAAGCGAATAATAACTAATGAAATAACAATGAAATTCACGGGCATGCGATAGACCGCATGCAGACGAGTTATTCAATAGAATAATAAATAATGGAACCGGTCATGCGTAATACGCACAAAATGGATATTTCAATGATTAATATAGAATGGAATAACAATGAAATTCACGGGCATGCGATAACCGCATAGACATGTTATTCAACAGAATAATAAATAATGGAACCGAATTAAATGCGTAATATACAGAAGGATATTCAATGAATAATAAAGAATGGAATAATGAAGAATTTCACCGTGTATGCGGTACTTGGCATAAGCGAGTTATTCAACAGAATAATAAATAGTGGAACCGGTCATATGTAATGTCTTACAGACAGGATATTCCAACAGAATAATAAAGAATAGAATACCGGAAGAATTTCACTATGTATGCGGTACTTCGCATAGACAGGTTATTCCAACATAATAATAAGGAATGGAATAACAATAGCTCTCTTCATGAAAATGAAAGAAATAATACCCCTTACCTTAGAATAAAGCTGGATACTAGAATAGAGAGGTATCAGACTTCTCTTTTTCTTTCTTTCTATAATTTCTCTCTATAATAATTACTCTATAACTTTAGTGAATTGGTGAGAAATGAAGGAAGAATGAGCTTCTATTTATAGAAAAATATAGTTTCGATAATTGCACGTTTTGGGGCTAAAAAATTACGAGACAATACCTCCAACTTTTCTTTCATTTTAATTTAGTCCTGCAAGTATTATCAAACTTGCACCACCTCCCCTAATAGTAAATAATGTGAATCAATAGTTCAATTATGTGATTCAATAGTTATAATCATGTGAAAATACGAATAACAGTATAGTACCTCCATGTATACCTCCATCTTTAACTTAGTCATGCAAGTATTATCAATCTTGTACAACCTCCCCTAATAGTACATGAATGTGAATCAATAGTACACACATGTGAACAAATAGTTATAATCATATGAATTAATAGCAATTAATTTCTCATTTATCCTATTAATTACCCGATAACTTCTAGACATCAATTATTATCGAAATAAATATCGATTTCCACTAACACTAACAATCCCAACACAATTGAAATATTTTTCTCAAAAATTTCATTTTTGAAATTTCAAAGTTTGACTTTTTCCAAAAAAGGCAACTGTTGACTTTTTTGACCAAAAAGTCAACCCCAACAAATTTTGTGTTTATAATCCATTTCTACTAATTTCATCATTCCGGACTCAAATATCACGTCCGCGTCTCCAAATTCAACTCCGAACTTAACTTTGATTTTTAATAACATTCATCATTAATATTGTAACTCACAATATTTAACAACCAGGTCGTTCCCAGGAAAGAGGGGGCTTTCCGATAAGAACTTCTCCTTATTGGCGCACAATTAGATGACCAAACCTCTCATTGACAGAACTTCTAGACATTGTAAACATTACAATTTAATAATATGAATAACTTTGTCGTCTCAATTATTGATTTAATAATATATCATATTATACAGATGATACTGTGACAATAATCGAATAAATAATATGAGAGATATGATGCAGCAATTACTATAGCAATAATTGAGTATAACTGAGTGACTTCTCGTAAGCATCAATAACAAATACCGTGTGCTACTATGCAATCACGTGTATTACTGTACTTTTACTACCGGATAGTTTAACAGTTTTAAAAGTAACACTTCCGCCATTATTTTTATAAAAAGATAATTCTGTCGTTTTCTTACTACGACAGTACTTGTGTTGTGGGGTCCACCAATGATTGTGTCGCCGTACGGATATTCCCAAACAAAAAGAATATTCCCCGACCAATCGAATATTATATAACAACTTGCATACTTTGCAAATTTTGTAAATATTACCCACTACTATAACATTATATCAAATCCACACCATAATATTAAAAAAAAATATTTTGAGAAATTTAAATCTTTATTCATAAAATCTGGGGTCTCACAATCTCTCCTCCTTATGAAATTTCACCCTCGAAATTAGGGTGCGTACCTGGTATGTTGAAGAGGTGAGGATACCTTGATTTCATTTCAGATTTTAACTCCTAGGTCATTTCCTCAACATCATGGTTTCTCCACAAAACTTTGACTTGAGGTATAACTTTAGAGCGTAGAATATGATCCTTCTTATCCAAGATTTTAACACGTATCTCCTCATACGTTAAATCTTCTGCTATATCGTCTAGTTCTAATTTAATAATGTGGTTGAATTCGTCCACATATTTACGTAACTGTCGATCACGTGAAAAGCGTTATGAAACATGACATACTTGGCGGTAAAACGAGTCTATAGGCCACAGTTCCTACTCGATCGAGGATTTCAAATGGGCCAATTAAATCGAGGGTTGAGATTTCCTCTCTTCATCGACTCTTGCTTCTAGAATAACGCCTTCTTGAACCTTCTTCTTCATATTCATCAGCTTCAGGTGTGTAGTTTGAGCGGCTTTAACTTTATCGATTAAAGTCGATTCTACTCATATATTCGTTATCTTCGCGTGGGTCCCTAGAGTCTTTAACTCTATCTTCATAATTTGTAAGTTATATGAAATGAGTTTTTGTATTAACAACATCACACTAAATAGCAGCATCGATCTTTCTACTCATCGCGTTAGCTACCACGTTCGCTCTTCCTGATGATATTGAATGGTATAGTCGTAATCTTCAACAGCTCGAGCCAACGTCTTTGGCGCATTATCCGTTCTTTTTGGGTGAAGAAATATTTAAGGGTTGAAGAAATGGGTTTGTCTTTGGGGTCGATACAAAATTCGATTTCACACTACAGGGTAAGCTAAGAAGTTCTTCGAGAATACGTCAGGAAATTTATTAACGATAGAAATATCATTTAAAAACTGTGACTCTCATCCAAGACTTGGATAACACGTCACAATGATACCTATCAATTTGCCACCGCTATTCACAACGTCCCCTACGGATATTCTGGCTTTGGTGTATTCCAAGACTTGGAAGTCACTAGCGAAAGGCTCGGGGCTCTTTACTTATGGCTTGATATGACAATGATTGACTTTAGTGGTTTTGTTACTTGAATTCGTATAACAGGTTGGTTAGGAATATAAAAGCTAACAACCTTACGAAAAGCATGATGAGTAGTTAACCAATCGATTCCTAAAATCACATCAAAGGCAAGTATTTTCAAAGAGATAAGATCGACAGGTAATGTGAAAGTGTCGATTTGAATCAAACAAGATTTATAAACAGTGGAGATTGCGAAGGTTTCTACTAACGAAGTTTCAACCAATAAGTCAAAGTCTAATTTATCTGGGGTCAAATTTAAACGTTGAGCCCAAGCAAGCGAGATAAAAGAATGGGTAGAACCGATATCTAATAAGGTATAGACTTCACAAGAATTTATAATTAACTAACCCGTGCTAACTTCGTTCGGGTTACTCGCTTTTTGAGAAGTCACGAAAAATGTTCTTCCTGAAACCACCAACTTCGTTTTGTCCGTATCCACCTTTGGTGCCACCGTCCCAGCTGGACTTGACTTTGGTGCACGACAAAATCAAGCTAGGTGATCTTCTCTTCCATAATTGTAACACGTTTTGGACTGCTGCGCACAGTTTGGACTGATATGTCCCTCCCCTCCACATTTGAAGCATATGATAGGGAGTCGTTCTCCTTCCTTAACAACGAGTGCTGATGCTGACGTCTTTCCATCATTGTTGAATCTCCTCTTCTTGAAATGCCCATTCTTATTGTTTTGGCCATGATTACCACCGAAGTGGTTACCATTTTTGGCATGTTGATTCCCTCCACGCTTATTGTCAACGCTTCGATGACTACTATCACTGGTATTATCATTTTGTCGGCTGCTCTCTTTTGGTTTGGTTGACTCATTATCGCGGTCCAATAACTGAGTTCTATTAACAACATCTGAATACAAACACAGTTTATGAGAGATAAGATATTAACGTATCTCGGGTTTCAAACCTCTTAGAAAAATTCACGTCATTCTCTCCTCATTATCAACCAAATGGGATGCAAACCGGGAAAACTCGGCAAACTTAGCTTCATACTGCGACACGGTCATGTTGTTTTGCTCCAGTTTAATGAACTCTACCTCTTTCATGTGACGAATACTTTCGGGAATGTATTTTTCGTTGAACAGTTCTTGGAACTTCTCCCAACACATCTTCAGTGCGGCAGGTTGAGTACGCTTTACAGATTCGCACCAGTTATCTGCCTATGCCCGCAACATGAAGGTGGAAAAGTGAACCTTTTGCTCCTCGGAGCATCCCAAAACATCAAATATCTTGTTGATCTGTTTTATCCACGTTTCGCCTTAAGTGGTTTTGGCTCTCCAAAAAACACTGGTGGTCCCAGCTCCTTAAACTGTTTAGCAGTGACAGTCCGAGAGTTGCCAGTGTTTTCACCTACATTTTGGATAGGAGCCACTCTCGCCTGATGTTGCATGAATTGTATAAAGCCTCTGAACATTCCATCGTTCATCATTTGGCCAGTGTTGTCGTTTGCATGAGGATTGTCGCCTTCCTGATGCATATTATCCTTATTATTGTTCTGTGGAGACTCAATGGTCTCCTGTGCTCCATTGCTATTTTCAACATTCTCGGATATCATTTTCAAATCGCCACAAAACAAGGGTTAATTAACATATCACATATTATCCCTATACTACGTGAGCCAATTAAATACCAAATAAACTTAGGTAGGTCATACTTAGCGAAGAAATTCTCCGTCTCTCCCTCCTAGTTCTTGTCTCACATCTCGGCCGGGATCATATCCTAAGCTTTGATACCAAGCTGTGGCGCCCCAAAGCGGTATACATCACCCATCTTGGGTCTTGAGATACATGGTACATAAATTCAAATACAACTTAATTATCTGACATGAAATTTGTGAGTTTTAATACAAATATTGTCTTCAGAGCAAGTATTCAAACTCAAAATAAGTCCTCAATACATTTATTATCACACTATTTCATAGATTAGTGAGGACTACTAATGCTATCATACGGACCCGTCACTCCATTCCCGACTAGTCCTGCTACCTTCTCATTTCTGAAGAGAACAATTAAAGCAAAAGGGTGAGCTCAACTAGCCCGATAAGAAATATTTATGGCTAAGATAATGCGAGAATAAATTATCGTTAGCCTTCAACGATGTTAAAAGCGATACAATATAACAAACATCAAGTTTAGCTGCGGTGGAACAAGCAATCCATTAGAAGAGTCGAGTAGTGAATAAAATCTACTATCTTACATGATTTAAAAGGTTTTCATCCTTTTATCATTTGAGACTCGACTTATTAAATAAACTACGTCATCCACACTTTTCGGCCGAGAATATTCATTAGTATCACGACCACAAATTATCCATGCACTACGGGCGAGGTTGTTCGTGTTTTCATCGATGGTCGTGATCATGCCAACAATTTGTCCATCGATGCACTATGGGCCGATGAGAACTTTTACCACATCATTTGTAACATTACGGTTATGACTATAAGAATAATCCACAGTCATAATCATATCAAGTCCATCATGCACTACTGGCCACAGATGACTTTCAACATAATATAAACATGAGGATGATGATGACATAATAATTGATATAAACAAGTTCAAGAATTAAATAAAAAAGTTTAAGAATTAAATTTTAAAGATTTATAAAAGCGTCAAATTGTCGACATGATCTTTGCTTTGTGGAGTAAAATTCAAGAATGCTCAGAAGAATATATTTCTATGAAAATATACTGGATGAAGCGCAAATATCCAAGATATTCTACTAATTTCATGAAGTATAGAAGCCAAAACTTTAACCAACTAAGTATAATAAAATATATGAAAGCGCAAATGTATTTTAAGCTGCGCCCGTGCGGTAATCAAGTAAACAGATCATTTCCACAATTTAATAAGGAATGAATCAAAGGATCATTCACCACGTCGTGTGGTAATCCACATAGAGCGAGTTATCGATAGAATAATAAAGAATGGAATAACGAGAAGAATTCACCATCCATGCGATGAAGCCATTGCAGATGAGTTATTCCCAATGAGAATAATAAAGAATAGATCCGGTCATGCAAAATCGCACAGCGAGGATATTCCAGCGAATAATAACTAATGAAATAACAACAGAATTCACGGGCATGCGATAGACCACACAGACGAGTTATTCCATAGAATAATAAATAATGGAACCGGTCATGCGTAATACGCATTGAGGGCAGGATATTACAATGATTAATGAAGAATGGAATAACAAAGAATTCACGTGTATGCGATGCGATCGATAGCCGCGAGACGAGTTATTCAAGCGGAATAATAAATAATGGAACGGTCATGCGTAATCGCCTGCAGAAGATATTCTAACATAATAATAAAGAATGGAATAACGGAAGAATTTCACCATGTATGCGGTGCTTAGCATAGGCGGAGTTATTCAACGAGAATAATAAATAGTGGAACCGGTAAATGCGTAATATACGCAGACGAGGATATTCAATAGAATAATAAAGAATGGAATAAAGAAGAATTTCACCATGTATGCAGTACTTCACATAGACAGGTTATTCTAACATAATAATAAGGAATGGAATAACAATAACTCTCTTCCTGAAAATGAAAGAAATAATACCCCTTACCATAGAATAAAATTTGGATCTTTGGAATAGAGGTAGCAGACTTCTCTTCTTCTTTTCTCTATAATTTCTCTCTATAATAATTGCTCTATAGCTTTAGTGAATTGGTGAGAAATAAAGGAAGAATGAGCTTCTATTTATAAAAAATATAGTTTCGATAATTGCGCGTATTGGGGCTCAAAAATTACTGATCTGATACCTCGACTTTTCTTTCATTTTTAATTTAGTTAGTGCAAGTATTATCAAACTTGCACCACCTCCCCTAATAGTAAATAATGTGAATCAATAGTTCGATCATGTGATTGATAGTTATAATCATGTGAAAATCTGAATAAGAGTATAGTACCTCCATCTATACCTCCATCTTTAACTTAGTCATGCAAGTATTATCAATCTTGTATCAACTCCCCTAATAGTACATGAATGTGAATCAATAGTACACACATGTGAACAAATAGTTATAATCATGTGAATTAATAGCAATTAGTTCTTCATTTATCCGATTAATTACCCGATAACTTCCAGACATCAATTATTATCAAAATAAATATCGATTTCCACTAACACTAACAATCCCATCACAATGGAAATATTTTTTTCAAAAATTTCATTTTTTAAATTTCAAAGTTTGACTTTTTTCGAAAAAGTCAACTGTTGACTTTTTTGACCAAAAAGTCAAACCCAACAAGTTTTGTGTTTATAGTCTATTTCTACTAATTTCATCGTTCCGGACTCAAATATCACGTCCGCGTCTCCAAATTCAACTCCGAAATCAACTTTGATTTTTAATAACATTCATCATTAATATTATAACTCACAATATTTAACAACCATGTCGTTCCCAGGAAAGAGGGGGCTTTTCGATAAGGATTTCTCCTTATTGGCGCACAATTAGATGACCAAACCTCTCCTTGATAGAACTTCTAGACATTGTAAATATTGCAATTTAATAATATGAATAACTTTGTCGTCTCAATTATTGATTTAATAATATATCATATTATACGAGATAATCTTATGACAATAATTGAATCGATAATATGAGAGATATGATCGGCAATTCTTTGTATCGATAATTGAGTATAATGAGTGACTTCTCACGTAAGCATCAATAACCAATATCGTGTACTCTTATGCGACCACAGCGTATTCTTTGTACTTTTTTACTCTAGGGTAGTTTAACGGTTTTAACGGTAACACTTCCGCTGTTATTTTTATAAAAAGATAATTCTGTCATTTTCTTACTACGACAATACTTCCGTTGTGGGGTCCACCAATGATTGTGCCGTCATACGGATATTCCTCGACAAAAAGAATATTCCCCGACCAATCGAATATTATATAACAACTTGCATACTTTGCAAAATTTTAAAATATTACCCATAACTATAACATTATATCAAATCCACACCATAATATTCAAAAAAAAATATTTCGAGAAATTTAAATCTTTATTCATAAAATTTGGGGTCTCACAATCTCCCCTCCTTATGAAATTTTGCCTTCGAAATTAGGGTGCGTACATGGTATGTCGAAGAGGTGAGGATACCTTGATTTCATTTCAGATTCTAACTCCCAGGTCATTTCCTCAACATCATGGTTTCTCCACAAAACTTTGACTTGAGGTATACCTTTAGTCCGTAGAATATGATCCTTCTTATCCAAGATTTTAACACGTATCTCCTCATACGTTAAATCTTTTGCTATATTGTCTAGTTCTAATTAAATAATGTGGTTCGGGTCGTCCACATATTTAGGTATCATCGATACGTGAAAAATGTTATGAACACGCGACATACTTGGCGGTAAAACGAGTCTATAGGCCACAGTTCCTACTCGATCGAGGATTTCAAATGGGCCAATTAAATCGAGGGTTAAGATTTCCTCTCTTCATCGACTCTTGCTTCTAGAATAACGCCTTCTTGAACCTTCTTCTTCATATTCATCAGCTTCAGGTGTGTAGTTTGAGCGACTTTAACTTTATCGATTAAAGTTGATTCTACTCGTATATTCGTTATCTTCGCGTGGGTCCCTAGAGTCTTTAACTCTATCTTCATTATTTGTAAGTTATATGAAATGGGTTTTTGTGTTAACAACATCACACTCATAAACGCATACAATTTTCTACTTAACGCGTCAGCTACCACGTTCGCTCTTCCACAATGATATTGAATGGTATAGTCGTAATCTTCAAAAGCTCGAGCCAACGTCTTTGGCGCATTATACATTCGATTTGGGTGAAGAAATATTTAAGGGTTGAAGAAATGAGTTTTGTACTGGGGTCAGTACAAAATTCGATTTCACACTCTGGGGTAAGCCAAGAAGTTCTTCGAGAATACGTCAGGAAATTTATTAACGATAGAAATATCATTTAAAAACTGTGACTCTCATCCAAGACTTGGATAACATGTTACATTGATACCTATCAATTTTCCACCGCTATTCACAACGTCCCCTACGGATATTCTAGCTTCGATGTATTCCAAGACTTGGAAGTCACCAGCGAAAGGCTCGGGGCTTTTTACTTATGGCTTTATATGACAATGATTGACTTTAGTGGTTTGGTTGCTTGAATTCGCATAACAGGTTGGTTAGGAATATAAAAGCTAACAACCTTAGGAAAAGTATGATGAGTAGTTAACCAATCAATTCCTAAAATCACATCAAAGGCAAGTATTTTCAAAGAGATAAGATCGATAGGTAATGTGAAAGTGTCGATTTAAATCAAACAAGATTTATAAACAGTGGAGATAGCGAAGGTTTCTACTAACGAAGTTTCAACCAATAAGTCAAAGTCTAATTTCTCTGGGGTCAAATTTAAATGTTGAGCGCAAGCAAGAAAGATAAAAGAATGGGTAGAACTAGTATCTAATAAGGTATAGACTTCGCAAGAATTTATAATTAACTAACGTGCTAACCCGTTGGGTTACTCGCTTTTTGAGAAGTCAAAAAACGCTCTTCCTAAAACCACCAGACTTTATTACATCGTATCAGCCTTTGGTGCCTGCAAATCATAGCTGGACTTGACTTTGGTGCACGACAAAATCGAGCTAGGTGACCTTCTCTTTCACAATTGTAACACGTTTTGGACTGCTACGCACAGTTTGGACTGATATGTCCCTCCCCTCCGCATTTGAAGCATATGATAGGGGGTCGTTCTCTTTCCTTAACAACGGGTGCTGATGCTGACGTCTTTCCATCATTGTTGAATCTCCTCTTCTTGAAATGTCCATTCTTATTGTTTTAGCCATGATTACGACCGAAGTGGTTCCCATTTCTGGCATGTTGATTCCCTCCACGATTATTGTCACTTGTTCGATGACTGCTATCAGTTGTATTATCATTTTGCTGGCTGCTCTCATTTATTTGGGTTGACTCATTATCGCGCTCCAATAACTAAGCCCTATTAACAACATCTAAATACAAACACAGTTTATGAGAGATAAGATATTGACGTATCTCGGGTTTCAAACCTCTTAGAAACATTCACGTCATTTCTCCTCATTATCAACCAAATGGGATATGAACTAGGACAACTTCGGCAAACTTAGCCCGTCTTTGCGACACGGTCATGTTGTTTTGCTCCGGTTTAATGAACTCTACCTCTTTCATGTGATGAATACTTTCGAGGAAAGTACTTGTCGTTGAACGATTCTTGAAACTTCTCCCAAGACATCTTGATGCGGCGGGTTGAGTACGCTTTCTGATTCCCACCGATAATCGCCCTGCCCGCGCATAACATGAAGGTGGCAAAGGAAACTTTTGCTCCTTGGAGCATCCCAAGACATCAAATATCTTGTTGATCGCTTTATCCACGTCTCGCCTTAAGTGGTTTTGGCTCTCAAAAACATAGGTGGTCCCAGCTCCTTGAATTGTTTAGCGTTGATCATCAGGAGAGTTGCCGTGTGTTTCCCTGCATTTTGGGCGATGAGAATCGCTCTACTTTGATGTTGCATGAATTACATAAAGCCTCTAAACATTCCATCGTTCATCATTTGGTCGGTGTTGTTGTTTGCATGAGATTATCGCCTTCACGATGCACATTATCACGATTATTGATCTGTGGAGACTCAGCGGTCTCTGTGCTCCATTGCTATTTTCAACATTCTCGGATGTCATTTTAAAATACCGCCACAAAACAAGGGTTAATTAACATATCACATATTATCCCTATACTCGTGAGCCAATTAAATACCAAATAAACTTAGGTAGGTCATACTAGCAAAGGAATTCCCCGTCTCTCCCCTCCTAGGTCATGTCTCACATCTCAGCCAGGGATCATATCCCTAAACATTGATACCAACTGTGATGCCCCCAAAATAGGTATACATAACCCATCTTGGGTCGCCAGATACATGGTACATAAATTCAAATACAAATTAATTATACAACACGAGCTGTGAGTTTTAATACAAATATTATCTTCTAGACAGTATTCAAACTGAAAATAAGTCCTCGATACATTTATTATCACACTATTTCATAGAATAGTGAGGACTACTAATGCTATCATCTAGACCGTCACTCCGTTCCCCGACTAGACCCTGTTACGTTCTCATTTCTTTAAGAGAACAATGAAAGCAAAAGAAAGAGCTCAACTAGCCCAGTAAGAAATAATATGGCTAATATAATGCAGAATAAATTATCGTTAGCCTTGATAGTATTAAAGCGATACAATATAACAAACATCAAGTTTAGCTGCGATTGGAACAAACAATCCATTAAAAAGTCGAGTAGAGAATAAAATCTACTATCTTCTATGATTTAAAAGGGTTTTCATCACTTTTATCGCTGAGACTCAGCTTATTAAATAAACCACGTCATCCCTGCACTACGGCCAAGGATATTCATTAGTATCATGACCACAAATTATCTATGCACTACGGGCCAAGGATATTCGTGTTTTCATCAATGGTCATGATCATGCCAACAACTGTCCATCAATGCACTACGGGCCAATGAGGACTTTTACCACATCATTTGTAACATTACGGTCTTGACTATACCGAATAATCCCTGGTCATAATCATACCAAGTCCATCTATGCACTACAGGCCACAGATGAATTTCAACATAATATAAACATGAAGATGATGACAGTGACATAATAATTCAATAAAACAAGTTTAAGAATTAAATTTTAAAGATTTATAAGTTAATTTATCCTGAACTCAAAAACGTCTGAATTATCAACATGATACTGCTTTGTGGAGTAAAATTCAAGAATGCTCAGAAGAATATTTCCTTGAAAATATACTGGATGAAGCGCAAATATCTAGGATATTCTACTAATTTCATGAAGTATAGAAGTCAAAACTTTAACCAACTGAGTATAATAGAATATATAAAATTGCAAATGGATTTTCGCCCGCCATGCGGTAATCCACGTAGACAGATCATTTCCATAATTTAATAAGGAATGAATACAAAGCATCATTCATAATGCATATGGTAATCCACATAGACAGGTTATCCCAACAGAATAATAAAGAATGGAATAACAGAAGAATTCACCGTGCATGCGTAAGGCCGCATGCAGATGGTTTTTTGAAGAATAATAAAGAATGGAACCGGTCATGCGAAATCACTTACGCAGACGAGGATATTCAACAGAATAATAAAGAATGAAATAACAATGAAATTCACGGGCATTCGATAG
This sequence comes from Panax quinquefolius, assembly GCA_020205615.1. NCBI lineage: Eukaryota > Viridiplantae > Streptophyta > Magnoliopsida > Apiales > Araliaceae > Panax > Panax quinquefolius. The sequence continues at coordinate 141,065,017 of CM035152.1, forward strand.
AGGCCATGCAGAACGAGTTATTCAATAGATTAATAAAGAATGGAATAACAACGAGAATTCACGAGAATGAGCGAATGTGATGAGGAGAAGCGCAGATAGGTTATTCAATCAGAATAATAAATAATGGAACCAGTCATGCTTAATACTTGCAGATGAGGATATTCAACGAGAATAATAAAGAATAGAATAATGAAAAATTTCACCATGTATGCGGTACTTAGCATAGGTACGAGTTATTCAACATAATAATAAGGAATGGAATAACAATATCTACATTCATGAAAATGAAAGAAATAATACCCCTTACCTTAAAATAAAATTTGGATCTTTGGAATAGAGTGGTAGACTAGATCGCTCTTTTCTTTCTCTCTATAATAATTGCTCTATAGCTTTAGTGAATTGGTGAGAAATGAAGGAAGAATGAGCTTATTTATAGAAAAATATAGTTTTGATAATTACACGTTTTGGGGCTCAAAAATTATAGTACAATACCTCCAACTTTTCTTTCATTTTAATTTAGTCCTGCAAGTATTATCAAACTTGCACCTCCCTAATAGTAAATAATGTGAATCAATAGTTCAATCATGTGATTGATAGTTATAATCATGTGAAAATATGAATAACAGTATAGTACCTCCATCTATACCTCCATCTTTAACTTAGTCATGCAAGTATTATCAATCTTGCACCAACTCCCCTAATAGTACATGAATGTGAATCGATAGTACACAATGTGAACAAATAGTTATAATCATGTGAATTAATAACAATTAATTCCTCATTTATCCGATTAATTACCCGATAACTTCCAGACATCAATTATTATCGAAATAAATATCGATTTCCACTAACACTAACAATCCCAACACAATAGAAATATTTTTCTCAAAAATTTTATTTTTTAAATTTCAAAGTTTGACTTTTTCCGAAAAAGTCAATTGTTGACTTTTTTGACCAAAAAGTCAACCCCAAAAATTTTGTGTTTATAGTCTATTTCTACTAATTTCATCGTTGCGGACTCAAATATCACGTCCGTGTCTCCAAATTTAACTCCGAACTCAACTTTGATTTTTAATAACATTCATCATTAATATTATAACCCACAATATTTAACAACCAGGTCGTTCCCAGGAAAGAGGGGACTTTCCGATAAGGATTTCTCCTTATTGGCGTGCAATTAGATGATCAAACCTCTCATTGACAGAACTTCTAGACATTGTAAATATTGTAATTTAATAATATGAATAACTTTGTCGTCTCAATTATTGATTTAATAATATATCATATTATACAGATGATAATGTGACAATAATCGAATCAATAATATGAGAGATATGATCGCACAATCTTTGTAGCAATAATTGAGTATAACCGAGTGACTTCTCACGTAAGCATCAATAACCAATACCGTGTGCTACTATACAATCACGCGTATTACTGTACTTTTACTACCGGGTAGTTTAACAGTTTTAACGGTAACACTTCCGCCGTTATTTTTATAAAAAGATAATTCTGTCGTTTTCTTACTACGACAATACTTCCGTTGTGGGATCCACCAATGATTGTGTCGTCGTACGGATATTTCCCGACAAAAAGAATATTCCCCGACCAATCGAATATTATATAACAACTTGCATACTTTGTAAAATTTGTAAATATTACCCACAACTATAACATTATATCAAATCCACACCATAATATTTAAAAAAAATATTTTGAGAAATTTAAATCTTTATTCATAAAATTTGGGGTCTCACAACGGATGTCAAGCTTTCTTAGCTTATGTCACGGATCTAAACAAAAATACATCAGTTTTGAATGATATTTCTATCGTTAATAAATTTCCTGACGTATTCCTTGAAGAACTTCCTGGCCTACCCCCAGAGCGTGAAATTGAATTTTGTATCGACCTTGAACCCGGTACAAAACCCATTTCCAAAGCCCCGTATCGAATGGCTCTTATTGAACTTCAGGAGTTAAAGACCCAATTGCAGGAATTGTTAGATATCGGTTTCATTCGTCCTAGTACGTCTCTTTGGGGTGCTCCTGTTCTATTAGTGAAGAACAAAGATAAGAGTATGCGACTTTGTATTGATTATCGGGAGTTGAACCATGTCACTATCAAAAATAGATATCCATTGCCTCGTATTGATGACCTGTTTGACCAGTTGCAAGGCGCCAAATTCTTTTTAAAGATTGATCTTCATTCTGGATATCACCAATTGAAGATTAAAACCGATGACATTCCAAAGACGATTTTCAAAACTCGGTACGGGCATTATGAATTTCTAGTCATGTCTTTTGGATTGACTAATGCTCCTGCTGCCTTCATGGATATGATGAACCGAGTATTCAAGGAATATTTGGATCACTTTGTGGTCGTCTTTATTGATGACATCCTCATATATTCCAAAAGCCGTGAAGATCATGAAAGCAACACTTGAGGTCGATACTCAAAAGCTTCGTGAAAACAAGCTTTATGCAAGTTGAAGAAATGCGAGTTCTAGCTTGAGAAAGTAGCATTCCTTGTGCACGTAGTATCAAGTCATGGAATATCATTGACCGATAAAGATTGAAGCAATTCAAAGTGGGAGCAACCTAAATTAGTATTTGAAATCACGTAGCTTTCTCGGTTTATTTGGTTATTATCGGAGATTCGTGGAAGGATTTTCTCGAATCGCTACTTCACTAACTTCATTTGACTCGAAAAGATACAAAATTCGGTTGGAGCGAGGAATGTGAGAAGAGTTTTCAAGAACTCGAGAGGAGACTCATTTCAAAGACTGTTACGACAATACCATCGGCTCGGAGGATTTGTCATCTGATGATGCTTGAAGCAAAGGGTTAGTATGTGTTCTCATGCAACATGGGAAAGTCATAGCCTTTATGCCTCTAAGAACTCAAAGAATATGAGAGGAATTATCCTACTCATGATCTAGAGTTAGCATTTGTTATCTTCGCAGACTTAAAATTTGGAGGCATTACTTGTATAGGGAGAAAGTGGAGATCTTTATGGATCATAAAAGCCTCAAATATTTCTTCACTCAAAAGGAACTAAACATGCGATAACGACGTTGGCTTGAACTGTTGAAAGATTATGATCATACCATCCAATACCATCACGGAAAAGCGAGCGTGGTAGTGGCGCGCATTGAATAGAAGATCATATCACGAAGTATGCGATATTGTACAAGTGCGATATTGTCAATGCAAAGGCTGGAGATAGAGTTAAAGACTCCAGAGACCCATGTGATGATGGCGAATATAGGAGTAGAACCGACTTTAATTGATAAAGTTAAAATTTGCTCAAGCTATAGACACGGAGCCGATGCGCGTATGAGGAAGAAAGTGCAAGAAGGTGCTATCTTGGGAAGCAAGAATCGATGAAGAAGGAATACTTCGAGTCAACTCCAGACTTTGTGTTCCTAACGACCCTGATTTAAAGTATAAAATCATGATGGAGGCGCATAACACGCTATTTTCAATCCATCCTGGGAGTACCAAAATGTATCGTGATCTTTGTCATACATTTTGGTGGAGCAATATAAAGAGAGAGATAACGTTGTTTATCTCAAGGTGTCTAACTTGTCAACGAGTCAAGGCAGAACATCAAGTACCAAAAGGGCCATTGCAACCACTTGAAATTCAAGAATGGAAGTGGGAGTACATTACCATGGATTTCATTACTGGTCTTCCCAAGGTTTCTCAAGGCATAGATGCAATTTGGGTCATTGTTGATAGATTGACCAAGTCTGCTCATTTCTTACTGTCGAGAAACTTATATACTTGAACGTCTTGCTCGTATGTACATAAACTAGATTGTAAGACTGCATGGTATGCTAGTATCCATAGTTTCTCATCAAGACCCAAGATTCACTTCACGATTTTGGGTTAGTTTGCAAAAAGCTATGGGCACGAATTTACGATTTAGTTCGGCATATCATCCTCAGACAGACGGACAATCAAAGAGGACTATTCAAACTCTGGATGATTTATTAAGACTCTGTGTCCTTGACTTTAAGGGAAGTTGGGATAAGTTCTTACCATTGGTGGAGTTTTCCTACAACAATAGTTATCAAGCAAGTATTGACATGGCTCCATTTGAGTCATTATATGGAAGAAAGTGTCATTCTCCAGTATGCTGGGATGAGGTGGGTGAACAACGTTGTTGGGACTGAAGTTGGTACGTGTGACTACGGAAAGGATTTAAACGATCCGACAACGTATAAAAACCTCACAAGATCGACAAAAGAGTTATGTTGATCTTCATCAAAAGGACATGGAATTCGATATTGGAGATCATATGTTGTTACCTGTTGCTCCATGGAAAGGAGTTACGAGATTCAGAAAGAGAGGAAAACTCAATCCTCGATTCATTAGCCCATTTTTAATCCTCGATCGAGTAGGGCGTAGCCTCTGATTCGCTTTCTGCTTAAGTATGTCTCGTGTTCATAACGTTTTTCACATATCCATGTTACGTAAATATGTGGAAGACTCGAACCACATTATTGAGTTAGAACCGAACAAAATAGTGGAAGATTTAACGTATGAAGAGGTTCTTATTAAATTCTTGGATAAGAAGGAATATGTTCTACGCTCCAAGGTTATACCTTAAGTCAAAGTTTTGTGGAGGAACCACGATATTGAGGAAATGACCTGGGAGTTAGTATCTGAATTGAAATCAAGGTATCCTTACCTCTTCGACATACCAGGTACGTACCCTAATTTCGAGGGTGAAATTTCATAAGAAGGGGAGGTTGTAAGACCCCAACTTTTATGAATAAAGATGATTTTTCTATAAATATCATTTTTGAATATTATGGAATGAATTTGATATAATGTTATAGTTGTGGGTAATATTTATAAATTTTGCAAAGTACTCAAGTTGTTATATAATATTCGATGGTCGGGGAATATTCGTTTTAACATGGAATATTCGTACAATGGAACAATCATTGGTGAACCCCACAACGGAATCATTGTCGGATTGAGAAAACGATAAAAATATTTTATGAAAATAACGACGGAAAGTTTTACCGTTAACTGTTGAAATACCCGGTGTTAAAAAAATACGATGTCTGGCGTGGTTGTATAGTAGCACAAGGTATTGATTATTGATGCTTACGTGAGAAGTCACTCGGTTTTGTTCAATTATTGCTCTGATAATTGCTTTGCGTAGTATCTCGCGTTATTTGATTGATTATTGTCGATATTTTATATATTATTAAATCAATAATTGAGGCGACAAAGTTATTAATATTATTATTTGCAATATTAACGATGTCTAGAAGTTACATCGAGGAGAGGTTTGGTCACTAATAATTGCGGCATGATAGGGAGAAATCCTTATTGGAAAACCCTCTTTCACAGGAATGACACAGTCGTTAATATTGTGAATTATAATAATGATGATAAATGTTGTTAAAATTATTAAGGTGATTTTTATGAAGTTTTGCTTATTTTATGGACCCCCATTTACCTATTTTTCAAAATAATATGTAGAAATTTCTTAAAAGGTGGGCCCACATGTGGGGCCCCAAAAGAAAAAAAAAAATGGGGGGAATCTAGGAAGTCACGGAAGTTTTATATATATATATAAATTTTGTTTTATTATTATTATAAATGTAATAAAAGATAAAACTTTTATATAAAACATAATACTTTTTATAAAGTTTTATTTTATTTGATTATAAATAGAATATATTATATTTTATTATGCATAGTATTTGCATAGTGCCTGCATAATGTTTACATAGTAAAATCTTTTTATATAAAACAGAATACATTTATAAAGTTATTTGTTTTATTAGATTTTAAATATATATATATATATTTTATAAATTTTGTTTTATTATATAATTATAAATAGAATATAATATATTTTATTGCATAGTATCCTTTCCATTCTCCTATAAATAGGATGCTTAGTTAGAATTGAAAAATACACCAGAAATTCAAAGAATTCTTCTTCTATAATCTTGAGCGTATTTCTTTAGAGTTTAAGAAAGCTTTGAGCGTAGAAAATAGTGCAAGTTTTCTTCAAGTATATCCCCCTTCTACCCGTCGGAATACTCTTCTTTTTTAAGGTAAAATTATTATTATTCTTTCGTATTCATGAAGAGAGTTATTTTCTTTTCAATATTTGTAAGTGTTGTTATTCCATTCTTTATTATTATGTTGGAATAACACATACATGCAATCTTTGCATACGTGGTGAAATTCTTTTGTTATTTCATTCTTTATTATTACTGTTGGAACATCACATGCATGCGAATTACGCATGACTGGTTCCATTCTTTATTATTCTATTGGAATATCTTATGCATGCGGATTCGCATGACACAGTTCCATTCTTTATTACTCTGTTGGAATAACTTTGTCATACATGGATTACCAGTATGCATGGTGAATGATCCTTTGTATCCATTCCTTATTAACTTGTGGAAATGATCTGACTACATGGATTACCGCATGGCTGGCGAAAATCTATTTGCAGTTTCATATATTCTATTATATTCAGCTGGTTAAAGTTTTGGCTTCTATACTCAATGAAATTAGTAGAATATCCTGGATATTTACGCTTCATCCAATATCTTTTCATGGAAATATTCTTCTGAGCATTCTTTAATTTTTACTCCACAAAGAAATATCTTGTTGACAATTTGGACGTTATTGGTTCCTAGATAAATTAATTTATAAATCTTTAAAATTTATTCTTGAACTTGTTTTATTGAATTATTATGTCTTTGTCATTATCCTCATGTTTATATTATGTTGAAAGTCATTTGTGACCTGTAGTGCATAGATGGACTTGGTATGATTATGACCAGGGATTATTCTGTATAATCATGACCGTAATGTTATAAATGATATGGTAAAAGTCCTCATTGGCCCGTAGTGAAATGATGGACAGTTGTTGGCATGATCATGACCATTGATGAAAACACGAACAACCTTGGCCCGTAGTGCATGGATAATTTGTGGTCGTGATACTAATGAATATTCTTGGCCGTAGTGCAGGGATGACGTGGTTTATTTAATAAGCCGAGTCTCAGCGATAAAAGTGATGAAAACCCTTTTAAATCATAGAAGATAGTAGATTTTATTCTCTACTTGACTCTTCTAATGGATTGTTTATTTCGCTGCAGTTAAACTTAATGTTTGTTATATTGTATCAGTTTAACATTGTTGAAGGCTAACGATAATTTATTCTGCATTATCTTAGTCATATTATTTCTTACTGGGCTAGTTGAGCTCACCCTTTTGCTTTCATTGTTCTCTTTAGGAAATGAGAGCGTAGCGAGGGACTAGTCGGGGAGCGGAGTGGCGGTCCGGATGATAACATTAGTAGTCCTCACTATTCTATGAAATAGTGTGATAATAAATGTATTGAGGACTTATTTTGAGTTTGAATCACATACAGAAGACAATATTTGTATTAAAACTCACATTTCATGTATGTATATTTAAGGTTGTATTTGTATTCTGTACCATGTATTTGGCGACTCAAAATAGGTGATGTATACCTATTTTGGGGGCGTCACAACATCATCTATAACATTACGGGTCATGATTATACTGAATGATCCCTGGTCATAATCATACCAATAAATAGTTCATCTATGCACATAAGCCAAAGATACTCATCAATCAATAGTTCATCTTTGCACGTAAGCCAAAGATATACAACAGTTAAAACCAATAATCAACAGTCCATCTTTGTACGTAAGCCAAAGATATAAAACTGTAAAACCAATAATCAAAAGTCCATCTTTGCACGTAAGCCAAAGATACTCATCAATCAATAGTTCATGTTTGCATGTAAGTCAAAGATATACAACTATAAAACCAATAATCAACAGTCCATCTTTGCACGTAAGCCAAAGTTATACAACTGTAAAACCAATATTCAATAGTCCATCTTTGCACGCAAGCCAAAGATGACTTTCATCATAATATAAGCATGAGGATGATGACAATGATATAAGCATTAATTAAACGAAATCAAAGATAAATATTAAAGACTTTAAATTTATCCAGAGTTTAAAAATATCCAAATCGTCAACATGATACTGTTTTGTGGAGTAAAATTCAAGAATAACATTCATGTACCAAAAATAATTTGGACAGAAAAGAAATATATTTTTTGGGTAAATAGTACCCAGCAATAGTACCCTATGAATAGTACTTCAGGAATAGTACCTCGTGAATAGTACCCCAGCATAAAAATGACCTCAAATACCCGAGTGAATAATATTCAGGTAAATCGTAATTTGGGTGAATAGTAACTCGTGAATAGTACTCCGACACGAAAAGTTCCCCGAATACCTGAGTGAATAATACTAGAGTGAATAGTAACTGGGTGAATAGTAACCCATACATAGTAACTCATAAAGAAAATACCAAAGAAAATGATATTCCATGACGAGTACAAAAAAATGATATCTCATACGAGTATAATAGAATATACAAAACTCCAAATGGATTTTTACCCGCCATGCGGTAATCCACGTAGACAAATCATTTCCACAATTTAATAAAGAATGAATACAAAGGATCATTCACCATGCATGTGGTAATCCACACAGACAGGTTATTCCAACAGAATAATAAAGAATGGAATAACAAAAGAATTCACCAAGCATGCAATAGACCGCATAGAAAGGTTATTCCAACAATAATAAATAATGGAACCAGGTCATGCGTAATCTGTACAGATAGGATATTCTAACAGAATAATAAAGAATGGAACCAGGTCATGCGTAATCCCTTGCAGACGAGGATATTCAATAGAATAATAAAGAATGGAACCAAGTCAATGCGTAATCCGCACGCAGACAAGATATTCAACGAGAATAATAAAGAATGAAATAATGAAGAATTTCACCATGTATGCGGTGCAGATTATAGATTGAGTTATTCCAACATAATAATAAAGATTGGAATTACGGAAGAATTTTACCATGTATCACGGTGAGTCAGCGTATCTGAGTTATTCAACAGAATAATAAGGAATGGAATAACAATATCTCTCTCTTCATGAATCTGAAAGAAATATACCCTTACTATAATAATAATATCCCTTACCTCAGAAGAAGACTGGATACTGAAATAGTGAAGTAGCAGACTTCGCTTCTTCTTTCTCTCTATAGCTTTTCTCTCTATAATTTCTCTATAATAATTGCTCTATAGCTTTAGTGAATTGGTGAAAATAAATGAAGGAATGAGCTTCTATTTATAGAAAAATATAGTTTCAATAATTGCACATTTTGGGGATCGAAATATTACAGTATAATGCCTTCCTCCTTTTCTTCCTTTTTAATTTAGTCCTGCAAGTATTATCATACTTGCACCACATCCCCTAATAGTAAATCATGTGAATCAATAGTTCTAGACATGTGAAAATACGAATTACAGTATAGTACCTCCATCTATACCTCTATTTTTAACTTAGTCATGCAAGTATTATCAATCTTGCACCAACTCCCCTAATAGTAAATGAATGTGAATCAATAGTACACACATGTAAACAAATAGTTATAATCATGTGAATCAATAATAATTAATTACTCATTTATCCGGTTAATTACCCGATTGGTCAATATAACCTCCAGACATCAATTATTATCGAAATAAATGTCGATTTCTATTAACACTAATAATTCCCATGCAATGGAACTATCAATTTCATCTTTAATCAACATGAACTTATTCATCATTAATATTATAACGCACAATATTTAACAACCAGGTCGTTCCCAGGAAAAAGGGGGCTTTCCGATAAGGATTTCTCCTTATTAAGCAGCTTGATTAGGTGACCAAACCTCTCCTTATGAACTTCTAGACATTATCAATATTGCAAATAATAATATGAATAACTTTGTCGTCTTAATTATTGATTTAATAATATAACATATTATGCGGATGATCTTTGTGACAATAATAGAATCAATAATACGAGAGAGATATGACGCGTTGAATTCTCGTAGCAATAATTGAGTATAACTAAGTGGCTTCTTTACGTAAGGATCAATAATCAATACTGGTGTGTTACTATGCAACCAATGTGTACATTGTACTTTTACTACTAGGGTAGTTCAATAGTTTTAACGGTAACACTTTCATTTGTTATTTTTATAAAAGATAATTCTATCATTTTCTAAATACGACAATACTTCCGTTGTGGGGTCCACCAATGATTATGCCGTCATACGAATATTTCCTGTGAAAACGAATATTCCCCGACACAATGAATAACAACTTGCTTTCTTTGAAAATTTTTCAAATATCACCCTTAACTTTAACCCTTTCTCAATTTAACCATTTACTAAACATAATAATTATAAGAAAATTGAATACTTTCATTTCATAAATTTTGGGGTCTCACAGTGGGCATACAAGCCTGGCACTAATCAGCCTAGGACTTTTCAGGCTTCAGCCCTCAATCGCTATGCCAAAGTTTGGAACCTGTTCATTTGCGCAAAGCTTATGCCATCGTCCCATCAACACGAGATCACGACTAAGCGGGCAATTATTCTGTGGGGAATATTCACCGGAAAGTACATCGATGTGGGCCACCTGATTAATCAGAATATGCTAAGGTATATGTGGGGCAGTACTACAGGGAGCATCCCACATGCATCTATTGTAGCCAGTCATTGTGCAAGCCAAGGAGTCATGTGGGATAATGAGCAGTTGCAATACCCGAGTCAGGATATCACTCATGCCATGATAGTCAAGTTCGAGGATTGGACAGGAGGTACCCCGCATCCAAGGGGAAAGGGTTTCATCCTTCCACCCGCATCATCACGACCATCTCCATGACCCGCACGCCACTACTACTACGCAGGAACCTCATTGACTTCAGAATTACCGCTCATCGACGATCGATATCTCCGAAGGTTGGAGAGGAAAGTTGATGCTATATACGATAACTTTGCAGCTTTTGCTACGGGATTGACGAAGTCTCTAGCAGAGGCTTTTGCGCAGCAGGGGACCATGCTTGAGTGGCCACAATTTGGTACTGCAGTACCATTTCGACCGCCGAATTCACCACCCGAAGAGGGTGGTACAGCTGATCAATAAGGGAGTTCCTTTAAACCCTATACCTTCATTCATTGGGACAATGAATAGTTTAAGTTTGGGGGTATTGGGTAGTAGTGTAGTTGCATGTAGTAATTTGCATCATTTTTGCATGTTTAGTTTAGTTTTTGCATGTTTGTTTGTTAGTATGTGATTATTTAATAATTGCTTATTTTTTTTGTTTTTAGTATTTATTATATGTTTTAGTTATGTGTTTAGTTGCATATTCCAAGTATCTAGCTTTATGGAGTTTTAGTCTAGCCAATGATGAAATAGAATTTGATGGATTTTTGAATTTAGTGGATAACATGAGCTTAGCTATAATGTTTTACATGATGTGAGCCATGCTTGTTGTTTAGATGCTTTCGGTTAGCACGTAGTTATTCATATATGCTTGTTGGTATAAGAATAACATGTTTTGCCTACTTAGTAGAAAATGTTGTTTTTTAAAATAGAATTGTGTAGAAAGTGGACTTAGGCTATTGGAAACATTGATAATCAAACTTTGGGAACACATGGGTATGCTTATTGTATATAAAAAAAGAGAGATATCCATCTTGGAACCTTCCTGAGTTGAATTATTGAATCTTGTGAAGGGGCGAGATGAAGTGTAAAACGCACTCGCTAAAAAAAATAGCAATAAACACCGCGAGAAGTGCAAAAATCAACCTCGTGAGTAAAAATACAGCAGATTAAACCCATTGTCGAACCTTAGTTTGTATTGATGTGTTGGAGTAGTTTTTGTTGCATTAGTATACATGGTTCTTGATTTAGACTTCAATTTTCTGTTTTGAGCAGTATAATATGTGTATTCTTTGTCTTTGTTAAGTTTTTGGTGAACACAACACACACACAGAGCATCTTTATAGTAAGTATGGATTATTTGATTGTATGATGTTATGCCTATAACTTAGGTTGATATTTTATTCTTGAATCCGGATAATTCTCTGAGGTATACTTGATTGGAATTTCATTTTAGCTGGAAAACATGGGACTCACTTGCATCATAGTATAGTTTGCATAGCATGTAGTTGCATTGCATTGTTTATTTTCGTATGTTTTGCTTGAGGGCAAGCAATAGTTCAAGTTTGGAGGTATTTGATAAGTAGGTTTTATACCTATTTAATGGGTGCTAACTCACTAGAATTATGCTCATCTCAAGTAGTTTTTATTATGTTTTAGTTACATTTTATGTTTATTTTGCAGTACTTGTAGTTGGAACCCCTATGGAAAGGAAAGGCATGGAAAAGCAAGAAATGGCATGGAATGGCATTAACATGGCATGGTGGTATGAAGCTAGCAAAAGCGTGGCAAGGTGAACATGAGCAGATGAGGAAATGAAGCAGTGGAGGAGTGTCGTGCGTAATGAAGACAATGAGAAGATAGCGAAGCGATGGCGTGGGGTACGGCCGCCTCAAAAAAGACAAAATATGGCGCGCTCGTGCTTAAGGCAAAACAGAGACAAATTATGTAGCCGCACGAGCACGCGTTGACAAAGAGGAATTATGGTGTGCCCGCGCTAGACACTCGGCAGATATGCACACAGTGCGCCCACACAGCGAGTCTTCTACTGTCAATTTTGTTGGCTTTTTGTAATTTGAAATTTGAGCACATTTGGCTCAACTAAAAGATATGGTTGGCACCAGACATATTTTCAGGGAGTCTTTTTTTTAGTTTTATTATTATTATTATTAGGGTTCTTAAGTTTTAACTACTAGAGGGAGGTTTTGATCATTGATGATACATTGTTAACTCCTCTCTTCATCTATATTATTCAATAATTATTAGTTTTCATTTCTGGATATTTTGGTGCATTGGAACAAGCGTGGAACAGACTCTGCAACAGAGATTGATAGATTTGCACTACCATTTCTATTAACTCTTTTGATTGAATTGCTTAACTCCATGTGTTGCTTCAATCCCATAATGACTTTTGGTTAAGAAATGAACTAAACTCCATTATGGGATTCTAATGGATTTTGATATGTAGTCTAAATTTATACATCTGATTGTATTGTTGTATATTTATCATTGGATTAACCATTATGATTGAGCTTAATGAATGAATGTTTGATCACCATTCACATTGTGTGCTTATGTGGATTTGAAAAATGAAATATGAGTATGGATTAAATCATAATGGCATATGTTCATGAGACTGCTTTGTTAAGCTTTGTGATTCATGAACCAGATAGACATATACTGTTTCACCGTGTGTAGTCATGAAAAGAGCATGCGCTTTAATTCTTTATTGCTACAATTTCACATAAACATAGTGATTTTGGTAATAGTGTCGCTTGCATAATTTCTATCAAATGTGGAGGTTATGTGATTTGGTCATAGTTCATTGAAAAATGGTTATGTCCACTATTGTGCTTTTGACTAGTTTTCCAAGATAAATATTTAAACATTACACGATGGTTGCAGTTTAGATGAAACATTAAGTGAAATTAGAATCTCATTCTTCTCCAATTTGATTACATCATTTTAATAATTATAAAAAAAAATTCATGAATTAATTTAGAATTAAATATTATTGTGAGTTGATCGTTTAAGCATATAAAAATAGTGATATAGTTGATGCATCATAATTTAGATTTAAAACCTTTCTCAGTGGATCAATACTTTTCTTACTCTGTACTACTTGTTGACCCATGTATGCTTGCATGAGTTAGAGTCCTTTTTGTTAGACTAGAAAGGAGGCAACATGAGGGAGGAGGGAGGAGCAAAGAGAGGAGGGGAGGGAGGGAGGGAGGGAGGGAGGGGGAGGAGGAGGAGGGAGGAAGGAGGAGGAAGGGGGGGGGAGGGGAGGAGGAGGAGGAGGAGGAGGGTGGGGGCGGGAGAGAAGGAGAAGGGAGGAGGAGGGGAGGGAGGGAGGGACGGGAGGGGTGAGGTGGGGCGGGGATGGCCCGAATGGGGGAGGAGGGAGAAAGAGAAAGAGAAAGAGAAGAAGGGTTAAAATAGTAAAAACATATTATTCAGACATTTTAAAAAAATAATTATCAAACGATATTTTTCATTCAGATTCAATTCTATTTAGATACTCTATATTATTCAGATGTCTAAACTAATCAGATCTTAACAACTAATTTTATCAAACACAACCTTAGCCTTATTCCTAATTTAAATTAATTAATTAATGAGTGATAATTAAATTAAGCAGGATAAATAATTAAACGTAAAATCAATCACACATGACATAAACACAGAGATTTAACTAGTTCACATATGTTGCTACGTCCAGTCCCAAACTCATCGCTCCTTCCTCAAAGTATAAACAACTAATTATCTTAGACAACAAGCTCATTGGTTCCTTCCTCAAATTTATTTGTATCTGTATCTTTCATTTCAATTATATTCTATGAGCTGGTCTTGAAACGACACCATTTCTCCTTCACCTCACAAGTACATTAAAGACCTAACTCCGTCAATTATATTCTATGGTCTGATTTTGAAACGACAATATCTCATTCACTTCATAAGTACACTAGAGACTCAACTCCTAATTGACTTCTTTATGACTTTGGTCTGGTTGTAGGATTATTCATATTTCTTACAGACACATAAAATAAACTAAATCTCCAATACTATTTTTACAAAAAGATTATTTGAATAATGCTTCATAAATAAAAAAATAAAATTCAGTGCAGATATAAAAGTTTGACTAATTTTTATAGTTTGTGTTTCTAAAATAAGCAACTATATATATATATATATAAATCAATGACTTTTATATTCTAGTGATATGCTTCTTGTATAAGCAAATATGTATTAATTAAATTTAGATATATATATATATATATATATATATATATATATATAAAGTTTCGATAATCTTTATATGTTATATACTTCTTTATAAGTAAATAAATCAGTTAAGATTAAATAAGAGTTTCTCAAATATGTTTCTTTGTTAGCAGATATATATCAGCTCAGAACAAGTAATTTGCTTTTAAGTAAGCATATATATCAATTAAGACGTTTGATATCGAGTTAGTCGGTATCGGTAAAAAATTGATTTTTGATATCAATTTTTTATATCGTTTCTGGACCGATTTTAATTTTTACCAAATTGTTCATATTGAGTTAGTCGGTATCGGTGAAAAACCGATTTTATCATTATCAATCTGATTGTAGTCTTTTTTTGTTCATCTCTGCCTGTTCAAAGAGCGACGATTACTAGTCTTAAAGGATCACCTATCTGCCTGATTGGAAAACAATCCGCAAGGGTTACTTTGCCGATAAATGAGACTTTCAATGTTTGAATCGATTACTGTAAGACTTATTTGATTTTATTAATTGTTATAATTTTTTTAACACCCCCAACAACAACGTTAGTGGACACTATATAAACTCCTGAAATACAGTCATGCCCCAATAATAATAATAATAAAATATGCAGATCTTGATTGGTCTTCAACACGGGTAACGAAAGAACAAGCCACTATGATAACATCACATCCAAATCTGAACAATTTATCTTTAACAATTTATGCACTGTAAAAGTCTCACTATCGGGAAAAAAATCTCCCAAACGGAGAAAGTAATATCTCCCAGGAGATGATAGTAAAATCTCCTCATAAAAGAGAAAGAATGTGTCTACGAATGATGAGAGTTTCTTAAAGAAAACAAGTCTCACAAAAGGAGAAAATAAACTCCACAAAAAGAGAAAATAAACTCCACAAAAAAAGAGAATAATTTATTAGATCAAAACAAGAGAGATTTAGGGGAGGGTATCACCAAAATGAGAGTCCTTCCTAAAATTTAAGATGGAGACTATGATTCTTAAGTAGAGAGAAAATAGTAGGAAAAAAAAAAGACATAGTAGTTGGTTTCACTCAATTATTATTTAAACTTACAATTCTACGAAAAGTTAATACTCCCTCTCGTCTCAGGATAAAGTCTTATTGATTTTTTGAGCATAATAAGAAACAGAATAAAATAATAAAATTGTCTATATTTAAGTTCACATTTAATTACATAGTTTTTTGCACATGACTAGTGATGTTCAATAAATATGTATAGAAAATAAAATATGACAATTAATATTAAACGTATTATAAATAAATTATTGTTAAAAATAGATTATTTAATATATGTAGATATTTAATTTGAAACTATCTAAAATAGTACTACCTCCGTTTTTAAAAGATTGTCATTTAAGGTTTTTGCACATGAATTAAGAAACTCATTTAATACTATTATTTAATAATTAAAATTTATTTGAAATTCCATCAGTACCCTTTTATGAGAAGTTAAAAACTAGTGTACATACAAGGGAGATAATTTATTGGGACAATGAGAGAAGGTAGGGGTGATATAGAAAAGAAAATAATTTATTCTCCTAGAAAGTTGTAAACAAAAAAATTAAAACAAATTTTTTCTTCTAAAACGACAATCTTTTTAGGAACGGAGGGAATAATAAAGATTTTTATCTTAGTTATGAGGGAGGGGAGTAGACTATTTTTGGGTCAACACAATTTATATCTCAAGTTCTAAGGGCATTTAATATAGTGGTGACCAATGAAAAAGGGTAAAAAACACCTTTACCCTCATGTGGTCATAGACTTGTAAGCAATTGGCCATTAAACTTTAAAAATATGCAATTGGACCACTCTACTTTCTAAAAATGAAAATTCAGGCCATTCCGTCTAATTTCTTGGATGGACGTCAAATATTTTCAGACGTAACATTGAAAAAAAAAGCAAAAATTATTATTTTCTGATGTGGCAACACAAAAAAATAATAAAATAAAATCATTAATTATGTGGCAAAAAATGATTAAAATAAATATTTTAATGGCAAAAAGTACATTTATCCCACTGTGTTCGACGACTTGTAAGTATTGAGTCACTGTACTTTAAAAAAATATAATTGACCCACTAAACTTTTTTAAAAAAATTAATAAGGTCATTCATTAGATGGACGTCAAATATTTTCAGACGTGGCATTGAAAAAAAATATTCAAAAAATTATTATTTTTTTATGTGGCAACACAAAAAATAATAAAAAATAAAAGCATTTATTATGTGGAAAAATGATTAAAATAATAATAAAATTAAAATAAATATTTTAATTCATTTTATTTATAATTTTTTCTTTTCCTTTATCTCTTTTCTTTCTTTTAATTATTATTTTATTTTGAAAATTAATATTAATATTAATACAATAAAATCATTAAATTTAGACTTAAACATAAAATAAATATACTATTAAAAATATTAAAATCTATTACTAACTAAACATAAAAATAAAAAACAAAATAAAATAAAATAAAAAATAGAACCAAATCAAAATCAAAACAAGAGTGAAGAGTGTGGTTTTCGCACTTCTTATGTGAATTTATTGGGGTTATATTATATTAAAATTTAGATTTTAGGGGTTTTTGCGGTGGAAGATGATTTGGGTGTATTGGGAGTAGTTTTGCTTCGGATTTTGGGACTAACAAGGGGGTTGCCGCCGTCATTAGTATTGTTAACGCCAAATTTTGTACGCCTGACGAAATCATTCAAAACAACAGGCCAAAATCATGTTAACGGTTGATTGTATTGTTGTGAAATCAAACTCACGAAATACATTCACATAAACATAAATAAAGAGATATAAAGTGTGAACAAAAGATTTACGTGAAAACCCAATTGAAAAAAAACCACGAAGAGAAAGAGAGAGTAATCCAATATAATAATATTGGGAGTACAAGTTGATAATATGGAGAGTACAAGTTGTGTATTTGTGTTGTATCTCTTGTGTTCTTGTCCCCCATCTCCTCCTCCTTATTGTTGTATTTATAGATGTCATATCCACCATTATCCAACTAGGAGTAGGAGTCCTTTGTAGAATCACCTTATAACTGCTGAATCTAATTAGGAGTAGGAGTCCTTTGTAGAATGATCACCTTATAACTGCTGAATTCAATTAGGAGTAGGAGTCCTTATTGAACCTTCTTATCCCACCAAATAAGGACTCGGGATTTATATCCTCCGGATTTATATCCTCCGGATTTTTACCCTCCGGATTTTTATCCTCAGTATTTATATCTTCTAAATTTTTATCCTCGGGATTTATATTCGTAGAATGTTCATCCTTTCGGGAGATTAAAGCCTTCTCGAAGGACGTTTGGTGCTATTACTGCTTGGTCCGCCGTTGAACCACGCTTGCGCCGTTTTTAATCCCAGCTAACTCGAAGATTAGAAACCGTGCATCATGCATAGCAGTCGGCTGCCACTTTTATTGAAAAATAATTTCACGGGCATGTCCCTTCAGTTTGTGGTTGATGATGAAATCGAAACCGCCTTTAAAGCACTTCAATGATATAAAAGCTTAAACTTTTATCTCTGTGCTGGCTGAATTCGTTACTAGTGAGGTGACTCAACACCAATTTATCATCACCTGGACCAAAGTGTTAATGTTTAGTTTTTACATGCATCATGTGAATACTACCACTATATGCATAATATAAGTGAGAGAGTATGTAATGTTGTATCGATAATCAATTATGATAATGCTTCAATTGCTATTGGCATAATACATATATACACACGTACAAGTATATATTTAATTTAATAAAAAAGAATCACTTATCTCCTTCGATGAATGGGTGATTTTAAACCGACACTAGAACAAGTGTCTCGTTTTCCACAGACGGCGCCAATGTTAACGCCAAATTTTGTACACCTGACGAAATCACCAAAACAGCAGGCCAAAATTGCGCTAACGGTTGATTATATTATTGTGAAATCAAACTCACAAAATACATTCACATAAACATAAACTAAAGAGATATAAAGTGTGAACACAAGATTTACGTGGAAACCCAATTGGGAAAAAACCATGGAGAGAGAGAGAGTAATCCACTATAATAATATTGGGAGTACAAGTTGATAATATGGGGAGTACAAGTTGATTATATGGAGAGTACAAGTTGTGTATTTGTGTTGTATCTCTTGTGTTCTTGTCCCCCATCTCCTCCTCCTTATTGTTGTATTTATAGATGTCATATCATCCAATTAGGAGTAGGAGTCCTTTGTAGAATCACCTTATAACTGCTGAATCCAATTAGGAGTAGGAGTCCTAATTAAACCTCCTTATCCCACCAAATAAGGACTCTCTCAATGTCAAAATAAATATATATAATGGGTCAACACCAAATCTAGCCTATTAAATAAATTGGGTTACACCTTGACTAGACCCAAATAATCACACTCCAACAGGAGTAGTTTTGCTTCGGACTTTGGGACTAACAAGGGGGTTGCCGCCGTCATTAGTTGCGGCTGGTGGTTGTGCAGAAGTCTGGCAGCGTAGGCAAGAAGTAGATGGGTTCCTGCTTCTTCATCCACTAGAAAAAAGGCCTCTCAATTTGGATAGACTTTTTGGGATAATTTGTTGTTGTTGATGCTTATCATCAATGGCTGCAGCAACTGATGATTTTGTGTTATTGTTATTATCTCTAGTCTTCTCCAACCAGTCCCCATATTGCAATTAGAATTCGGAGAAGATATAAACTTTTTCCCAAAAGGAAGTCAGCTCCGCGTTTGTTCTTGATTTTTGACTTTCTTTTCTAAAATGAATAACATGTTGTAATAGTTCTCATTGATACAAATTTTTTGATATATTATTTGTATTATTTAGAATTAAAACAAGAGATTTATGACATTTAGGGGTAAGCATGATGCGGTTTGGTGCGGTTCGAAGTCCAAACCGCACCAGAAATCGCTTAGGTGCGGTTTAAAAAATTCAAAATCGCACACGAAACCGCTTGTGAGGTGCGGTGCGGTTTTAAAATGTGCGGTGCAGTTTTAATCGGTGCAGTTTAGGTTCCAAAACCAATTGAAACAACAAAAAAATCTAAGCCTTCAATAAAATTTAATATAGAACTTACATCGAGCAATTAACTTAGTGACAGAGTTGGCAATGTGAATTATATTAAGCATAGAACCAAAGTTCCTTATGCCAAACATGCCAAATTTACCATCAAATCATTAAACAGTGAGACACGTAAAATAGTTTTAGTTTATAATAAATGAATGATGCTTTAAAACTGAAACATATGCTATATAAAATAACGGAGACCATATATTCGATAATAAGCAAGAATGTTTATCTAGTTCCCCAAAAATTAAAAATATATACTGGAGATAGAATGAAATTCTATCTTATATATTGCTGGAAGGACTTATAGAATATAATCCTAACTATACCTAATTTGAAAAATAATCTATTACACTATTACTATTATAGCATTGACCTTAACCAATGCATCAAGTGCTCGTACCAACGAATTTGGCCCCTCAGCTATAAGCCCCTCCAATAACGCATCAAACAAATTCAAAATTCTAAAACCCAATTGATTAATTTTTGACTCTATAACCTCTAACAATATTCTTTCAATTGATGAAAAAATGACAATGCAAGATTGGGGTTTTCTCTGAGTGTGTTCAAGTGAAAAGTAACTTTAGAATTTACTAGAGATAATACATACATACACACACATGATGCGGTTTCGATTTTATGCGTGCGATTTTGGCTAGTAACCAAACCGGAATCGTAAATTTGGTTATTCAACCCACCTAAAACAGTCACATACGCCAAAACCGTTGGTGCGATTTTAATTGATGCGGTTCGTGCAGTTTTTGGTGCGGTTTTGATTCCAATTTGGTTACTTGCTCAGCCGGTCGAGTTGACCCGACTGAAGGAAGAAGATGAGCCACCTCAGCATTTACATGTCATTTATTTTATTTTTTTTATTTTTGAACTGCCACGTGTGTAATAAATAGACGTCCGTCCAAGAAATTGGACGAAATTGCCTGAATTTTTATTTTTAGAAAGCACAGTGGTCCAATTGCATATTTTTAAAGTTCAATGGTCAATTACGTACAAGTAGATGATCGCAGGGGGATAAAGGTGTTTTTTGCCGATGAAAAAGACATGAATTCATTTCAAATCAACATTATTAGGGCATAGGTTCAGTGAAAATGAAACCATAGGTCAAACTCTTTCATCCATTACTAAATAAATTGGGTAGAATCAAAATAATTCTAATCAAAATTTGGAGCCATTTACTAAAAGTTCAATTATACACAAGTGCTAGGAATTGTCAAGTCTAGGGGAGTGGCTATTAGTACCAGAAAAATATAAGAAAACATTTTTGTTTTATTAATAAAAAAAGAAGCATAATATATTTACCAAAACATTTAATAACATCTAGAATTTGCAGATACAAGAACATTAGAACAATAAAAAGGCATCTAAAGAAAAACAAGTATGATAAGGAATAATCATCAAGAAATCAGGGTAAAACAGAAAACAAATATTGCATATAATCACAAGCTGAAGGAAATGAATACATACATTACCAATGTAGTATATAAGTTACATATGTTTAGGAATATATCCAGCTATAACCATATTATAATGCTACATTTGTATCAAAAAATTGAACACACTTTTGCACCATATCTTCTGCAAATAAATCCAAATCATCTCCATTAAAATGAAGAATATATTGTAGTATATGATTTAGCTTTACCTCATTTCAGTTTTCACCATTTCAGAGAATACCTTACTCATTGATATACCAGCAAGATCAGCCACACTACCAGTACTAAATTGCGTAGACGAAATGCTGTTCTCAAAGTGATTGTTTGAGAGCTGATCGTTTGAGCTTTGCCTTACAGAAATGCCTTGAAGTTGGAGGGCACATTCCAATTTCCATAATATTTCTCCCATTGCAGGTCGATCAACACCGTGTCCTGCCAAACATTTCTCAGCTATCTCTCCAAACTCTCGCAAAGACTCGGGCTTTATCTCCCCTGCAAGATGAGGGTCAACAATAATTTCGTACTCGCCTGTCTTAATCCACTTCATTGCCCACTCGACTAAATTTACCATCTCCTTTGGCTGTGATGGATCGATAACAGGTCTCCCAGATAGGATTTCAAACATAACAACACCAAAGGAATACACATCTGATTTGACGGTCAATTGTTGTCGTATCAAATATTCTGGATCAAGGTAACCGAAACTTCCTTTCACTGCTGTACTAACATGAGTATGATCAATCTCAGGACCATTCTTTGACAGCCCAAAATCAGCAACTTTAGCCATGAGATTCTCATCGAGAAGTATATTTGCAGACTTGACATCACGATGAATGATCGACTTTGTGGAACCAGTGTGAAGATAGTGTAGTCCTCTGGCTGAACCCATGCAGATCTCAAGCCTTTGTCTCCAATTCAATTTGGGAAGATCAGAGCCATACAAATGATTCTTGAGTGTCCCATTGTCCATGTACTCATAAATTATGATCATCTCATTTTGCTCATCGCAGTACCCTATGAAAGATACCAAATGGCGATGACGAAATTGAGATAACATTTCAATTTCTGTCCGAAATTCTGCTACTCCCTGTTGAGATTGAGGAACTCCTCTCTTCACAGCAACCTTTGTCTCATCCCTCAAAACCCCCTTGTAAACCTTCCCAAAACCACCAACACCAATGATTAAACTTTCACTGAAATTACCAGTAGCCTCTTTGACTACAAAAAAAGGAAAGCGATACCCAATTTTTGATCTGGAAACCATTGCTGTCCCATCAGTATATATACTCTCCTTTTTTCCGTACGAGGCAAAGTGATCCTGTGTTGAGCGGCTCACATGAGATAGTTTGCTTCTTCTTCTCCATACTATGAAAAGAATTACAGCCAAAATCACAACAAACAAAATCCCAACAAGGGAGCCTGCTATCGTCCAGAATTTCAGCTTGGATTTTGAAGTTGAGGTTTGCATTTTAGAGTCATTAAAATCAAGGCTGCCCCTAGAATTGCTAATTTTCATGATCTCTAGCCCATTAAGAATGCCATCTGGGTAAGCATTATGTTCAACATTAGGTCCTATGCTCACATTCAGCTTATTACTATTGCTTGATCTTGTGACAAAATCCATATAATATGGGGAGCGCAGAACGTTCGACGTTAGCTTACTAAGATCAAGATCCCTATAAACTAACAAGGAGTTGATATAAACATTAAAGAACATCTTATTTAGCTCAGGGCTTACTATATCACAGAAATGAAACCGGACAAAATACTCAAAACCAGGATCAATCTCAAACAACCAGGTCATGTTGACAAGAGTGTTGGGATCAGATTCTGAATCCAACCTAGTTGCCGTGCCATAGACAGAAGGAGGAGCAATATCCTTAGTAGGCCATCCTGTGTAATTTACAGGCACAGCTCCAATATTTGGAACGAACTTGACAAGATTTCCATGTTTCAAATAGCTAAAATCAGAAACCCAAAGTCTCGACAAGGTGTCATTTTGAGGGGACACCATTTGGTTACCCATATTCACCCTCGCAATCGTCTCTAGTGCTTGTTTCCACAAATTATTGTGATCTCCCGGAGGATCAAAGGTTTTTGCACTATCAGGTATAAGAATATCTGGGATTGAAACAATTTCTATAGCATTCAAAAAAGCAAATGAATCCTTAGAAGGCACAATATTGAGGACAAGACTACCATCAGTGATGTTCAAAGAGTACTCCTTAACAACAGGGACACTTGGCGGTTGGAAATCTCTAAGAAGGGTAAAATCTTGGGCATAAATTGAGAATCTAGCAGTGCTTAGATTGTACTTATCATACACAAAAGGGTAGAAATAAAGGCGAATCCAGTGCCCTCCTTGTTTCTTGATTGCAAAGGTGTAATTGGAGGTTCCATTGAAAATTCTAGCACTTTGATACAAAGCTAAATCAGTGGTAGATGAATTGGGCTTTGAATTTGTATTGACAAATAGTGTTTGTGCGGTTGAAAGACTAGTGGCATTAGAGCTATCAGCCATGAAAAGGCGATTGCCGACTGATTTACTCATGGTGGATCCACAGTCTATCAGATAGTTATCTACAGGATCAAATTCTAAGGAACAGCATATCAAACACAAAATGTACAACACCCAAAAAAGCAATTTCCCCATCATAATAAATCCTGAACAGAATCAGACAAACAAGATACAAGTGAAGTACAAACTATTTCAACAACAGCACTTGATATGAATCTATATAGTATAAACCCATCAGTACCCAGAAAAAAAACATGATCAAATAGAGAAAATCAAGAACATAAACGGAATAGATACCAAAAAGGGTCACCTTTGATATCACCTGAGCATCAATAGAGAAAAGACCCAAATTCTTTTCTTCACACCTAACTGAGAAAAACCCAGAATTTTCTTTTCACAATAAAGTGCTCTTGAAAAAGAAAAACACAACCCACAGCTTCTATTATTGTGTTTGGTATTGACAATAATGTGGACAGACCAAGATTTTATCTTGTTCTATAGTTCTTACATTTTATTAAGACTGGCAACTATGTTTAATGTTTTTATTTGACAAATTCATGCATTCAAAACGGACCCAAAAAATACGTAATACTAATAAAAGTACAGTCAATGGACTCATATACAAACATACGTGTGTACGCATCAAAACTATGGAAATTGATGAGATTGAGGAAGACAGCTAATATTGGGGGCTCACCTTTTCTATAACAACAAACATCTTCATGGTGTATAATGATTGAAAACAGGAAACAAAAAGAGTAAGCATACATTTATATTCTATTTTATGTAAGCATTAGAGAGAAGAAGGTTCCTTGTTGCTGCTTCTCAAAGGATTAGGGACTTGTTTGTGGCAGCTTATTTGGAACAATTTATTAAGTAGTACCTCCGATTCACAATAATACTAATACTATCCTTTAAAAATTAAAATTTATATAAAATTTCATCATTATCTTTTTATGAAAAATCAAAAACTATTAATATAAGAAAGAAAATTTATTAGTACAATAAAAAAAGTTAAGATTAATATAGAAAAATAAATAATTTATTCTTTTAAAAAATTGTAAACGACCCAAATAAATTAGAATATAACACTTTTTCACATTGGATTATAATTTATCACTTAATGTGGGAATGAGGTACTATTATTAGTAAATTTTTCAATGTGGGAGTAAGGTATTACAATATAACACTTTTTTCACATTGGATTATAATTTATCACTTAATGCCTTTTTAAAATGATAAACATAATTGATGTAATTGAATAACGGACTAATCATAAAATAAAATAATCCGTAATTATAATAAATTAATTTAAATAATCAGATCTCATCAATTATCTTTACAAACAAACATAATCACACTATACAAACTAGTCCCATACTTTTTTCTACCCTATAGCTTTTTCATTATTTTAAGTAATCACTTTTAATTTATTTGTCAAACATAACCATTTTTTATTATACAATTTGTTTTAAAAAAAGTTGTGACAAACTTATTAAATACTGTGATAGTACTACTATAGAAAGAGTCTCATTTAATTTTGATTCTAGGTTAATTTATATAATTTTAAATTATAAATTATAAATTATAATATAAATTTATTTTAAGTTTAAAATAATAATATTGCACTTTTCTAATTTTTAACGTGTTAAATAATTTTTAATGATATCTAACTAGTGTCGTTGTTATGAAGTTGACTTAACACGCGGTTTTTTAAGTGGCAAACACAAAGGGTGACAAATTTATATGTTTGTTATGATTCCAATTAGTCCAGATTAGTTGTTGGCTGCTTGCAATTTTTCTTACTCCCACCAGCTAACTACTACAAAATTTACTTGACCTTTTTGGAGTTTTTTTGTAAAATCCAAAACTCAATCAATTCCTCATACTTTAATGGGAGGACTATTTTAATTTTCACAACAATAAATAAAGGGACATTATATATATATATATATATATATATATATATATATATGGATCAGTGGATCAGTATCTTCTTATCTTCTTCATCGTCTCACCTCTTTTAGCGACGGTTGATTAAATACAACCGTCGTCTATACTTTTAATGACGCTTATATGTTGTCCGTCGCTAAAATATAGCAACGATATATAAGAACAATCAAATCCCATCGCTAAAGGGGGTGAGCACGGTGAGTAAAAGAAAAGATATCTGACTGATCTTCTCTCTCTCTCTATATATATATATATATATATATATATATATATATATACGGTCAGGATCTTAAGCTCACCTCTTGTCCAATTCACACTGAAGCTCACCCCTTTAGCAGACGGACGTGACGGTTACGCCATACTGGCCGTCGTCTATACTTTTTTAGCGACGGACAACATATAGCGATCGCTAAAAGTATAGAGACGATTTATCATATGACCGAACCGTCGCCATGTGTTCATCGCTAAAGGGGGTGAGTTCGGTGAATTGGATAAGGGTGAGCTTAAGATCCGGACTATATATATATATGGTTAGGATCTTAAATTCACCTCTTATCTAGCTCACCTTGCTCACCCCCTTTAGCGATTTAATCGAAAAGTGACGATTCTGGGTGGTCGCTAAAAATTAAAGACGACGATTCTATATATATAGCGACGGATGATGATCAATCGTCGGGTCAAAATCGCTAAAAGGGGGAAGCAAGGTGAGCTAAATAAAAAGAAAGAACTTAAATCGAGGCGGATATATATATATATATATATATATATATATATATATATGTGTGTGTGTGTGTGTGTGGTAAATGATACATGAAAAAGCGTTAGTTATGGGCCTTTATTTCAACTAAGCGTTATTCAAATAGTCAAAATTAAAGTGAATGGCTAAGAGATAGGCCCAGTAGTACTCCTCTCTGGCGGTAAATTATTTTTTTTATGTTGGTAGTAGAGAGTAACGACCAAACATAAAATTTTTGAAGCTTAATTACTTGATTATCGTGATTATTCTTATATGCGTACTACTTATTAGTAAAATAAAATAATAAAAATTATAAGTATAATCGAGTAATTATCCTTATACTTAGTAATTAAATAAGTATGTATAAGGATAATTGCGATTATCGTCTTATGATTTTTAATTATAAATAGGAAATAGTGATTGAATTTATATTATATTCCTACTCAAAATATATAAACTCAATCACTATTTCCTATTTATAATTAAAAATCATAAAACGATATAAGACCCCAAATTTTTTTTAAATAAAATAAAATTTCCTCTAATAATAAGGAGTTAATTTGATATAATAATTTGGTTATGGGTAAAATGTGCAAATTTTATAAAATAAGGAAGTGGTTATAAAATATTCATTGTTGTCGGGGAATATTCGTTTGGTCGTGGAATATTCTTGCTGTTTGGAAATATTCGTACGATGGCGCATCCATTTGTGGGCCCCATAACGAAAAACGATCGGATGAAGAAAATGACAAGTTTGAGTTTTTATAAATAACGGCGTAATTGTTACCGTTAACACTGTTGGAATACTTGGTGGTTAAAATACAGTAATACGCGTGGTTGCACAGTAGCACACGATATTGCACAGTAACACACGGTATTGCACAGTATTTTTGAATTATTAATTTTTACGTAAGAAGGCACTACTCAATAATTGTTACAATAATTACTGTTCAATATTTTATTTTATTGATTCAATAATTGCTGCGTTGATATTTTATATTATTGTTGTTTCAATAATTGTCACTGCATAGTATTTTCCATTATCAGATCAATAATTCATATTATTTAAATAATATTATTAGATATCATTATTGACAATGTCTAAGAAAGTTCTGTCTAAGGAAAGGTTTGGTCACCTAATTGCGCGCCAATAAGGAGAAATCCTTATCGGAAAACCCCCTATTTCCTGGAAACGACCTGGTTGTCATAATTGTGATTCTGTAATATTATTTATGAATAATTAACTATTGATTTATATGATAAGAAAATATTTTATTTTATGTAGATATAAATGAAGGATAGGTAGTGGCGAAGCCAGAAATTATTGTCAATTGAAGTAAATTATTCACGAGTTACAAATAAGTCAAGGGGGTTGAGGCGGCGCCTTAAAAAGCCAATTTTTTTTAATACTTTATACTTTCGAGTATATATATATATATATATATATATATATATATATATATATATATATATATTATAATAAAAATATAATGAGTAATAATATATGGTATATATACACTATATTGACTCATAATAGACTTTTTAATCACAATTTGTTAATAAGTAAGTAATTCATTATTTATTTTTAAAAATAATATATTATTATTTAGTTTAAAATATTATAAAAAGATACATATATTGAGAGGATATGAGTCATATGTGGTTAAAATTTGATTGACAAAGTTATAAATTTTCAATTTTACCCCGTATAATAGAAAATTTATAAAACTTTAGTGGGGTCAATTTATATATAATACTTAAATTTTTTTTAAAATTTACCATACATTATAAAGTAATTTTTTTTTCAGTGGAGGCGATTGACCCCATAGAACTCTATGTGGCTTCGCCACTGACGATAGGAAAATATTTATTTTATGTGATTATAAATGAAGGAATTAATGTTGGGGTATTTTATTAGTATTTTGTCGAAATGAAGAATGAAATTTGAAAATTTTCAAAAAATTAGTTTATTACTTGATTTTGTAAAATCTATAACTCTTTGTGTATAATGAGTTAGGAGATGAGCCATATATCAAAAGAAAGTCCTGGAAGTAAGCTAAACGTAGAAATTTGAATCACCTAAAAAATTCTTTTTGAATTTTTCGTGGTGACTATTTGAGTGAAACTGGTTGAGGGACTTACAGTCTGAAAATCAAATCAGTACTCTTAAGCTCTATTGTGTGAGTTATAATTTTGATCCGACCATTGTATCATTGTGATTTTTGGATATGTTATATATATATATATATATAAGTTGAGTATATGTCCACAAATTTTGAACCGTTAAAAATTAACGTATGATTTGTTAAGAATTTTAAGAGGTGTTGAAAATCGTCCGTATGTGAATTTCGGTTATTTTTCATTTGGATTTTGGAAAACTTTCTTCTACAAAGTTGTAGAAAATTCGATTTCCTATGGAATAGACATTAGATTCGAATTTTTCTGATAAAAGGGCTATTTATTATGAATTATTAAAGTTTCAGAGATAAATATTTTTATTAAAAACATGAGTGAGCCCCACTTTTGTTTTTAGTGGAAAAATATGCTGATTTTTTTTTTCCAAGTTGATGTGCTAGTCTTGGTCTTTGGGCATGTGTAGAATTGGTTTTAAAAAATTAATATTTTATTAATTTAGTCTGCTTTAGTGCTCTAGCATTTTTCTATAAATAAGGTGCTTAGTTAGAATTGAAAATCACACCAGAAACATAAGTTTTCTCTCTCTATATTATCGAGCGTATTTTGTGAGTATTTAGATACTTTGAGAGTTGTTATTCAGTGCAAGTTTTCTACTCTGATTTTATATCCATATATATTTTAAATGGAAATCTTTGTTCTTTTGAGGTAAGGAATGTTATTTTCTTCGTAAATGATGTTATTCTCTCAATATCATTATACCGAAATGTTAGTATGAATTTTATTATGAAATTTTTATCTTTTCATGTCGAAGTTACTATTCACGTATACGTTACTATTCACATATATATGACACTATTCACGAATACTGCAGTCTTATTCATTCACAGTATTGTTTCATGAAGTATGATTTTTCTTGAGGAATTTCTATCTTTTTGTTTCGGGATTACTATTCACGTATACGACACTATTCACAAATACGACATTATTCACCGAAAAATGAAATTTTTTCTTCTTTGTCCTAGATGTCTATTATGGTTACTATATTTGATTATATCAATGTTTTGATCTTCATTCTTGAATTTTACTCCATTATAGTTTATTATGGAGTATTTTTGAACTTGGATTATCTAAAGTACGAATCCCTAATCTTTGTCCTTTTATCTCACTGGATTCGTTCTCTAAAATATTTTTCATCATCCTCAGTCTTTAATGGTGATACTTGATGAATATCTTTGGCCTGTAGTGCAAAGATGAATAATTACATGATGAATATCTTTGGCCCGTAGTGGAAAGATGGACAGGTGTTGAGATGAACATGACCAACTGGTGATACAAATGAATATCTTTGCCCGTAGTGCAAAGATGAATATTTGATGCAAGATGTATATTGATTGATGTTACAGGGATAAAATATTGATGATAGACTTTTAAATTCATAGATGATAGTAGATTTCATTCTCTACTTAACTCTTCTATTGAATTGTTATTTTCGCTGCAGTTGTTGATCTAAAACTTGTTGTCTATTATATTCTATTAGATTTTTCCCTGTTGAAGACTAAGAATAATTTGTTGTATATTATCTTAGTCATAATATTCTTTACTGCGCTAGTTGAGCTCACTCTTTTCCTTTTTGTTCCATTTTTCTTTTCAGGAAGCGAGAATATAGCGGGGAGTAGTCGGGGTGTGGAGTGATGTTCCATGGCAGTTGTTATAGTAGTCCTCACTATTTGTAAAATAGTGTATCAATAATTTTAATGAGGACTTATTTGAGTATGGATATTGTCTAGAGGACAATATTTGTATTTAAACTCACAGTATTTGTGTTGTCGTATTTTGCACCATAATTATAATAATGATGTTGTAGTCATTTTTGTACCATGTATTTGGTGACTCAGAATGGGTGATGTATACCTATTTTGGGGGCGTCACAGTTGGTATCAGAGCTTAGGGATATGGTCTCTGGCGGAGATCGAGGAATAGAATTAGGAGGGGAGAGATGAGTAAATCCTTCGCTGGTGTGTCCTACCTAAGCTTATTTGTTGGCCGGTCATAATATAAGGATATTATGTGATATGTTAATTTGTTTAATTAACCCTTGTTTATGGAAGTTTTTAAGAATGGTAGCAGAGAACGTTAACAATAGACTAAATGAGACCGTTGAGACACCTCTAATCACCAACCAGGATAATGTGATGTCAGGCGAAGAAGGAATTAGAGATATTCTTGTGGTGAGGGAAGAATTAATAGTTGCACCCGAGCTAGTCGCAGAGGTAGCAACTGAGAGTGAGGAAGAAGAGGAACCTAAGGAGAATTTATTAGAAGAATTTTATGATCGAAATGTAGAATTGCAAAATCGTATTCATGAGTTAGAAGAACACGTTGAAGAATGGTAGGCGGTCGTGGAGCAAAAGGATGAAACAATTCAAGCTTGTGTTACCCGATATGTGATGCTTGAACAGAAGCACTCTTTGGCAAAGTATAAGATGATAAAATTTGGAATCGAATTTGAAAGAAGAAACAACCTGAGCAGTGAGAATGAGTGATGCATGGGTAAAAAGCCGCATGACGGCGTTGATATTGTGGAAAGAAATGTCCGATCTAAGAAGGCTAAAATAGATGATATGTATTTCTCTTTTTGGACAGCAATTGAGAGAACCCAACATCGAGTTTTGAATTACCCTGTACATTTCGATCAACCCCAATTCGATATGGATCAAAGATTAATGATTCAGATCATGAAACAAGAGTACGATGAAGTAGTTGAGGGTGGAATATACCCTATAGCGAAAGTCAATTCTAGCGGTAATGATGACACCAAAGGTTGTCCCAGAAAAGTAAAAATCGGTGGTTCAAGTGAGAGTGCCTTTCGTAACTTTCCAAAAAGCGAGGAACCGAACGAAGTTATCACGGGTTAGTTAATCATAAATTTTTGCTAAGTCTATACCCTGTTAGATACCGGTTCTATCCATTCTTTTATTTCTCTTGCTTGTGCTCAACGTTTAAACTTGACTTCGGAGAAATTGGACTTTAACTTATCTATGGAAACTCCGTTA
Source organism: Panax quinquefolius (assembly GCA_020205615.1). Lineage (NCBI taxonomy): Eukaryota > Viridiplantae > Streptophyta > Magnoliopsida > Apiales > Araliaceae > Panax > Panax quinquefolius. Next base: position 141,096,811 of record CM035152.1, read on the forward strand.
GGAGAAACTTTCGTTACATCCACTGTTTATAAATTTTTCTTGATTCAAATTAGTACCATCATATTACCTGTTGATCTTATCTCTTTAAAGATACTTACATTTGATGTGATTTTAGGGATTGATTGGTTAACCACTCATCATGCTAAAATTGATTATTTTTATAAAGTTGTTAGTTTTCATATTTCTAACCAACCTGTTATGCGAATTCAAGCAACCAAACCACTAAATTCAATCACATTCATATAAAGCCATTCGTTTATTAAAAAACGGATGTCAAGCTTTCTTAGCCCGTGTTATGGACTTGAACAAAAAATACGCCAGATTTGAATAATATTTTTGTTGTTAGTAAATCTCCTGACGTATTTCCTGAAGAACTTCCTGGCCTACTCCCAAAGTGTGATATTGAATTTTGTATCGACTTTGAACCCGGTACAAAACCCATTTTCAAAAATCCATATCAAATGGCTCCTATTGAACTTCAGGAGTTAAAAACCCAACTATAGAAGTTGGTACCCTAGTGTGACTCCCCCAAAACAGGTATACGTCACCTATTCTTGAGTCGCCAAATACATGGTACAAAATTCAAATACAACTTAATTATACAACAGTCGTGTAAAATACGACAAAACATAATCTAAGAGTTTTAATAAGAATATTGTCATTTAGACAATATCCACACTCAATAGAGTCCTCATTACATTTATTGTCACACTATTTAACAGAATAGTGAGGACTACTAATGCTATCATCTGGACCGTCACTCCGTTCCCCGACTAGTCCCGGCTACGTTCTCATTTCCTGAAGAGAACAGTGAAAGAAATGGTGAGCTCAACTAGCCTAGTAAGAAATATTATGACTAAGATAATGCAGAATAAATTATCCTTAGCCTTTAATGATATAACATTGACGAGAATATAATAGACAACAAGTTTTAGATCAACAAGCTGCAATGAATAAGCAATCCATTAGAAGAGTCAAGTAGAGCATAAAATCTACTATCTTCTATGATTTAAAAAGATTTTCATCAACTTTATCGCTGAGACTCAGCTTAATAAATAAACCACATCATCCCTGCACCACGACCAATGAAATTCATGTAATCATCAATGGTCATGATTATACCGAATAATCCCTGGTCATAATCATACCAACAACTGTCCACCAATGAACTACAGGCCAATGAGGACTTTTACCACATCATTCGTTACATTACGGTCATGATTATACCGAATAATCCCTGGTCATAATCATACCAAGTCCATCTCTGCACGTAAGTCAAAGATGACTTTCATCACAATATAAGCATGAGGATGATGACAATAATATAAGCATTAATCAAACGAAAACAAGAATAAATATTAAAGACTTTAAATTTATCCAAATATTATCCACCACTTAAATAACTCATAATCTAATATAGTTAATATTATAATAATATTTTAATCACTTCTTAAAATTATAAACAATTTAATTTAATTATTTACACATTACCAAATAATGCATTTAATCATTCAAAAATGTCATACTCAGAAGATTTCATCACCAATGATCAAATCACTCATAAAAAATCTGCATATACCTTATATAGGATTTTCAAGTCCTAAAATCCTATTTATCAATTCTTCAACTTCACATAACATATTTAACTCATATGTTTGTAACTAAACCATTTTTATAAAAAATTACCAAATCAACTTATTATTTTTCTATCCTTTGTCCAAATATATATACATATATTTCATCATACAACAAGTATTTTTTATAATTTTCAACTCCTTAAGTATTTTTCAAAAATTAATTTCTAATCAATTCCTTAAGAAATTAGCTACCTCAAGTTTAACTCCAGAAATTCCCAAATCTTGGCAGGATCTTACACATGTTAACGTGAGCTTTCAGTTTAAATTTCATGGTCATCGGAGTTATAGAACTCCGGTTATAGCGTTTTTCGTAGAAAAACCTAAATATTGAAATAGTCATAACTTCCTCATTTTAAGTCAGAATGAGCTCATTTTTGGACAGGAGGTACTTTATACCATATATTTCCATTTCCCAAAAGGCCGTAATTTTTCTCACAAATTAAGTGGCCGAAATAGCCCTTACAAAATTGTGGGCAGTAGCTTTTTCTTTTTTTTTCACTTTTTCATGCTTTGTTAAAAATAGTCCATACAAAAATCTAAAACTCCTCCTCTTTCAGTGATTCCTCTTGGAGATGTAAGAAAACTTATCATAATATCCTCCCAAATTTTTCTAGAATTTTTGAATGTCCGAAAAATTATGAAACTGTAAATGGATTTTAACTCGCCATGCGGTAATCCACGTAAACATATCATTTTCATAATTTAATAAGGAATGAATACGAAGGATCATTCACCATGCATGTGGTAATCCACATAGACATGTTATTCCAACAGAATAATAAATAATGGAACCAGGTCAGGCGTAATACGCACCGACAGGATATTCCAACAGAATAATAAAGAATGGAATAACAACAAAAATCACCATGCATGCGATAGGCATCGCAGACGAGTTATTCCAATGAGAATAATAAATAATGGAACCGGTCGGCGTAATACGCACAAGCGAGGATATTCCAATGAGAATAATAAAGAATGGAATAACAATGAGAAATTACCACCATACATGCGATAGACCACACGCATGAGTTATTCCAATGTAATAATAAATAATGGAACTGAGTCGAGGCGTAATACTTACAAGCTGAGGATATTCCAATGAATAATAAAGAATGGAATAACAACGAAATCACCATGCATGCGATAGACCGATGCAGACGAGTTATTCCAACGAATAATAAATAATGGAACCAGTGTCTAAGCGTAATTCGCATGCACGAGGATATTCCAGCAGAATAATAAAGAATGGAATAATGAAGAATTTCACCATGTATGCGGTGCCCATGAGGCAGAGTTATTCAACATAATAATAAAGAATGGAATAACAGAAGCTCTCTTCATGAATACGAAAGAAATAATACCTCTTACCTTAGAAAGAAACTGGATACTGGAGTAGAGAGGTACACCAGTACAAAGTACCTAATAGACAACACTTAAACCACAAAGTTTTTTAAAAAAACTTTGTGGTTATTTTTTTTACAACGTTTTTTTTAAAAACGTTGTAGATATATATGCAAAAACTTTATCTATTTAAAAGGTAATTTTTTTGGTTTTAACTAGATAACGTTTTTTTTAAAAATGTTATCTTATGCAAAAAACACGGAGCAATGGATAAAAATGCGGAAGCCAAAATTTGAAATTAAAACACGACCATACTTTCTTCTCTCTCCTATCTTTGTATGCTAGATCTGAAATTCCTCACTCCTCAGCCTCTTGCCTCTCGACTGTGGCCTCTCTCTTCCAGATTACCATCCCTCTCTTCCACCGTAAATCGTCCCTCTGCTTTTCGTCTCTCTCTCATGCTTTGACGTTTTCCCAATTCAATATTCCCCAATTTTTCCCTAAATATAACCTATGAAAAATTCTTCTAAAATTTTAGTCATACCACATGCTCTCTTCTAATTCTTCAACTCTACCTCAAGCAGTGCTTAATGCTCTCGCTCTAAACCTCCTCCTCCGCTTGTGAGAGCTTTCGTCACAACCGTCGAGCTTTCTCCTAAAATTTGAATTGGTTGTTGGGGTAGTTAGCGATACTAGAAATCACGACTAACAAAGGTCCTCCCATCACTCCTCCTGAGCGAGAGGTCTGCATCTAGTTCACTTCATCCCTCAATTGATTTGTTTACATTAAAACTGCTGATTTATTGTTATGTAGTCATATTGATTCTCTCACTATCTATGTTCTTTATCTTGAATTAATTTAGGGATACTATTGCAAGTTTTAATTTGAAAATTTGGAACTCTCGTCTACCCCATTTTTAATTCTATCATTGTAATGGTTTCATGGATTTTGGTTTACACCTTAACCCCCTTCCTTTCAAGATTAATAGTTTAGTTTAGTTTAGTCTACTACTAATGTTTTCTTGAAAAAGTTTAAAATTGCTTAATATTACGGTTTTCCATCAATGGAAGGTAAGCTCTCGAGCTCTCATATAAAGAAAATTACCACCCAAAAGCGCATAAACCGCTCCATTTATTCTCTTTGTTCTTGTTCTTTTTGTGGGTTCTTGACTTTTCTATGCTTAATCCTATAACTAAGCAGATCGGTTACATTAGGGATCTTTTAAGGTACTATTTCTCTCTATCTTTATTTTGTTATTTTCTATTATGAACATTTGTTTTGTCTATCATTGAGGTATTGGTTATGGTAATTCATGTTTTTATCTGGCAAGTTGTAGTTTTTATTAGTGTTTGAGTTATTGGGTTGTTAGTTTTATGGATGAAACTTTAAACTTGAACTTTAATTTGGTGTTTGATATGATTTTTCATGAGTAATTTAGGGTTATTGGTTGTTGTTGGTTTCAGTTCTTGGAGTAATCGTTCTTTCTGTTGGGAAAATGTTGGTCTTTATTGGTAATTGAAATGAGAAAGGTACAACACTTAGTGATTGTGTATTATGGATTAATTGGGTTCCATTATTGATACAATCCTGATCAGCAAGTTATTCACTTGTAGCTAGTATTATGTGGGTCTTTATAACTTTACATAATCAGATTACATGCAAAGGAAAGAAGCAAGTTTCACGTGAAAAAGATCTAACGTGGCAAGGATTTTGGGATTTTAGGAAAAGATTTTGTTTCCTAAAATATTAGGCATATTCTATTAGCCTAATTTTTAGGGATTTATTTTCCAGATACTTATCAAATTCTATTATAATTAGGATTTCTTTCTAGTTTAGATTTACATTTTAAATAAGGTTTCTATTGTTTTATAAAAATAGGAATTTCTTTTCCAAATTGATTTCTACTTAGAAATTAGGGTTATGGTTTGTAATTCTTATTAGGATTAGAATAATTTGTTCCTATTGTTATTAGGATTTGGATTGTTTTGAGTAGTATAAATAGAGGTCCAAGTTAATGTAATCAAAGACATTATCATTATTATTATTCAATATACTTGTGAGTTTATTCTCTACTTTTGGTTCTTTGAAGAATTCCTAAGTATTTTCTTAGTTATTTCTTTGAGATTCAATTTGACTTATCATACAACAATTCATAGTTGTGTGTGGCGTCTTTTACCGCATCGATAAATCGATCGATTGTACCGAGATTACGCTTTAATATAAGCGAGGGTCAAGGTGCCGTTGGTGTCCATTCAACCTTGAATTTAACGCGAGCAATTGTACCAAGATTACCGCTACATATAGGCGAGGGGTTAAGGTGTTGCAAGCAATCCATCTTACAACTTTGCTAGAAACGATCGGGGCGGCGACCACCTCACGCAAGCGTGTCGTGGAGTCTATCATTTGGTATCAGAGCTAAGCCTTTCTAGCAATTCACCCAACAACCGTCTAGAAAAGAAAGCGATCGGTGGCGACCACCTCACGCATGGCGTCTTGAGTGGAGTCTATCATTTGGTATCGAGCTAAGACTTTCTAGCAAGTTATTTATCTTTAATTTTACGCCGAAATATATATAGCAAAAAAAAAAGCAAAAAAATAAAAATAAAAATAAAAAAAAAAAAATAAAAAAATTCATATTCTATTTTCATTGTGCTAACCAAACTTGTAGCACACCATTAAACCATCAAATTCCAACGAAGATTTCATATACCGTTTCAATCATCATCAATTCTGAAACGGAGCTACAAATTACAAATTTGAGGCATACCAGAGTCTACAAGACAATCAATCGGTGATTTTGTGGTATTACGATGAATTCGCCATCTATATTTGTTTTCATGATAAGTAATTTTGAATTGATTAGTAAAATCAAGAATTTTGCTAGGAGAATTCAAGAAGAACCTATTAGAGAGAATATTAGAGGTAAAAGGCAAGAGTGTAAGATTATTAGAGGGTAAAAGCCAAATTTAAGCGATACACGAGTGATTCATCATTATTTGAGTGAAACACGTAAGGGAGTGTGTGAGGAAAATTTTTATCTACTAACCTTTGTTTTACAGAAAACATGTATGGCTACAATTATGAAAGTTCTTATGGGTCTCAAAGGAATACTTTTCGAGGCAATATTGATACAGAGGCATATTTGAGATGGGAGAGAAAAATGGAGCGAGAATTTGACTATCATGATTACTCCGAGAGGAGGAAGGTCAGACGGGCAATTCAAGAGTTCTCCGATCATACAATTATATGGTGGCAGCTTATCAAACAAAAACATGGGGAGCGTCCGTTCGAGACATGGGCAGAATTAAAAACAGCAATGCGAAAGCCGTTTGCACCAGTACAACATGACAGGAGGGAGGAGTATACATCTCAAAGACAATTAGAAAGCAACCTTCAAGGCGATTTCGATGAACAATAATAGGAGGTTCGCACACAAGTAAACAAGGAAGATTATTGGATGCGATTATAATATACTTCTAAAGCATAAAAAAGAAACAAGATCAAGCAGGGGGAGGTGGAAGAAATTATAGAATATGCGATCCGAGGAGAGTTATTGGGTTAGGGTGTTCAAGATGAAATCCATGATCTAAAGCAAGATGGTGAACATCCGAAAGAAAGTAATCAAGAAGATGAGTTTGTAAAAGGAAATACATGTGGAAAAGATCGACAAAAAGAAATTGTTCAAAAGGCGATAATGTAAAAAAAAAAATTAAAAAGAGTGAGAATGAAAAGAAAAGAGATTGAGAAAAAGAGAATGAAAAGAGTGACCTTGATAAATGAGAGAAAAACAAACAAGAGGGTGAGCATAAAGAAGAGAGAGAAGAAATATGTGACTATGAAAAGATAGTGAGTTGAAAAGTGAGTTATATTTTGAAAAGCGATGGATGTACATTATCTGCATAAGGTAGGCTTTTGAATACTACCACTAATGATTCTTCTTTGTCTAGTTTTGTTTTGTCTCTTGTGCGAGTTGTTGATGAAATACCCCGTACTATCATTAAAATCCGATCGGTGATAGTATTCCCAGGAGACGCACGAAGTTACCAAAAGCGGGTTGGAGAGTTGGTGAAAGTGGGTATCGTGAGAGAAGACATGAGTTCATGTGTTGATTATGAGATCATAGTATCTAAGGAGGATGGGACAACGAGTTTGTTCGTCGATTTTGAATTGGTAAACAAGTATCATTATTCTTTTCTTGTTTGGATAATATGCTTGATAAATTGCATAGTACTTGTGTTTTATCTACATGTGATAATGATCTGATGCCTAATCAATTTAGCACGAGAGATTGTGATAAATGGAAAATTGTTTTAGCATGTGAGTTATATAGGTGGTTATTTATTTACATTAGATTAACTAATGCATCTAGTGTTTTCATGAGTTATTTAAAACATGTTTTGCATGCTTACATTGGAAAATTTGTTGTTAGCTATTTTGATGGTAGAATCATTTTATCATAAACTATGGAGGATATTTGATTTATGTTAGGTTAGTTTATGATCATGATATATATTCTCGTTTTCGATGTGTTTACTTGCATGAAATTAATTCTAGGTTTTGTTATCCAAATATTGACTTAGGGTTTCATGCTAGTCAATCTTTACATGAATTGTCGTTAGTTAACAATGGTAATAATCATGTTGTTTCGTTGGAGCAATCTTCATTGCATGATTTGTTATCATATGGTTACGATTCAAGAAATGTTTATCATCAAGATGGTTTGAGAGATGAGTTATTTGCATGTGTAGTTAGTTCACTTGGATTAGCTAAGGCATTGCATACTTCTATGGAATTGTTGAATTATATTTTGCATTTTTCATGGGAAAATTTGTTATTCTCTCTTTTGATGATATTAGATTTTTGTCAACATTTTGGGAAATTCTTTAGCATGTGTAGAGTTTGTTTGTGATCATCGTCGATATCTTTATTGAATTTTCAACTTATGATTGTGACCTTTTACTCCATTGATAACATTATTTGTTCTTTATTGTATTAATGTCGATGGAATGAGGGAGGTTGGTTGTGTTTTGCAGATTCGTGATAGGATCATATTCATCGAGGGAAGCATGGATCCTGCAGTTCATCCCGATTCAATGCATAAGACATCTGAGGAAGTGTTTTGAATATTGTTTTAGTAGACTATGCATATGATTTTGGTTTATTTAATTTCTTTGTGATTAGACAAAAGGAACTTATTGATTTGTTCTGTTTTGTGTTTAATCCAGGAATTAAAGAGAGTTTGCGTGAGAGATATGACAAATTTCAAGTATTGATATTTGATCCAGGTGCATTGACGAATGTGTTTCTGCGAAGGATTGAGATCATTATATTGAATTTTGATCCAGGAATTCGTCACTGGGAGAATCTACCACATGAAGAGTTTTGCGTGACGATTTTTGATCCAGGAGGATATAAGACTTTTCATATTCTTTCTTACTTTGCATTCATGATTATTTTAGTAGATAGTAGATTAGTTTATATATATAATTAGTGTTCTGGGATTAACTGGTCTACAAATTGTTAATTCGGGAGAGAAGTCGGGCATTGTTATGTTCTTAGCGGGAGTTGGAGTTTTTGTTGCTTATATATGTCATTTGCGAGTTGAGTTTTGGCATTATGATTGGTTTGATGCTACTAACTTAGTTTGTTTTTATGTAGGAACAATTTTATGGTTGAATCATTTTTGAGAAGACGATGGGCCAGATTTGAGGACAAATCCTTTTGAAGAGGAGGAGAATGATACAATCCTGATCAGCAAGTTATTCACTTGTAGCTAGTATTATGTGGGTCTTTATAACTTTACATAATCGGATTACATGCAAAGGAAGAAGCAAGTTTCACGCGACAAAAGATCCTAACGTGGCGAGGATTTTGGGATTTTAGGAAAAAGATTTTGTTTCCTAAAATATTAGGCATATTCTATTAGCCTAATTTTTAGGGATTTATTTTCGAGATACTTATCAAATTCTATTATAATTAGGATTTCTTTCAGTTTAGATTTACATTTTAAATAAGGTTTCTATTGTTTTATAAAATAGAATTTCTTTTCCAAATTGATTTCTACTTAGAAATTAGGGTTATGGTTTGTAATTCTATTAGGATTAGAATAATTTGTTTCTATTGTTATTAGGATTTGGATTGTTTTGAGTAGTATAAATAGAGGTCTAAGTTAATGTAATCAAATACATTATCATTATTATTATTCAATATACTTGTGAGTTTATTCTCTACTTTTGGTTCTTTGAAGAATTCTAAGTATTTTCTTAGTTATTTCTTTGAGATTCAATTTGACTTATCATACAACAATTCATAGTTGTGTGTGGCGTCTTTTACGCATCAATAAATCGATTGTACAGAGATTACCGCTTCAATATAAGCGAGGGGTCAAGGTGTCGTTGGTGTCCATTCAACGTGAAATTCGAACGCGAGCAATTGTACCAAGATTACCGTCTACATATAGGCGAGGGGTTAAGGTGTTGCAAACAATCCATCTTACAACTTTGCTAGAAACGATCGGGGCGGCGACCACCTCACGCAAGCGTGTCGTGGAGTCTATCATTACTTAGACCTCTATTTATACTACTCAAAACAATCCAAATCCTAATAACAATAGGAACAAATTATTCTAATCCTAATAGGAATTACAAACCATAACCCTAATTTCTAAGTAGAACTCAATTTGGAAAAGAAATTCCTATTTCTATAAAACAATAGAAACCTTATTTAGAATGTAAATCTAAACTGGAAAGAAATCCTAATTATAATAGAATTTGATAAGTATCTGGAAAATAAATCCCTAAAAATTAGGCTAATAGAATATGCCTAATATTTTAGGAAACAAAATCTTTTTCCTAAAATCCCAAAATCCTTGCCACGTTAGGATCTTTTGCCACGTAAAACTTGCTTCTTTCCTTTGCATGTAATCTGATTATGTAAAGTTATAAAGACCCACATAATACTAGCTACAAGTGAATAACTTGCTGATCAGGATTGTATCAATTATGTTTTTCATTTGGGGGTGGGAAGGTGTGTGTATATGTGTATAGCAGAATAACAAATGTTGATTTGTGATAAGTTGTTCAGGCTTTTGAAGGTTGAAATTTGTTACTTTTATTAGTTTTGTTGCAATTAGAATCTTTTAGCTTGGTTTAGAGTCAAATCAGTTTCACTTTAATGTAGTATACTTACTCCAGAGAGTCCTTTCTCCTAGTAATTGTCATGTCCATGCAATTGTGTGTGTTGTGAGAGTTGGATGGTTTACACATTATAAAGGTCCAATGGCTTGAGCTAATTTCTTGTTATATGAGAAGCTAAGATTCACAGTTAAAATATTGAATTGGAATATTAAAGGTAATTAATGAGAATTCTATTTCTCACTTGGACTTGTGGTCTTATTTGTTGGTTAATTTATACGTCATACTCATTTCAAGTGATTTGATTTAAAAGTTTTTTATGTGATTAAAGAGAATTTCATCATCGGTTTGTTGCATACCTAATGGATGGATACTCTACTGTGGTTATAACATTAAATTTATCGTGTATATAACAGCGGTGGATGTCCTTGATGATCATGCTTTAGTTGATCGATGATGGTTTTATTGTGTTATCTTCCTTGCAAAGTTTGATTACTTGACAAAAAGTATTTTGATGTGGTTTATTGCAGGTCACATCCATAGAGCAACCATGTCCCATTGTAATGAGGGTTAGTGTGGCGCCCCCAAAATTAGGTATCGTCACCCATCTTGGGTCGCCACTTACATGGTACATAAATTCAAATACAACTTACTAATATAAGCGTAGGTGTACAATACGACATAAAGCGTGAGTTTGAATACAAATATTGTCTACTAGATATTATACAAACTCAAAAGGAGTCCTCATTACAACTATTATCACACTATTTCACGAGAATAGTGAGGACTACTAATGCTATATCCTCGGACCATTACTGCGTTCCCCGACTCGTCCCGGCTATGTTCTCATTTCGAAGAGAGAGCGATTGAAAGAAAGGTGAGCTCAACTAGCCCAAGAAGAAATATTATGACTAAGATAATGCGAGAATAAATTATCATTAGCCTTCAACAGTGTTAAGCGATAAAATACAATAGACAACAAGTTTAAGCTGCGGCGGAATAAGCAATCCATTAATGAGTCAAGTAGAGAATAAAGTCTACTATCTTTTAGGTTTTAAAGGTTTTCATCAATTTTTATCGCTAAGACTCAGGTTTAATGAATAAACCACAATATCTAATCATCCATGTACCACGGTCAAGGATTTTCATCAAATTATCAATGGTCATGACTATCTTACCGAATCACCACAATGGTCATAATCATACCAAAAACTATCCATCATCGGCATTACGAAGCCACCGAGGACTTTTATCACATCATTTATAACAAGCCGTGATTATCTTAGAATGATCCTCGGTCATAATCATACTAAGTTCATCTATGCACGTAAGCAAAGATAACATAATATAACATGAGGATGATGACAATGACATAATAATTCAATAAAACAAGTTCACGAATTAATTTATTCAGAATTATTAACGTCAAATTGTCAACATGATCTTTGTTTTTGTAGAGTAAAATTCAATAATGATCGTTGCAGAATATTTCCATGAAAGATCTTTGGATGAAACATAAATATCAAGAATATTCTACTAATTTCATGGAGTATAGAAGTCAAAGTTTTAACCAATTTGGGTATAATAAAGAATGGAATAACAAAGGAAATCACCATACATGCGGTGCTTGATGAGCGAGTTATTCAGCGAGAATAATAATAACGGAACGGTCGGTGAAATTTGCTTCCAGCGGGATGTTCAACAGAATAATAAAGATGGAACGGATCCGGTGTAAAACACACGAGATAGGATATTCCAATGAGAATGATAAAAGCGGAAACCGGTCGGTGTAAAACACACGCAAGCGGATGTTCAACAGAATAATAAAGACGGAACCGGTTAGGTGTAAAACACACGCACGGGATGTTCAGCGAGAATAATAGAAGAATGTCACCAAGTATAGGGTAAACCACGATATCTGATTATGTATAGGGTATCTGGCGTATCTGAGTTATTTCAACAGAATAATAAAGAATGGAATAATGAGAGGGATTTCACCAAGTATAGGGTATCTGGCATTATACTGAGTTATTCCAATGAGAATAATAAAGAATGGAATAATGAAGTTCTCTTCATGAATAAGAAAGAATAACACCCACTACGAAGTACAACAAATAATATCCCTTACTAGTAAAAAGAACCTGAATATAGAAGTAGTGAAGTAGCGAGAATACTCTTCTTCTTTCTATAATTTTCTCTATAGTTTCTCTCTATAATTTCTCTCTCTAGAGTTTCAATGAATTCGTAAGAAAATAATGAAAGAATGAGCTTCTATTTATAGGAAAATGGAATGCATAGTAACTAATCCATGAGCGGTCCAGATTGATTTACTTTAATCGGCGGTCCATATTTAAAGAAAAATCTTTTAAATAAAATATAATATATTCTATTTATATAAAACATTTTACTATACAAACACTATGCAATACTATGCAAAACACTATGCAAAAATACTATGCAACACTATGCATAATAAAATATAATATATTCTATTTATAGAATAACTTTAATAAAGTATTCTATTTTATATAAAAGATGTTTACATTTTATTACGTTAATAATCTGAATAAAACAAAAGCGTCATTATCATTATAATAATTCATATTATTAATCGTGATAATGGAATCAAGTGAGTGACTTCTCACATAGGCATCGATAATCAATACTGGTGTGCTACTTATGCAACCACACGTATTCATCGTACTTTTACTACCGAGTAGTTCAGCGATATCAGCAGTAAAACTTCCGTAGTTATTTTAATAAAATATTTTTGTCGTTTTCTCAATCAAGGCCAATAATTACATTGCTAGGTCCACCAATGATTGAGTAGTTGTCACGAATATTCACCGCTAAACCGAATATTCCCCAGGCCAATCGAATATAATATAACCACTTGCATACTTTACAAAATTTATAAATACTACCCCTGACTATAATATTATCTTAAATTCACACCATAATATAAAAAATTATTTCGACAAAATTTAAATCTTTATTGATAAAATCTGGGGTCTCACGATCTCCCTCCTTATGGAATTTAAGCCTCGAAATTAGGGTGCGATACACAGTATGATAAAGAGGTGAGGATACCTTGAATACCTTTATTGTTAAAAATATTAAATTCATCTTACGTAATCCGCGAAGATATTCATTAACAATTCATCTTTTACTACAGCCAAAGATATTTATTAACAATTCATCTTTGCACTTCTGGCCAAAGATATATAAGCGTAAAACCAATAATCTTGAGACTCGACAATAGTATCCTGACCATGAATTATCCATTACACTTCTTGGCTAAGGATATTCGTGTTTTCAATTCTGATCGTGATTATCTTAGAATAATCCGTGGTCATAATCATACCAAGTCTATCAATGCACTCTGACTACGAGATGACTTTTACCACATCCATGAATTAATATTTCATTCTTGAGACTCATTTCGATAATTAATCCATATCATCGAATCATCCACAGCTACGGGCCGAGGATATTCATTAGTATCGTGACCACGAATTATCCATGCACTACTGCCCGAAGATAATCGTGTATTCATTAGTATCACGACCACAAATTATCCATACACTACGGCCAAAGATAATCGTGTATTCATTAGTATCACGACCACAAATTATCCATGCACTACTACGACGAAGATAATCGTGTATTCATTAGTATCACGACCACAAATTATCCATACACTACGGCCCAAAGATAATTGTGTATTCATTAGTATCCACGACCACAAATTATCCATGCACTACGGCCAAAGATAATTGTGTATTCATTATATCCGCGACCACGAATTATCCATGCACTACGGCCGAAGATAATCGTGTATTCATTAGTATCACGACCACAAATTATCCATGCACTACGGCAAAGATAATTGTGTTTTCAATTCACGATTATGATTATCCCTAACAATCCACGGTCATAATCATACCAAGTCCATCTATGTACTCTGAGGGCCATGAGATGACTTTCAACATAATATAAGCGTGAGGATAATGATATAAAGAATCAATCAAATGAGATAAATGATAAATATTAAACATTTATAATATAATTTATCCGAGATTCAAGAATATCCCCATGTTATCAATCACTTAATAATCTCATAATCTAATAACATTAATATTATAATAATATTTTAATCACTTCTTAAATTTATAAACAATTTATCTCAATTGTTTTACGCTTTACCATATAATGCATTTAATCATTCAAAAATGCCATACTCATAAAATATTATCACCAATTATCAAATCCTCATCAAAATATGCATATATTCTATATAGGATTCTCTAGCCATAAAATCTATATTTTCAACTTTTGTTACTTCACATAACATATTTAACTCATATGTTAGTAACTAAACTATTTTCATGAAAAATACCAAATTAGTCCCAAAATATTTCTTTTCTGGGATTTAGCATAATATAGTCCCATAATGAAAATATATTTTTCTCGAATTTTAAAATTCATTTACTATTTTTCAAAATCAATTTCTAATTAATTCCTTAAGAAATTAGCTACCTCAAGTTTAACTCGAAAAATTCCCAAATCTTGGCGGGATCTTACACATGTTAACATGAGCTTCTAGTTTAAATTTCATGGTCATGAAGTTATAGAACTCCGGTTATAGCATTTTTCGTCGGAAAAACCTAAATATTGAAATAGTCATAACTTGCTCATTTTAAGTCAGAATGAGCTCATTTTTGGACAGGAGGTACTTTATACCATATACTTTCATGTCCCAAAAACCCAGAATTTTCTCATAATTTAAGTGGCTGAAACAGTCCCTTAAAGTTTTAAAGGCGAGTAGCATTTTTGAAATTTACAGCTTTGGCCTCCTTTGCTAAAATCAGTCCACACAAAAATCCACAACACCTTTTCCAGTAATTCCACTTGGATTAGTTAGGTAACTCGTAGATCTAACTCTAGGACTTGACCACATTCAAAAATTCAAAATATAATAAGAGATATGGTCAATTGAATTTCATATTACGTTTTTTCACCAAAATCGATTTTCAACTCTTTGTGATTTCTAAGAAACTTTCATGTTTTTACATACTAACCAACATAACTCATCATAAAACTTACTAATACCACGAATACCCATGATTTTCATTATTCCAATGCTTTTATTATGACTTTCATCATAAACCACGTAAAGCATTCATTTAGTTGAAGAAATATTTGAGGGTTTAAGAAATGGGTTTTATGCAGGTCAATACAAAATTCGATTTCACGCTCTAAGTAGGCTAAGAAGTCTTCAAGAATCGCCGGAAATTTATTAATAATAGAAATATCATTCAATCTTCTTGTGACTCTTATTCAAGACTTGGATAATGCGTCACATTGATACCAACCTGTGACTTCTCATCCCTTAACCTAGATAGTACCTCACAATGATACCTATAACCTTGCCATCTTCATTCACGATGTCGCCTACGAGAAAAGTGCGGCCGGTGCATTCCCACAAGGAAGTCAACAATGAAAGGTTCGGGGCTCTTTACTTATGGCTTGATATAATGTTGATTAACTTTAGGGTTTGGTTACTTTGAATTAAGTATAACGAGGTTGGTATAAATATAAAAGCTAACAACCTTACGAAAAAGAATAATGAGTAGTTAATCAATCATTTTGAAAATTACCTCAAAGGCAAGTATTTTCAAAGAGACAATATCGGACGAGTAAGCGTGAAAGTGTTTATTTGAAACAACAAGATTAATAAGCGATTGGAGGTAATGAAGGTTCCTACTAACGAAGTTTGACCAATAAGTCAAAGTTTAACTTCTTGAATCAAATTTAAGCGTTGAACACAACTAGGTGAAATAAAGAGTGGGTAGAACTTGTATTGAATAAAGTATAGACTTAGCATTAATTTATAATTAACTTACGTAATAACCGTTCGGGTTTCTCAACAAACGCTCTCGCTTAAATTATCGAGTTTGACTTTACTATAGGGTACATTCCACCTTAAGTGCTTCTTCACATTCTCGATCCATGATTTGAATCATTATTCTCGATCCATATCGAATTCGGGTTGGCCGCTATGCGGGTGGTAATTCCGAATTGATGTTAAATTCTCCCAATTCTTTGTCCAAAAAGCAAAGTCCATTTCATCTATTTTGGCTTTATTGGATGAGACGTCTTTTCTACACTATCGCGTTGTTGTGCGGCTTTTACCCATGCATAAATCTATTCTCCTTCGTTTAGTTGTTTCTTCTTTCGGTGATCCTTGATTTTTAAATTCTGATTCCAACTTTAATATCTTACACCACGCCAAAGCGTGATTTTGTTCGAGCATCACATATCGGGTAACCCAATTTTGAATTGTTGTATCCCTTTGTTCCACGACCGTTTGCGTTCTTCAATTGTTCTTCAGCTCACGAACACGATTTTGTAATTCTAAGTTTTGATCATAAATTTCTTTCAACCAATTCTCCTCGGGTTCCTCTTCTTCCTCACTTTCATTTGCTACCTCTGCAACTAGCTAAAGGTGCAACAATTAGTTCTTCATTCACTGCGTGGATATCTCTAATTTGTTCCTCGTCGACCTTTGCATTAACACGATTAGTGATTAAAGGTGTCACTGGTCACATTCACTCCATTGTGAATATTTTCAAATTTGCCATTTCAAACAACGCCACAACACGAGGGTTAATTAATATATCAAATATTATCCCTATACTACGTGAGCCAATTAAATACCAAATAAACTTGGGTAGGTCATACTAGCGAAGGAATTTCCGTCTCTCCCTCCTAGTTCTTATCTCACATCTTAGCGAGGATCATATCCTAAGCTACGATACCAAGCTGTGACGCCCCAAAATTAGGTATCGCCACCCATCTTGGGTCGCCACTTACATGGTACATAAATTCAAATACAACTTACTAATATAACTGCGTAGTATGCAATCTGACACATAAAGCGTGAGTTTGAATACAAATATTGTCTACTAGATATTATACAAACTCAAAAGGAGTCCTCATTACAACTATTATCACACTATTTCACGAGAATAGTGAGGGACTACTAATGCTATCCTTCGGACCATTACTTCGTCCCCAGGCTCGTCCCGGCTATGTTCTCATTTCACGAAGAGAACGGTGAAAGAAAAGGTGAGCTCAACTAGCCCGAAGAAATATTATGACTAAGATAATGCGAATAAATTATCATTAGCCTTCAACAATAGTGTTAAAGCGATAAAATACAATAGACAACAAGTTTAAGCTGCGGTGAATAAGCAATCCATTAACAGAGTCAAGTAGAGAATAAAGTCTACTATCTTTTAGGTTTTAAAAGGTTTTCATCAATTTTATCGCTAAGACTCGGTTTAATGAATAAACCACAATATCTAATCATCCATGTACCACGGTCAAGGATTTTCATCAAATTATCAATGGTCATGACTATACCTAGAATCACCCGTGGTCATAATCATACCAAAAACTATCCATCACAAGAGCATTACAGCCAATCGAGGACTTTTATCACATCATTTATAACAAGCCATGATTATACTTAGAATGATCCACGGTCATAATCATACTAAGTTCATCTATGCACGTAAGCCAAAGATAACATAATATAACATGAGGATGATGACAATGACATAATAATTCAATAAAACAAGTTCACGAATTAATTTATTTGGGAATTATTAACGCCCAAATTGTCAACATAATCTTTGTTTTGTAGAGTAAAATTCAATAATGATCGTGAGAATATTTCCATGAAAGATCTTTGGATGAAACGCAAATATCAAGAATATTCTACTAATTTCATGGAGTATAGAAGTCAAAGTTTTAACCAACCGGGTATAATAAAGAATGGAATAACAAAGGAAATCACCATACATGCGGTGCTTGGCGTAGAGCGAGTTATTCAGCGAGAATAATAATAACGGAACCGGTCGGTGAAATTCACTGCAAGCGGGATGTTCCAACCAGAATAATAAAGATGGAACCGGATCCAGGTGTAAAAAACACACAGATAGGATATTCAGCGAGAATGATAAAAGCGGAACCGGTCAGGTGTAAAAAACACATGAGCGAGGATGTTCAGCGAGAATAATAAAAAGAGAAGAATGTAAAACAAGCAGTGATAGGAATAAATGAAGAATGTCACTAAGTATATGTATAGTACATTATGTATAGGGTATGGCGTATCTGAGTTATTTCAGCGAGAATAATAAAGAATGGAATAATGAGAGGATTTCACCAAGTATAGGGTGTCACAGCGTATCAAAGTTATTCCAATGAGAATAATAAAGAATGGAATAATGAAGTTATCTTCATGAATAAGAAAGAATAACACCCCTTACGAAGTACAACAAATAATATCCCTACCTAGTAAAAAGAAATGAATATAGAAGTAGTGAAGTAGCGAGAATACTCTTCTTCTTTCTATAATTTTCTCTCTATAGTTTCTCTCTATAGTTTCTCTCTACAGAGTTTCAATGAATTAAGTAAGAAAATAATGAAGGAATGAGCTTTATTTATAGGAAAATGGAATGCATAGTAACTAATCCATGAGCGGTCCAGATTGATTTACTTTAATCTGATTTCGGTCCATATTTAAAGAAAAATCTTTTAAATAAAATATAATATATTCTATTTATATAAAAACATTTTACTATACAAACACTATGCAATACTATGCAAAAACACTATGCAAAAATACTATTCAACACTATGCATAATAAAATATAATATATTACATTTATAGAATAACTTTAATAAAGTATTCTATTTTATATAAAAAGATGTTTACATTTTATTACGTTAATAATACGAATAAAACAAAAGCGTCATTATATCGCTATAATAATTCATATTATTAATAAACAATAATGGAATCAAACCTGGTGACTTCTCACATAGGCATCGATAATCAATACCGTGTGCTTCTTATGCAACCATACGTATTATCGCATTACTTTTACTACCGAAAGTAGTTCAATGAGATCAGCGGTAAAACTTCCGCCGTTATTTTAATAAAATATTTTTGTCGTTTTCTCAATCCGACAATAATTCTGTTGTGGGGTCCACCAATGATTGAGCCGTTGTACGAATATTCCCTGCTAAACCGAATATTCCCCGACCAATCGAATATAATATAACCACTTGCATACTTTACAAAATTTATAAATACTACCCACAACTATAATATTATCTTAAATTCACACCATAATATAAAAAATTATTTCGACAAAATTTAAATCTTTATTGATAAAATCTGGGGTCTCACAGTTAGTATCTTGACTTAATAGCATAATAGGTTTAATATTAATGACACTATATATTCCTGTTGCAATAATATTAGATCTATCGGTTTTCTTGTTCTGTTTCAACTTTTTCTTCATTGGCCTTGAATGTATCTCGTGTCACGAAGTCCTATCTTTACAGATCGATTCTTAGTAGTTTTTTCTTACGTATTTATGTCAATTGGCATTTGCAAGATTACTTTTCCGTCCGAAGCCAAGCTAGCAATGGAGATTGCGAATCTTTGAGACTATATCTTAGTATCTTTGGTCTTTTGGCATCAAAAGGTTCAAGTGGCAATTTGAGGGAAGATGATTTGAATGAGACACCCATAGTACAGATCGAAAGAATCTTTTCAAGGATGGCTGCCCTTTCTACAATAGGTATGTGCAAGCTCTAAAATTTAGAACCCCTTTAAAGGATTGGTTTTGTTTTGGATTGATTGAAATGGAGAATGTTGGTCAATCACCATCTGTTCCTTTTTCTTAATGAAGTCAGAGGCTATCAAAAATCTTGTCCCAGGATAGAGTTCTAAGTGGTTTCTCATTATTTTTCAAAACCAGTTTAATAAGAGCTTTGGTGATGAAATATGGGTACCCTCTTCCAGTATACATGGTCTTCTTTTGCTATGAATTTTGACATTCTACATCCCATTCAGTAACTCTACATTTTTAGTCTGAGTTAGACAATTGCTTGGCAGTTATTACCACTAGTAGTTATCTTAAGCGGTTTCTCCATTCACCCTGTCACATTCTATGTTCTAGCAATTACATGGTGCTTACTTATTATTTTGTTTGGTACTTCTGGGAATATGTGAAAGTGAAACTATTATGCTTGATATCCTGTGCTAAATATAATTTTATATTTTAACTAGACACACAAAAGAAATTGAAGACTAAGGTCTAAGGGCCCAGGAAACATCACCCTTATGATTGTTGCCTCTAACTAGCAAAAGTGTTGACTCACAAAGTTTTCTTTACCTTGCAGTTTCCAATTGATTTAAAGTATGTCGTAAGAGAGAGAGGCGAAGAAGAGTGGTCATTATATGAAAAGCATGACTTCGGAATGTATTCTATCTGATTATTATGAGTTTGCTCATTGCGAGTTTTCTTTTTCTTTTGTGAAATTTGTTTTTGACCTATACCTTTGTTTGATTAATTTGAATTATATCTATGTGGAACTTCATTTGTATATGGGTTGTCTTGTAATCATCTATAGTTTTGTTACTTTGTGACAGCCAATGAATAAAGCTGCAGGATGCACTCGAGGATGATGATCTTGATTTGGCTGAGTTTTCACAGTATATTGATTATACCCTAGTTAGGCTAATCAAAGAGTAGATTTTACTTTAATCAGGCAGTCTAATTGATAAAATACAATGTAATATTTTATGGATGTAGTAATGTGAAACTGTAAACGAATGGTATTTATTGGGATGTATTTTGAATAGTTGATATATTTTGGCTTTAAATTTAATTGAGAATTTAGACCTTTTAGCTATATATCATGGCATTAGCATATTGCAGGTGCATTGGTAATGTAGGTGAATCACAACATTTTTTTTCTTTTTTTTTAATCTACAACATTTTAAAAACGTTGTGGAATTATACCTTCTACAACGTTTTTATCCAAAAAATGTTGTGGAATCATACCTTCTAGCACGTTTTTATCCATCTGCTAATTTTTGAAAAACAAATCTACAACGTTTTTTACCTAAAAAACGTTGTGTATTGTGCTTAATTACAACGTTTTAAAAAAATTGTGTAAGGGTGTCAAATAGACAACACCCTTAACCACGATGTTTTTCTAACTGATACCACAACGTTTTTTCCGCGTTATCTATTTACTGTTTTGTAGTAGTGGTAGAAGACTTCTCTTCTTCTTTCTCTCTATAATTTATCTCTATAATAATTGCTCTAAAGCTTTAGTGAATTGGTGAGAAATGAAGGAAGAATGAGCTTCTATTTATAGAAAAATATAGTTTCGATAATTGCACGTTTTGGGGCTCGAAAAATTACAGTACAATACCTCCAACTTTTCTTTCATTTTTAATTTAGTCCTGCAAGTATTATCAAACTTGCACCACCTCCCCTAATAGTAAATAATGTGAATCAATAGTTCAATCATGTGATTCAATAGTTATAATCATGTGAAAATACGAATAACAGTATAGTACCTCTATCTATACCTCCATCTTTAACTTAGTCATGCAAGTATTATAAATCTTGCACCAACTCCCCTAATAGTACAAGAATGTGATTCAATAGTACACATATGTGAACAAATAGTTATATAAGCATGTGAATTAGTAGCAATTAATTGCTCATTTATCTGATTAATTACCCGATTTATCAATATAACCCCCATAAATCAATTATCATCGGAATAAATGTCGATTTTCACTAACACTAATAATTCCAACACAATGGAACTTGTCAGGAATAAACATGTGAATGATATTCCTATTTATATATAATTTGATTATGATATATATATATGAATGAATATTCAAGTATGCTTGCATTAAGAAAAACTGCAAAGTCCTTTGATAGATAATAGAAACATATGTACAAGGACTTAGAATGAATTGATCAAATGTGTTAGGTTGATCCTACATAAGCAAAACAACTTTGTAAAGTCTTTAAAAAAAATGATGTACAAGGACTATAAAAATAAAAAGATCAAGCATGTTAGGTTGATCTTATGTTGTAATAGATGGGCTTGTCTGATCGTCGAGCACTGCACCAGAAATCGTAGTTTGCCGGGAGAGTCAAGGATAACTTGAGAGCTATCAAGGCAGAATCGTAGGTTGCAAGATAGTAGATCTCAGAGTTCGTAGACTGTCAGGAGAGACGAGGAAGGATTGTAGTGTGTCGAGTAAAGTCTCCTCAGGGCCGTAGTCTGCTGAAGAAGTCATGTTCGGAATCATAGACAATGACACGCCTTCTGGTAGCCGAACCGAGTATCTGCCAAAGCCAAGTCAAGAATCATAGACTACACTCAGAGTTGTAGAGTCTACTTATCATACCAAAGGTAGAGATCGTAGTCGAGCAAGATCAGATGAAGAAAACAATCACAACGATGTAAATCGTGAGTGTCAAGATCTCGATCTCGGAATCATAGTGTCTACGCAAATACCCAAATTTGAATCGTAGAGTGCAGAACTAAGACCTCAACAGACGTGCTCACAATGCCAAAGCAGAATCGTAGAGTAAATACGATTCTCAACAAATGAGCACTCCCTGAATATCCAAAGGAATGAAGCCTCTGGTTAGTAATACAAAGATACATCTCACTTGAAGAAAGCCAGAGAGCACTCAATGAATGGCATACAAGCTAACAGAAGACCTAAGCACCAACCCAATCAGCATCAAGATTGAGTTGTGAAGCCATTCGAGATGAAGTCTTCCACAAGATGATCATAAGAAGACTTGATAGTCGACTAAGGAAAGTCGACAGATATGCGATAAGTTGTCAGTAGAAGATGACAACGATCTTGGAAGCAACCAAGATCGTAGTGTTTGCTAAACGCAGAAGGAACTGATGGAGTACACACTGAGATACTGGTCAGCCTCTAAAGAACAAGGCTAAAGTGATTAAGCATTGGGTCAGTCCATTGATGATAAGTGAACGGGAGATCACGAGGAGAAAGCGAGCTGGACACGCCACAAATCTGAAGTGTCTTGTTATTCAGAAGAGGCCAGAGCAAGGAATCAAGCCATCAGTTTCTAAGAACAGTCGAGGTAAACAGAAGTAATAAAGCACAGCATAAGAGAAAGAAGAGGTGTTCCACATTGGAGATCTAATGAACACTGTGACGCCCCCAAAATAGGTATACACAACACCCATTCTGAGTCGCCAAATACATGGTACAAGAAGCAAACTACAACTTCAATAATACAAATGTCGTGTGAAATACGACAATATATCTTAATGAGTTTAAATATAATATTGTCTTCTAGACAATATCCACACGCAAATAAATCCCCATCATAATTATTGATTCATTATTTTACAAAAATGGTGAGGACTACTAAACAACTCTCTAGAACCTTCATTCCATACCCCAGACTAGTACTACTTTACATTCTCGCCTCACGAGAAGAAAAATGGAACAACAAGGAAAAGGGTGAGCTCAACTAGCCCGAGTAAAGAATATTATGACTAAGATAATATACAACAAATTATCGTTAGTCTTCAACAGGAAAAATCGATAGAATACAATAGACAACAAGTTTGAGATCAATATTCAGCGGAAATAATAATTCATAGAAGAGTTACGTAGAGAATGAAATCTACTATAATCTATGAATTTAACAGTCCATCATCAATATTTTATCAATCAATATGCATCTGGAATCAAATATTCATCTTTGCACTACAGGCCAAAGATATTCATCAGTTGGTCATGTTCATTTAAACACCTGTTCATCTTTGCACTACAGGCCAAAGATATTAATCAATCGGTCATGTTCATCTCAACACCTGTTCATCTTTGCACTCTGAGGCCAAAGATATTCTTCAGAAATCATTCATCTTTGCACTGAGCCAAAGATATTCAATAATATCATCATTTAAGACCGAGGATGATGAAAAATATTTTTAAGAAACGCGAATCCGGTGAAACAAAATGACAAGGATTAAGGATTAAGGATTCGTACTTGGTTTTATCCACGCCCAAAAATACCTCAAAAATAATCATAGTGGTGTAAAATTCAAGAATGATCAAAACATGGATACAATCGAGTTAGTATCCGAATAGATGTTTTAGACGAAAAGAAGAAATTTTATTTTTGATTGAATAGTACTGAGTATCACGTGAATAGTGCCGATATCGTGAATAGTGCCGATATCGTGAATAGTAACTCAGACACCAAAAGATAGAAATTCCAAAAAACATCTTCACGCTTACGTGAATAGTACTCGTGAATAGTAACTCATGAATAGTAACTTCGTGAATAGTAACTCATGAATAGTAACCCATGAATAGTAACCCAGAGCATGAAAAAGTTCCAAATTTGATAAAACTTGAGATCAACATTTCAAATTATAATGATATTGAAGAAATAATATCATTCTGAAAAAATAATATCCCTTACCTCGAAAGATCAAGATTTCTAAATGAAACAGGATATAGGCTATGACTTGGACTTGCACCGTATAGCAATACTCAAAGTATACTCAAAATACTCACAAGAATACGCCGATAATATAGAGAGAAAACTTGATTTCGGTGTGATTTTCAATTCTAACCTAAGCACCTATTTATAGGAAATTGCTTAGAACACCAAAGTAGAAAATTTAATATAATATATTATAATTTTTCCACAACTTCATACATACACTAACAATCTGAATTCAGCCTCCTAACCACATGTTAAATGAGTTTCAAAATTGAAAAAAACGTTTTTGTAATTAAAATATTTTAAACTTCAAAAATCAATTATTTGAACTTGAACTTCAATAATTCATAATAAATAGCCCTTTCATCAGAAAATTCGAATCTCACTTGAGTTTTTATAGGAAATTCAATTCTCTACAACTTTGCAGAAGAAAGTTTTCCAAATTCCAAATAGAAATTGACCAAAATTCACAAACGGGAAATTTTACATTTATAATCAAATTTCGATTCAATAAATGGGGTCCACCGAGCATGTTTAACATGTTTTAAACATTTATTGCAACAAAAATACTCTTCCTCCTCGTATACTCATATATCCCACATTCGTTGTAAAAATATCACCGTTAATATATTATTAAAATAATATATTTAAATGAATTATTTTATCGAGAAAAAGATAAAATATTAATTTTCAACAATTGTCATTTTAAAAATTTCTCCATCTATATCCACATAAAATCAATATTTTCCTCATCATATAAATCAATAATTAATTATTCACAAATAATATTACGAATCACAATATTGACAACGTGCGGTTCAGGAAGAGGGGGCTTTCAATAAGAATTTCTTCTTCTTTGGCCGCAATTAGGTGACCAAACCTCTCCTTAGATGAGAACTTTCTAGACATTGCCAATAATGTTATCTAATAATATTATTCAGATAATATGAATTATTAGCCGATAATGAAAGATCTTTGTGTAATGACAATTATTGAAACAACAATGAATATAAAATATCAACGCAAAGACAATTATTAACTCGATAAAATCTTTGAAGCGGTAATTATCGTAACCATTATTGAGTAGTGCCTTCTTACGTAAGAATCAATAATTGGTGCAATACCAAGTGCTCTTGTTTAACAACGGCGTATTAGTGTGTTTTAACCACCGGGTATTCCAACGATGATAATTGTGAATAACTACGGTAGTTATTTAAAAACAACTTATATTTGTCGTTTTCTTCATCCAATCACTTTTCCGTTATGGGGCCCACACATAGCGCGCGTCGCATACGAATATTCCCGACAAGATGCGAATATTCCACGACCAAACGAATATTCCAAACGATAATGAATATTTTATAACCACTTGCTTAATTTGAAATATTTGCATATTTAACCCTTAACTATCCACATTAATCAAATCAACCCTTACTATTTCAAAATAATAAATAAAGGAAATTCCTTTTTATTTAAAAATTTCTGGTCTTACAACCTCCCTCCTTATGAAATTTCGATCCTCGAAATTGACGACGATACTGGTGTTTTGAAAAGGTGAGGATACCTCGCTTTCATTTCCGTTTCCAATTCCCGGTCATTTCCTCTATAGCATGATTCCTCCACAAAACTTTAACTTGTGGTATAACCTTTCTTGCAGTAGGACATGCTCCTTCCTATCCAAAATCTTGTGCCAGTACCTCCTCATCGTTAAGTCTTGACTATCTCGTGGGTTCTAACTCTATAACGTGGTTCGGGTCTTTCACATATTTCTGAAATGCTGGATATGTGAAACACATTATGAACACGAGACATACTTTGAGGTAACGCAAGTCTATAGGCTACATTTCCTACTCGGTCAAGAATTTGAAATGGACCGATAAATCGTGGATTGAGCTTTCCTCTCTTCCCAAATCTTGTAACTCCCTTCCATGAAGCAACTCGCAACAATACATGATCCCCTACATTAAATTCCACGTCCTTTCGATGAAGATCCGCATAACTCTTTTATCGATCTTGTGTTGTTTGTATATCGTTGTGAATCATTTGTCATACGTACTAACTCGGGTCCCAACAATGTTGGCTCACCCACCTCATCCCAACATATTGGAGGACGACAATTTCGTCCATATAATGCTTCGAATGGAACCATGCCTATATTTGTTTAATAACTATTGTTGTATGAGAATTCCACCAATGGCAAGTACTTATCCCAACTTCCTTTGAAATCTAGGACCACGAGTTTTAATATATCTTCAAGAGTTTGAGTAGTCCTTTTCGATTGCCCATCCGTTTGAGGATGGTATGCTAAACCGAATAAATAAATTGCGTGCCCATAGCTTTCTACAAAATAACCCAAAATCATGAAGTGAATCTTGGGTCACGATCTAAAACTATGGATACTGGCATGCCATGCAATCTCACAATCTCATTTACATACATACGAGAAAAACGTTCAAGGGAATAAGTCTCTCGTATCGGCAAGAAATGAGCAGACTTGGTTAATCTATCAACAATAACCCAAATAGCATTGATGCCTTGAGAAACCATGAGGAAGACCCGAACTTGAAATCCATGGTAATATGTTCCCACTTCCATTTCGGAATCTCAAGTGGTTTGCAACGGACCCTTAGGTACTAGATGCTCCTCCTTTACACGTTGACAAGTTAAACACATCGAGATAAACTTTGCAATCTCTCTCTTCATATTGTTCCACCAAAATGTATGTCGAAGATCACGATACATTTTAGTACTTCCAGGATGGATTGCAAATGGCGTATTGTGTGCCTCCATCATAATCTTGTACTTCAAATCGAGTCGTTAGGAACACAAAGTCTAGAGTGGACTCAAGTATTCCTTCTTCATCAATTCTCGCTTAGGAATAGCTCCTTCTTGTACTTTCTTCTTCATACGCATCACTCAAGTCGGTGGCTTGAGCAATCTTAACTTTTTCTATTAAAGTTGGCTCTGTCGTATACTTGACATCATCGCACTCGTTCCGATATGATCTTCTACTCATCGCGTCGCCTACCACGTTCGCTTTTCCAAGATGGCATGATCAGAACATGTGCTGAAATGAGTCTCCTCTTGAGTTCTTCGAAGCTCTTCCCACATTCCTTGCTCCATTTAAATTTTGTATCTCTACGAGTCAATTTGCGTTAATGGAATAGCGATTCGAGAATATCCTTCAACGAATCTCGATAATAACCAACTAAGCCTAGAAAGCTACGTATTTCGATTCTCGACTTAGGTTGCTCTCAAGCGTGACTCATATCCCAATCTTGGATAGACGTCACAATGACACCTATCGATTTACTATCGCATCGAATATGGCGTCCCTACGGAGAGTCGGCTTAGGTGAATTTCACAAAGGAAGTCACAAGATAAAGGCTCGGTACCAAATTCTATAGTTGAATTTTAACTCTGAAGTTCAATAGGAGCCATTCGATATGAGATTTTAGAAATGAGTTTTGTCTTAGGGTTCAAAGTCGATACAAAATTTAATATCGAAGCTTTGGGAGTAAGCCAAGAAATTCTTCAGAAATACGTCGGGGAAAATCAATAACAATGAGGAATATTATTCAAATCGGCGTGTCTTTATTCAAATCCATAACATGGACTAAGAAAACTTAACATCCGTAATAAACGAATGACTTCATGGCTTGATATGAAAATGTTTGACTACAATGGTTTGATTCTTCACGAAAATGTTTGAATTGAATTGAATAACGGAGTTGCTTAGGAATATGAAAACTAACAACCTTACAAAAGCAATCAATTTGGCATGATGAGTAGTTAACCTTAAAATCACATCAAAAGCAAATATCTCTATAGAAATAAGGTTAACAGGTAATGTGATAGTGCCAACCTGGATCAAGCAAGATTTATAAACAGTGGATGTGATGAAAGTTTCTCCTAACGGAGTTTCCACAGATAGGTCAGAGTCTAATTTCTCCGTAGTCAAGTTCAAACGTTGAGCGCAAGCAAGAGAGATAAAAGAATGGGTAGAACCGATATCTAGTAAGGTATATACTTCGCAAGAATTTATAATTAACTAACCCGTGCTAACGTTCGTCGTTCCTTGCATTTTGACCGACCACAACAAACGCTCTTCCCGAATCGTTGACTTTGACTTTTACGGGACGATCTTTTGAGTCACCGTCCCATGAACTAGTTTCGCCATCATTGTATAATCTCGAGCGATATGTCCTTCCTTTTCACAATTATAGCATACCTTGAACTGTTGTGGGCGGTTTGGTGATATGTCCCTCTTTTCCGCATTTGTAACATATGACCCGGTGGTCGTTCTCCTCCCTTAAAACTAGTCACATCGGGCGCCGACGCGTCTTCACATGGTCGTTGTTGAATATCCTCTTTTAAAATCTCCTCCCGACTCGCTTCTTCTATTTTCATGGCCACGATTACCACCGAGTGGTTACCGCCTTTGTTCAGTATTCTTCTTTCTCCATTTGGTTATCGTTATTACGATGATCGCTATCTCTCAGTATGATCTCGGTTATGGTCCCTCGGTTGAACGTATTTCGTTATCTCGCTCTAACAACTTAGCCCTGTTGACAACATCCGAATAGAGAAAATTTATGAGAAATGAGATATCGACGTATGCCGGGTTTCAAACCTCTCGTAAACATCCGCGTCATACGTTCCTCATTCTCCACCAAATGAGGTGCGAACTCGGATAACTCCATGAACTTCGCCAGATTGGGACAACCGTCATGTTATTCGCTCTAGTCTAATAAACTCCACTTCCTTCATATGACGAATACTTTCGGGGAAGTACTTGTCATTCAAGCTATTTCAAACGCGTCTCCCATGACATCGAGTGGTATTGGATGGGTACGCTTCATGATTCCCACCGATGTCCGCCGCCACTAAACATAAAGGTGGCGAATGGAACTTTTCGTTCTCCGTGCATCCCAAGACATCGAATATCTTGGTAATTTGTTTGACCCACGTCTCGCCTTTAATCGGATCCGGCTTTCCTGCAGTCGGTGGTCCCAACTCTTTGAATCGCTGGGTTTGTGACCACCCGTGAATTGCTATCATTTCTTCCTCGTATTTTGAACACGAGTCTCCTCGTCGATTTTGCATAAATCGCAAAAGCTTCTAAACATCCCTCGTTCATCATCTCGCCGATTGGTGTTGTTCATAGGAGGTACATTGCCACCACAGACGTTCTCCCTCGTTAGAAAGTCTGCAGCATCTCCACGGTCTCATTTACTCCACTCGTTAATATTCTCACGACATTCTCAAATATCGTCATAAAATAAGGGTTAATTAAGGAAATCAATATATCACATAATATCCCTATATACTAACCAACTAACAAATAAGCTTAGTAGACACACTAGCGAAGGATTTACTCGTCTCTCCCTCCTAGTTCAATTCCCCGATCTCCGCCAGAGATCATATCCCTAAGCTCGATACCAATCGTGACGCCCCAAAATAGGTATACACAACACCCATTCTCGAGTCGCCAAATACATGGTACAAAAAGCAAACTACAACTTCAATAATACAAATGTCGTGGTGAAATACGACAATATATATATGTGAGTTTAAATATAATATTGTCTTCTAGACAATATCCACACGCAAATAAATCCCCATCATAATTATTGATTCATTATTTTACAAAATGGTGAGGACTACTAAACAACTCTCTAGAACCTTCATTCCATACCCCGACTAAGTACTCGCTACATTCTCGCCTCCCGAGAAGAAAAATGGAACAACAAGGAAAAGGGTGAGCTCAACTAGCCCAAGAAGAATATTATGACTAAGATAATATACAACAAATTATCGTTAGTCTTCAACAGGAAAAATCGATAGAATACAATAGACAACAAGTTTCGGATCAATATTCGCAATGAAATAATAATTCATGAAGAGTTACGTAGAGAATGAAATCTACTATAATCTATGAATTTAATATCCATCATCAATATTTTATCCTCGTAACATCAATCAATATACATCCGAATCAAATATTCATCTTTGCACTATGTGCCAAAGATATTCATCATTGGTCATGTTCATTTAAACACTGCTCATCTTTGCTCATGTGCCAAAGATATTAATCAATCGGTCATGTTCATCTCAACACTGCTCATCTTTGCACACACAGCCAAAGATATTCTTCAGAAATCATTCATCTTTGCACTACTACAGCCAAAGATATTCAATAATATCATCATTTAAGACCGAGGATGATGAAAATATTTTAAAGAAACGAATCCGGTGAAACAAAATGACAAGGATTAAGGATTAAGGATTCGTACTTGGTTTTATCCACGCCAAAAAATACCTCAAAAATAATCATAGTGGTGTAAAATTCAAGAATGATCAAAACATGGATACAATCGAAAGTTAGTATCCGTAATAGATGTTTTGGACAAAAAGAAGAAATTTTATTTTTCTATTGAATAATCAGATATCGTGAATAGTGTCAGATATCGTGAATAAGGCCACACGTGAATAGTAACTCCGACACCAAAAGATAGAAATTCCACAAAAACATCTTCACGCTTTCATTAATAGTACTCGTGAATAAGAACTCGTGAATAAGAACTCATGAATAGTAACTCGTGAAATAGTAACTCATGAATAAGAACCCATGAATAGTAAACCCGACATGAAAAAGTTCCAAATTTGATAAAACTTCAGATCAACATTTCAAAGATAATGATATTGAAGAAATAATATCATTACGAAAAAAATAATATCCCTTACCTCGAAAGATCAAGATTTCTAAATTAAAACACCTGATATAAAGCTATGACTTGACTTGCAATCAGATAGCAATACTCAAAGTATACTCAAAATACTCACAAGAATACGCCGATAATATAGAGAGAGAAAACTTCAGATTTCGGTGTGATTTTCAATTCTAACCCAAGACCCTATTTATAGAAAATTGCTTAGAACACCAAAGCAGTAAAATTTAATATAATATATTATAATTTTTCCACAACTTCATACGCACACTAACAATCTGAATTCAGCCTCCTAACCACATGTTAAATGAGTTTCAAAAATGAAAAAACGTTTTTGTAATTAAAAATATTTTAAACTTCCAAAATCAATTATTTTAACTTCGTAACTTCAATAATTCATAATAAATAGCCCTTTCATCAGAAAATTTGAATCTCATGAGTTTTATAGGAAATTCAATTTTCTACAACTTTGCAGAAGAAAGTTTTTCCAAATTCCAAATAGAAATTGACCAAATCCACAAACGGGTGATTTTATGTTTATAATCAAATTTCTACCAATAAATGGGGTCCACCAACATGTTTAACATGTTTTAAACATTTATTGCAACAAAAATACTCTTCCTCCTCATATACTCATATATCCCACATTCATTGTAAAATATCATCACCGTTAATATATTATTAAAATAATATATTTAAATGAATTATTTTATCGTAAAAGATAAAATATTAATTTTCAACAATTGTCATTTTAAAAATTTTCTCCATCTATATCCACATAAAATCAATATTTTCCTCATCATATAAATCAATAATTAATTATTCACAAATAATATTACGTAATCACAATATCGACAACTGTGCAGCTCCAGAAAGAGGGGCTTTCCAATAAGAATTTCTTCTTCATCATTAATTAGGTGACCAAACCTCTCCTTAGATGTAACTTTCTAGACATTGCCAATAATGTTATCTAATAATATTATTCAGATAATATGAATTATTGCTTCGATAATGAAAGATATTGTGTAATGACAATTATCAAACAACAAAGAATATAAAAATATCGCGCAAAGAATTATTAACTCAATAAAATATCGAATAAAGAATTATCGTAACCATTATTGAGTAGTGCCTTCACGTAAGAATCAATAATTGGTGCAATACCAAGTGCTATCGCTCAACAACGCCGTATTAGTGTGTTTTAACCACGGGTATTCCACAAAGATAATCTCAGAATAACTACGCCTGTTATTTAAAAACAACTTATATTTGTCGCTTTTCTTCATCCAATCACTTTCCGTTATGGGCCCACACATGGTCGCTACTGTCCGCATTTAATATTCCCGACGAAGCATTTAATATTCCACGCACCAAACTAATATTCCCTAACGATAATGAATATTTTATAACCACTTTGCTTAATTTGAAATATTTGCATATTTAACCCTTAACTATCCACATTAATCAAATCAACCCTTACTATTTCAAAATAATAAATAAAGGAAATCCTTTTTATTTAAAAAATTTTGGTCTTACAACCTCCCTCCTTATGAAATTTCGCCTCGAAATCGACGTGACGCACTGGTGTTTTGAAAAGGTGAGGATACCTCGCTTTCATTTCCGCTTCCAATTCCCTGTGTCATTTCTATATAGCATGATTCCTCCACAAAACTTTAACTTGTGGTATAACCTTTCTGCAGTAGGACATGCTCCTTCCTATCCAAAATCTTGACAGTACCTCCTCACACGCTAAGTCTTCGCTATCTCGTCCTGGGTTCTAACTCTATAACGTGGTTCGGGTCTTTCACATATTTATTAAGTAAGATGATATGTGAAACACATTATGAACACGAGACATACTTTGAGGTAACGCAAGTCTATAGGCTACATTTCCTACTACCAAGAATTTGAAATGGACCGATAAATCGTGGATCGAGCTTTCTCTCTTCCCAAATCTTGTAACTCCCTTCCATGGAGCAACTCGCAACAATACATGATCCCCTACATTAAATTCCACGCCCTTTCGATGAAGATCCGTGATAACTCTTTTGTCGATCTTGTGCCGCTTTCAGTATACGTTGTCGAATCATTTGATCTTTTCAGAGTCAACGCATACTAACTCGGGTCCCAACAATGTTGCTTCACCCACCTCATCCCAACATATCGAGAACGACATTTTCGTCCATATAATGCTTCGAATGGAACCATGCCTATATTTGTTTAATAACTATTGTTGTATGAGAATTCCACCAATGGCAAGTACTTATCCCAACTTCCTTTGAAATCTAGGACATGAGTTTTAATATATCTTCAAGAGTTTGAGTAGTCCTTTTCGATTGCCCATCCGCTTTGAGGATGGTATGCCAAATCGAATCGTAAATTGCGCTCTCATAGCTTTTTTCTAACCCAAAATCATGAAGTGAATCTTGGGTCACGATCTAAAACTATGGATACCGGCATGCCATGCAATCTCACAATCTCATTTACATATATACGAGAAAGACGCTCAAGGAATAAGTCTCTCAGACGCAGAAGAAATGAGCAGACTTGGTTAATCTATCAACAATAACCCAAATAGCATTGATGCCTTGAGAAACCGCAGGAAGACCCAGAACTAAATCCATGGTAATGTGTTCCTACTTCCATTCCGGAATCTCAAGTGGTTGCAACGGACCCTTAGGTACAAGATGCTCCGCCTTTACACGCTGACAAGTTAAACACATCGAGATAAACTTTGCAATCTCTCTCTTCATATTGTTCCACCAAAATGTATGTCAAGATCACGATACATTTTAGTACTTCCAGATGGATTGCAAATGGCGATTGTGTGCCTCCATCATAATCTTGTACTTCAAATCGAGTCGTTAGGAACACAAAGTCTAGAGTGGACTCAAGTATTCCTTCTTCATCAATTCTCGCCCTAATAGCTCCTTCTTGACTTTCTTCTTCATACGCATCAACTCCGGCCTTGTGGCTCGAGTAATCTTAACTTTTCTATTAAAGTTGGGTTCTATGCGATACTTGACATCATCGCACTCGCTCCTCGATATGATCTTCTACTCATCGCGTCGCCTACCACGCTCGCTTTTCCAAGATGGCATGATCGTAACACGTACGAAATGAGTCTCCTCTCGAGTTCTTCAAGCTCTTCCCACATTCCTCGCTCCATTCAAATTTGTGTATCTACGAGTCACCGTTAATGGAATAGCGATTCGAGAATATCCTTCAACTAATCTCCGATAATAACCAACTAAGCTTAGAAAGCTACGATTTCGACATCGACTTAGGTTGCTCTCAATCGTGACTCATATCCCAATCTTGGATAAGACGTCACAATGACACCTATCGCTTTACTATCGCATCTAATATGACGCCCCCTACAGAGAGTCCGCTTAGTGAATTTCACAAAGGAAGTCACAAGATAAAGGCTCGTGTACCAAATTTATAGTTGAATTTTTAACTCCTCAAGTTCAATAGAGCCATTCGATATGAGATTTTAGAAATGAGTTTTGTACCGGGTTCAAAGTCGATACAAAATTTAATATCAAAGCTTTGGGAGTAAGCCAAGAAATTCTTCAGAAATACGTCAGAAAAATCAATAACAACAGAATATTATTCAAATCGACGTGTCTTTATTCAAATCCATAACATGGACTAAGAAAACTTGACATCCGTAATAAACGAATGACTTCATGGCTTGATATGAAAATGTTTGACTACAATGGTTTGATTGTTTGAATTCAATAACAAAGTTGCTTAGGAATATGAAAACTAACAACCTTACAAAAGCAATCAATTTGGCATGATGAGTAGTTAACCTTAAAATCACATCAAAAGCAAATATCTCTATAGAAATAAGGTTACTGTGTAATGTGATAGTGCCAACTTGAATCAAGCAAGATTTATAAACAACTGGATGTGATGAAAGTTTCTCCCAACGGAGTTTCCACAGATAGTCAAAGTTTAATTTCTCCGTAGTCAAGTTCAAACGCTGAGCGCAAGCAAGAGAGATAAAAGAATGGGTAGAACCAATATCTAGTAAGGTATATACTTCGCAAGAATTTATAATTAACTAAACCCATGCTAACTTCGCGTCGGGTTCTCTCAGATTTTGACCACCACAACAAACGCCTTCCCTAATCGTTGACTTTTGACTTTTCCGGGATATCTTTCGAGTCACCATTCTCAATGAACTAGGTTTCGATATCGCATAATCTCGAGCGATATGTCCTTCCTTTCCACAATTATAGCATACCTTGAACTGCTAGGGCGGTTTGGACCGATATGTCCTCTTTCCAAGATTTGTAATATATGACCGGTGGTCGCTTCTCCTCCCTTAAAACTAGTCACATCGGGCGCCGACGCTCTTCACATGGTCGTTGTTGAATCTCCTCTTTTTAAAATCTCCTCCCGACTCGCTTCTTCTATTTTCATGGCCACGATTACCACCAGAGTGGTTACCGCTTTGTCTCGTATTCTTCTTTCTCCACCGGTTATCGTTATTTCGATGATCGCTATCTTCTAGATGATCCTCGGTTATGGTCCTCGGTTGAACGTATTTCGTTATCTCGCCTAACAACCGAGCCTCGCTGACAACATCCTAATAGAGAGAAAATTTATGAGAAATGAGATATCGACGTATGTCGGGTTTCAAACCTCTCGTAAACATCCGCCATATACGCTCCTCATTCTCCACCAAATGAGGTGCAAACTCGATAACTCCGCGAACTTCGCCAGCATCGACACCGCCATGTTATTCTCGCCTAGTCTAATAAACTCCACTTCCTTCATACGACGTAATACTTTTGTGGAAGTACTTGTCATTGAACTGCTTTCAAACGCTCCCACGATACGCCGAGTGTAATGGATGGGTACGCTTCACGTATTCCCACCAAGAATCGCTTCGCCACGGAACATAAAGGTGGCGAATGGAACTTTTGTTCCTCCGCGCATCCCAAGACATCGAATATCTTGGTAATTTGTTTGACCCACGCTCCGCCTTTAATCGGATCCGGCTTCCTGCACTCGTGGTCCCAACTTTGAATCGCTTGGTCGTGACCACCCGTGAATCGCTATCATTTCCTCCTCAGATTTTGAACACGAAGTCTCCTCGTCTCGATTTTGCATGAATCGCAAAAAGCTTCTAAACATCCCCTCGCTCATCATCTCGCCAAGTGGTGTTGTTCAGGAGGAACATTGCCACTGTTGCACGCTCTCCTCTGCCAGTAAAGACAGCATTCCACGGCCTCATTTACTCCATCGTTAATATTCTCACGACATTCTCAAACATCGCTCATAAAATAAGGGTTAATTAAGGAAATCAATATATCACATAATATCCCTATATATCGACCAACTAACAAATAAGCTTAGTAGGACACACACTATAAGGATTTACTCGCCTCCCTCCTAGTTCTATTCCCCGATCTCCGCCAGAGATCATATCCCTAAGCTCGATATTAACCGTGACGCCCCCAAAATAGGTATACACAACACCCATTCTCGAGTCGCCAAATACATGGTACAAAAAGCAAACTACAACTTCAATAATACAAATGTCGTGTGAAATACTTACAATATATATCGTGAGTTTAAATATAATATTGTCTTCTAGACAATATCCACACGCAAATAAATCCCCATCATAATTATTGATTCATTATTTTACAAAAATGGTGAGGACTACTAAACAACTCTCTCTAGAACCTTCATTCCATACCCGACTAAGACTCGCTACATTCTCGCCTCCCCGAGAAGAAAAATGGAACAACAAGGGAAAAGGGTGAGCTCAACTAGCCCAAAGAAGAATATTATGACTAAGATAATATACAACAAATTATCGTTAGTCTTCAACAGGAAAATCTGATGTAATACAATAGTACAACAAGTTTCAGATCAATATTCGCAATGAAATAATAATTCATGTAAGAGTTACGTAGAGAATGAAATCTACTATAATCTATGAATTTAATACCCATCATCAATATTTTATCCTCGTAACATCAATCAATATACATCTCGAATCAAATATTCATCTTTGCACTACAGCCAAAGATATTCATCACTGGGTCATGTTCATTTAAAACACTGCTCATCTTTGCACTATGTGCCAAAGATATTAATCAATCTGGCCATGTTCATCTCAACACTGCTCATCTTTGCACTAAAGCCAAAGATATTCTTCAGAAATCATTCATCTTTGCACTATGTGCCAAAGATATTCAATAATATCATCATTTAAGACCGAGGATGATGAAAAATATTTTAAAGAAACGAATCCAAAGGAAACAAAATGACAAGGATTAAGGATTAAGGATTCAGACTTGGTTTTATCCACGCCCAAAAAATACCTCAAAAATAATCATAGTGGTGTAAAATTCAAGAATGATCAAAACATGGATACAATCAAAGTTAGTATCCGTAATAGATATTTTGGACAAAAAGAAGAAATTTTATTTTTCTATGAATAGTGTCAGATACGTGAATAGTGTCAGATACGTGAATAAGTGCGATAATACGTGAATAGTAACTCCGACACCAAAAGATAGAAATTCCACAAAAACATCTTCACGCTTACTTAATAGTACGTGAATAAGAACTCGTGAATAAGAATCTCGCTTAATAAGAACTCGTGAATAAGAACTCATGAATAAGAACCCATGAATAGTAACCCCGACATGAAAAAGTTCCAAATTTGATAAAAACTTCAGATCAACATTTCAAAGATAATGATATTGAAGAAATAATAATATCATTACGAAAAAAATAATATCCCTTACCTCGAAAGATCAAGATTTCTAAATTAAACACCGGATATAGGCTATGACTTGGACTTGCACCAGATAGCAATACTCAAAGTATACTCAAAATACTCACAAGAATACGCCGATAATATAGAGAGAGAAAACTTCAGCTTTCGTGTGATTTTCAATTCTAACCCAAGACCCTATTTATAGAAATCGCTAGAACACCAAAGCAGTAAAATTTAATATAATATATTATATATTTTCCACAACTTCATACGCACACTAACAATCTGAATTCAGCCTCCTAACCACATGTTAAATGAGTTTCAAAAATGAAAAAACGTTTTGTAATTAAAAATATTTTAAACTTCCAAAAATCAATTATTTTTGAACTTCGTAACTTCAATAATTCATAATAAATAGCCCTTTCATCAGAAAATTCGAATCTCATGAGTTTTTATAGGAAATTCAATTCTCTACAACTTTGCAGAAGAAAGTTTTTCCAAATTCCAAATAGAAATTGACCAAATCCACAAACGGGCAATTTTACAAGCTATAATCAAATTTCAACCAATAAATGGGGTCCACCGACATGTTTAACATGTTTTAAACATTTATTGCAACAAAAATACTCTTCCTCCTCAGATACTCATATATCCCACATTCGTTAAAAAATATCACCGCTAATATATTATTAAAATAATATATTTAAATGAATTATTTTATCGTAAAAAGATAAAATATTAATTTTCAACAATTGTCATTTTAAAATTTTTCCATCTATATCCACATAAAATCAATATTTTCCTCATCATATAAATCAATAATTAATTATTCACAAATAATATTATGTAATCACAATATCGACAACCGTGCAGCTCCTCAGAAAGAGGGGCTTTCCAATAAGAATTTCTTCTTCATCGGGCGCCGCAATTATTAGTGACCAAACCTCTCCTTAGATGTAACTTTCTAGACATTGCCAATAATGTTATCTAATAATATTATTCAGATAATATGAATTATTGCTTCGATAATGAAAGATAATCGTAATGACAATTATCAAACAACAAAGAATATAAAATATCAACGCAAAGAATTATTAACTCAATAAAAATCGAATAAAGAATTATCGTAACCATTATCGAGTAGTGCCTTCACGTAAGAATCAATAATTGGTGCAATACCGTAAGCCATCGTTTCAACAACGCCAGATTAGTGTGTTTTAACCACCGGTATTCCAACAAGATAATTCAGAATAACTACGCCGTTATTTAAAAACAACTTATATTTGTCGCTTTTCTTCATCCAATCACTTTCCGTTATGGGGCCACATGGTCGCTACTGCCGCATTTAATATTCCCCGACAAAGATTTAATATTCCACCACCAAACTAATATTCCCGACGATAATGAATATTTTATAACCATTGCTTAATTTGAAATATTTGCATATTTAACCCTTAACTATCCACATTAATCAAATCAACCCTTACTATTTCAAAATAATAAATAAAGGAAATTCCTTTTATTTAAAAAAATTTCGGGTCTTACAACCTCCCTCCTTATGAAATTTCGCCTCTAAATCGACGACGATCACTGTGTGTTTTGAAAAGGTGAGGATACCTCGCTTTCATTTCCGCTTCCAATTCCTGTGTCATTTCTCTATATAGCATGATTCCTCCACAAAACTTTAACTTGTGGTATAACCTTTCATGCAGTAGACATGCTCCTTCCTATCCAAAATCTTGACAGTACCTCCTCATACGTTAAGTCTTCGCTATCTCGTCCGGTTCTAACTCTATAACGTGGTTCGGGTCTTTCACATATTTATTTAATACGATATGTGAAACACATTATGAACACGAGACATACTTTGAGGTAACGCAAGTCTATAGGCTACATTTCCTACTCTGGCCAAGAATTTGAAATGGACCGATAAATCGTGGATCGAGCTTTCCTCTCTTCCCAAATCTTGTAACTCCCTTCCATGGAGCAACTCGCAACAATACATGATCCCCTACATTAAATTCCACGCCCTTTCGATGAAGATCCGCATAACTCTTTTTGTCGATCTTGTGCCGCTTTGTATACGCTTGTTTAATCATTTGGATCTTTTTTTAGTCATACGTATTAAACTCGGGTCCCAACAATGTTGCTTCACCCACCTCATCCCAACATATCGAGAACGACATTTTCATCCATATAATGCTTCGAATGGAACCATGCCTATATTTGTTTAATAACTATTGTTGTATGAGAATTCCACCAATGGCAAGTACTTATCCCAACTTCCTTTGAAATCTAGGACACAGAGTTTTAATATATCTTCAAGAGTTTGAGTAGTCCTTTTCGATTGCCCATCCGCTTTGAGGATGGTATGCCAAACCGAATCGTAAATTGCGCTCATAGCTTTTACAAACTAACCCAAAATCATGAAGTGAATCTTGGGTCACGATCTAAAACTATGGATACGGCATGCCATGCAATCTCACAATCTCATTTACGCACATACGAGAAAGACGCTCAAGGAATAAGTCTCTCAGACGGCAAGAAATGAGCAGACTTGGTTAATCTATCAACAATAACCCAAATAGCATTGATGCCTTGAGAAACCGCAGGAAGACCCGTAACTAAATCCATAGTAATGTGTTCCACTTCCATTCCGGAATCTCAAGTGGTTGCAACGGACCCTTAGGTACAAG
The DNA here is from genome assembly GCA_020205615.1 of Panax quinquefolius. Classification (NCBI taxonomy): domain Eukaryota; kingdom Viridiplantae; phylum Streptophyta; class Magnoliopsida; order Apiales; family Araliaceae; genus Panax; species Panax quinquefolius. Next base: position 141,137,500 of record CM035152.1, read on the forward strand.
ATGCTCCTCCTTTACACGCTGACAAGTTAAACACATCGAGATAAACTTTGCAATCTCTCTCTTCATATTGTTCCACCAAAATGTATGTCAAGATCACGATACATTTTAGTACTTCCAGATGGATTGCAAATGGCGATTGTGTGCCTCCATCATAATCTTGTACTTCAAATCGAGTCGTTAGAACACAAAGTCTAGAGTGGACTCAAGTATTCCTTCTTCATCAATTCTCGCCCTAATAGCTCCTTCTTGTACTTTCTTCTTCATACGCACGACTCCCGCCCGGTGGCTCGAGCAATCTTAACTTTTTCTATTAAAGTTGGCTCTATGCGATACTTGACATCATCGCACTCGCTCCTCAAGATATGATCTTCTACTCATCGCGCCGCCTACCACGCTCGCTTTTCCAAGATGGCATGATCGTAACATGTGTTGAAATGAGTCTCCTCTTGAGTTCTTCAAGCTCTTCCCACATTCCTCGCTCCATTCGAATTTTGTATCTCTACGAGTCACCATTTAAGTTAATGGAATAGCGATTCGAGAATATCCTTCAACGAATCTCCGATAATAACCAACTAAGCTTTGTAAAGCTACGTATTTCGATAATCGACTTAGGTTGTTCTCAATCGTGACTCATATCCCAATCTTGGATAAGACGTCACAATGACACCTATCGCTTTACTATCGCATCTAATATGACGCCCCCACAGAGAGTCTCGCTTAGGTGAATTTCACAAAGGAAGTCACAAGATAAAGGCTCGTGTACCAAATTTATAGTTGAATTTTTAACTCCTCAAGTTCAATAGAGCCATTCGATATGAGATTTTAGAAATGAGTTTTGTACCGGGTTCAAAGTCGATACAAAATTTAATATCAAAGCTTTGGGAGTAAGCCAAGAAATTCTTTCAGAAATACGCCAGAAAAATCAATAACAACAGAATATTATTCAAATCGACGTGTCTTTATTCAAATCCATAACATGGACTAAGAAAACTTAACATCCGTAATAAACGAATGACTTCATGGCTTGATATGAAAATGTTTGACTACAATGGTTTGATTGCTTGAATTCAATAACAAAGTTGCTTAGGAATATGAAAACTAACAACCTTACAAAAGCAATCAATTTGGCATGATGAGTAGTTAACCTTAAAATCACATCAAAAGCAAATATCTCTATAGAAATAAGGTTAACGGTGTAATGTGATAGTGCCAACTTGAATCAAGCAAGATTTATAAACAACTGGATGTGATGAAAGTTTCTCCTAACGGAGTTTCCACAGATAGGTCAAAGTCTAATTTCTCCGTAGTCAAGTTCAAACGTTGAGCGCAAGTAAAAGAGAGATAAAAGAATGGGTAGAACCAATATCTAGTAAGGTATATACTTCGCAAGAATTTATAATTAACTAACCCGTGCTAACTTCGTCGTTCTCAGATTTTGACCAACCACAACAAACGCCTTTCAAGAATCGTTGACTTTTGACTTTTCTCGACATCTTTTGAGTCACCATTCCTCATTGAACTAGGTTTCGATATCGCATAATCTCGAGCGATATGTCCTTTCTTTCCACAATTATAGCATACCTTAAACTGCTAGGGCGCTTCAATGATATGTCCCTCTTTTCCGTGATTTGTAACATATGACCGGTGGTCGTTCTCCTCCCTTAAAACTAGTCACATCGGCGCCGACGCCTTCACATGGTCGTTGTTGAATCTCCTCTTTTAAAATCTCCTCCCGACTCGCTTCTTCTATTTTCATGGCCACGATTACCACCAGAGTGGTTACCGCTTTGTCTCAGATTCTTCTTTCTCCGCCGGTTATCGTTATTCGATGATCGCTATCTTCTAGATGATCCTCGGTTATGGTCCCTCGGTTGAACGCATTTCGTTATCTCGCCTCTAACAATCGAGCCCCGCTGACAACATCCTAAAGAGAGAAAATTTATGAGAAATGAGATATCGACGTATGTCGGGTTTCAAACCTCTCGTAAACATCCGCCATACGCTCCTCATTCTCCACCAAATGAGGTGAAACTCGATAACTCCGCGAACTTCGCCGCATCTTTGGGACACCGCCATGTTATTTCGCTTCTAGTCTAATAAACTCCACTTCCTTCATACGATTTAATACTTTCGTGGAAGTACTTGTCATTGAACTGCTTCAAACGTCTCCCATGACACGCCGCCGAGTGCAAATGGATGGGTACGCTTCACGATTCCCACCAAGAATCGCCGCCCACGGAACATAAAAAGGTGGCGAATGGAACTTTTCGTTTCTCCTCCTGCATCCCAAGACATCGAATATCTTGGTAATTTGTTTGACCCACGCTCCGCCTTTAATCGGATCCCGCTTCCTGCACTCGTGGTCCCAACTCTTTGAAGCGCGTCATGTGACCACCCGTGAATTGCTATCATTTCTTCCTCAGATTTTGAACACGAAGTCTCCTCGCCCTCGATTTTGCATGAATCGCAAAAAGCTTCTAAACATCCCTCGCTCATCATCTCGCTGGTGTTGTTCACAGGAGGAACATTGCCACTGCTGTTGACGCGTTCTCCTCGTTGGTAAGTACAGCATCTCCACGGCCTCATTTACTCCATCGTTAATATTCTCACGACATTCTCAACATCCGCCATAAAATAAGGGTTAATTAAGGAAATCAATATATCACATAATATCCCTATATACTAACCAACTAACAAATAAGCTTAGTAGGACACACTAGCGAAGGATTTACTCGCCTCTCCCTCCTAGTTCTATTCCCCGATCTCCGCCAGAGATCATATCCCTAAGCTCGATATTAACTGTGACGCCCCAAAATAGGTATACACAACACCCATTCGAGTCGCCAAATACATGGTACAAGAAGCAAACTACAACTTCAATAATACAAATGTCGTGTGAAATACGACAATATATAATCGTGAGTTTAAATATAATATTGTCTTCTAGACAATATCCACACGCAAATAAATCCCCATCATAATTATTGATTCATTATTTTACAAAAAATGGTGAGGACTACTAAACAACTCTCTCTAGAACCTTCATTCCATACCCGACTAAGACTCGCTACATTCTCGCCTCCCCGAGAAGAAAAATGGAACAACAAGGAAAAGGGTGAGCTCAACTAGCCCAAAGAAGAATATTATGACTAAGATAATATACAACAAATTATCGTTAGTCTTCAACAGGAAAAATCGATAGAATACAATGTACAACAAGTTTCAGATCAATATTCGCGCAATTGAAATAATAATTCATAGAAGAGTTACGTAGAGAATGAAATCTACTATAATCTATGAATTTAATAAATCCATCATCAATATTTTATCCTCGTAACATCAATCAATATACATCCTGAATCAAATATTCATCTTTGCACTACAGCCAAAGATATTCATCATTGGTCATGTTCATTTAAACACTGCTCATCTTTGCACTCATGTGCCAAAGATATTAATCAATCGGCCATATTCATCTCAACACTGCTCATCTTTGCACCACTACAGCCAAAGATATTCTTCAGAAATCATTCATCTTTGCACTACAAAAGCCAAAGATATTCAATAATATCATCATTTAAGATCGAGGATGATGAAAAATATTTTTAAAGAAACGAATCCAATTGAAACAAAATGACAAGGATTAAGGATTAAGGATTCGACTTGGTTTTATCCACGCCCAAAAATACCTCAAAAATAATCATAGTGGTGTAAAATTCAAGAATGATCAAAACATGGATACAATCGAGTTAGTATCCGTAATAGATATTTTGGACAAAAAAGAAGAAATTTTATTTTTCTATGAATAGTACCAGATACGTGAATAGTGTCAGTATACGTGAATAGTGCCGATACGTGAATAGTAAATCTCGACACCAAAAGATAGAAATTCCACAAAAACATCTTCACGCTTCACTTAATAGTAATGAATAAGAATCGTGAATAAGAAACTCATGAATAGTAACTCGTGAATAGTAACTCATGAATAGAACCCATGAATAGTAACCCCGACATGAAAAAGTTCCAAATTTGATAAAAACTTCAGATCAACATTTCAAAGATAATGATATTGAAGAAATAATATCATTACGAGAAAAAAATAATATCCCTTACCTCGAAAGATCAAGATTTAAATTAAACACCTGATATAAGGCTATGATTGACTTGCACCGATAGCAATACTCAAAGTATACTCAAAATACTCACAAGAATACCGATAATATAGAGAGAGAAAACTTCAGCTTTCGGTGTGATTTTCAATTCTAACCTAAGCACCCTATTTATAGAAATCGCTAGAACACCAAAAAGTAAAATTTAATATAATATATTATAATTTTTCCACAACTTCATACGCACACCAACAATCTGAATTCAGCCTCCTAACCACATGTTAAATGAGTTTCAAAAATGAAAAAAACGTTTTGTAATTAAAAATATTTTAAACTTCAAAAATCAATTATTTGAACTTTCGAACTTCAATAATTCATAATAAATAGCCCTTTCATCAGAAAATTTGAATCTCATGAGTTTTTATAGGAAATTCAATTTCTACAACTTTGCAGAAGAAAGTTTTTCCAAATTCCAAATAGAAATTGACCGAAATCTACAAACGGGAAATTTTACAGGCTATAATCAAATTTCAGTCAATAAATGGGGTCCACCGACATGTTTAACATGTTTTAAACATTTATTGCAACAAAAATACTCTTCCTCCTCGTATACTCATATATCCCACATTCATTGTAAAAATATCACCGTTAATATATTATTAAAATAATATATTTAAATGAATTATTTTATCAGAAAAAGATAAAATATTAATTTTCAACAATTGTCATTTTAAAAATTTTCTCCATCTATATCCACATAAAATCAATATTTTCCTCATCATATAAATCAATAATTAATTATTCACAAATAATATTACGTAATCACAATATCGACAACCGTGCAGCTTCTCAGAAGAGGGGCTTTCCAATAAGAATTTCTTCATCGGGCGCCGCAATTAGGTGACCAAACCTCTCCTTAGATGTAACTTTCTAGACATTGCCAATAATGTTATCTAATAATATTATTCAGATAATATGAATTATTGCTTCGATAATGAAAGATTGTGTAATGACAATTATCAAACAACAAAGAATATAAAATATCAACGCAAGAATTATTAACTCAATAAAATAATCGAATAAAGAATTATCGTAACCATTATCGAAAGTAGTGCCTTCTTCACGTAAGAATCAATAATTGGTGCAATACCGCAAGTGCTATCGCTCAACAACGCCAGACAGTGTGTTTTAACCACGGGTATTCCAACAAAGATAATCTCAGAATAACTACGCCGTTATTTAAAAACAACTTATATTTGTCGCTTTCTTCATCCAATCACTTTTCGTTATGGGGCCCATACATGGTCGCTACTGCCGTCGCATTTAATATTCCCGACAAAGCATTTAATATTCCACGCACCAAACGAATATTCCCTAACGATAATGAATATTTTATAACCACTTGCTTAATTTGAAATATTTGCATATTTAACCCTTAACTATCCACATTAATCAAATCAACCCTTACTATTTCAAAATAATAAATAAAGGAAATTCTTTTTATTTAAAAATTTGGGGTCTACAAACACTCTTCAATCGGAAGGGTAAAATAAAAAGTCGTCGACACGCTTAAGATATCAAAGTGTCATATCGATGAGGTTGGTGAAACACGATGAAGCTGCGGTGTCGGGAAGTCGAAAAAAGATGTCATGTCACATCTGCGATCGCACCAAATAACTTCGAGATCCGTGAAGAAATTTGAATAGCTTTCAACGGCTACTTTCCAACGGGAAGATTGGGAAGCGAAGATAAATCAATGAGCTTCAAAGATCAAGAGTTGTTGATGATTGTGAAGTTGTAAAATCGTTGAGTTGGTGAATGCTATTATTGACTCTACGAGTTCCACCAAAGATCGATAGAACAAGTCTCGATGACAGCGGAGATTGAGACTACGAGGTGGAAGTGAAGCGACTTTGAATAAGGACTCAAACAGATCAAGCTTCACTCAACAAAGATGAGAATGCCCTTTGAAGATGGCGCCCAAGTGAGAGCCGAGAAGGCCAAGAAGATAACATTTAGGGAAAGTGGTGAATACAAAGAAGATCAAAAGAGCCACTCTACGAATCACCCGTGAACCTAGAAAGTTGGCCCGAACAACTACGTAACCATGTATGCAAAGTATTCAAGAAGGGTTCGAGGATTTCTAAGTGCGAGACAAAGTCTACTAAAAGCACAGAGACTTAGCAAACCCAGATGGTGATGGTGCACAGCTGATACAAGATGAAGATGAGCAGAAAAGAGTGAAGATCAGCTGCACCAAAGTAGATGTGGTCCAGACCCGAAGAAGAATGCGAAGAGGACCACACCAAGTTGTTAAGTACAAAATATGTTCAGAGAATAATGAAATCTTAGCAGCTCAGCACCAACAACATCAACAACTGCAACAACAAGAAGCCAGGGCCTGAGGGGTCCTTGTCCGAAGGGACTAAATGAAGTTCCAAGCCTGCTGGGCTTGAAGAGTTCCTAGGGAGCTAGAGAAGTCCCAAGGCTGCTGGCCTTGAAGAGTTCTTAGTGAACTGAAGTCCCAAGGCTGCTGGCCTTGAAGGAATCTTAGTGATTCAGGGTGCTGCCCTTCCTTAGTGGAAATCCTGCTAGTAGAAAGCAGAAGAGTGGAGTAGGAGCTTGAGTCTCTGAACCACTTAAAACCCCTTGTGTCTTTTACTTTATGTCATTTACATTATGTACATTAAGCGCTATAAGCTGCTATGTATGTTTTTAGCGCTACTTATTGAACTAACTCTACGAACAATGTATGTATGATTATGATTATATCAATGAAGGGGATCTTTTACTTATTCTGCTGTGCATGAAAAGATTCTTATGTTTGTCATTTGCTAAATTATTAGCAATACAAAATAAATCAGAAAAGTATTTGAAATGAAAAAGGATCTATTCAACCCCCCTTCTAGATCTATTGTGCCTACTGGGAACTAACAATTGGTATCAAAGCAGGTTCTCATGCTATATTCAAAAGCTAATCGCTTTTAGTCTAATCCTAGGCACAAACATTGTTCTAAATTTAGTTTAGTTGTAAGTCATTGGTTGTATGCAGATGAGCTCAAACGTTGGAAATATTGTGTACAGGTAAATGTGTATATACACTTGAAACTGCTCAGATTGGTCCATGTTCTTGATTACCATATCAACAAGACCAATCCTTGCTCGATGTCAATCTTGTTGTCAGAAGACCAGGCTAGAAAGCTCAAGAGATATCAACAGAAAAGATTCAAACATTCACCAGCCTGAAAAGATGAAAAGGCCATACATGCTAAGTAATGCTTATCCAAAGAAGAGAGAAGAACTTCTCAACATATATGCAATCGTCAACTGGCAAATTTGGATGTAAATCTTGTGAACTCAAGGATGTCAAGGAATTAGAGATGCTGACACTCTCTTAGCTTGTGTCTTCAAGACCACAACCGAGTGACTGAAGATCAACTGGAGCAACTGGCTGTCAGAAGCAAATGAGAAAACATGCACATCAATGCCTAAACTCAGTATTTCTAAGATAAATGACTATTATGAAACCAATAGCAAAAAGGTACGGTTCCTCACTAATATAGATATGAGCATCATATTTGCACCTACTTATGAACTATAACAGTTTTCCTTTAAGTACTCATAATCTATCTAAAAAGGTGAAGAGAGAAAGTACACTGATGATAGAAACTCAAATGTCCATAAACTTTCTCTCCATCCAAGTTTTAGGTGAAGATGACATCTTGAAAGAAATCTGAAATGGGTCATAAGAGCATCACAGGTTAAACTAATTTTATGTGAAGTAATCTTTGCTGATGGGTTAGTATGTATGTACAAACCTATGTTCTAAGAGTTTGATAACCCATGAAGTATAATCGATCCTGCAAAAGTATCTCGATGATTTAGAAGCGATCACCTCCATGAATCAACAGAAGATACAAATAATTTGTAGAGTTGATTCTCACCGAGAACATTTAAACTCTGTGAACATAACCAAGCAAATGATGAAACCATCAAAGAAAAAGAGTGCTTTATTAAAATAGCAAATCTTACACACACTCATCTTCTTGCATCTCAAAATGTATTATCTAAATGAGTTACATGCATGAATATGACTGTTGGTGATCAATATGATAATTATCTAAATATATGAGGAACAGGGGTTTAGAAAACTAACCTAGCAGGACCCACTTAACCATGGGTACCAAAAATAGAAATCTATAACCTGCAGGTACTTGGTTTATCTGACCACACTAAAGAATGCTAAAGCAGAAGACTTCAGTCAAGAAAGATTCAACCAGCAGAAGGCTTAAGATTGTTCAAAAATGGTTCTGATAAAATTCCTATATGTCAAAGCCTATTCTTGAAGACCTGGTGAGCTAATCTGAATAAAGCTCACATGGCTGCTGATCTTTGTAAAGAAGCAGGCCATTCAACAAAAGAAGAAAAGGGTCTTACATGCTCAATCATGCAAAGCATGTCATAAGAGAAGAATCATCAAGGAAGCTGACTACAAAGGATCATCGAGCATCAATCATGAGGAACTCATTATGGGAGCAGAACTCAGCAAGCATAAACTGACAAGGAATACTACGTTCGTAGTGCTGTCAAAGGATCATAGAATGAGCAACCCTGAAAATGCCCATTTCTACGATACAAGAAGATTTAATGACTTCAGTCAGAATGAGATATGCATGGTTGCCTTCTGCTACACACGAAGAAGAAGAACTAAGGTCTCTCAGGAAGACAAATATCAACTATGGGGAGCGAAGAATCGCTAACTTGATCTGAAGCTCTAAACCATCGGAGATATAACATGAAGGCGTGTACCATTATAGAGTCCCAAAACTTTGTGGCTGATGAACCAAATGAAGATCCATAGTCAGTAGGAACGTCTCAAAACGTACTACTGATAACCTTTCAGCCACCCAACTCAAAATCGTGGAGTACCTACGATCAAACATCTGATTGTAATGCAAGAGCAAGAGGACACCACAATTGCAGTCAGTGCAGATATCTAAAGTTGGAAGAGGGACTCCCCAACAGAAAAGCTCAAATGAGATATCAGTGCAAATCACTTCTAAAATATTTCATCTGGAAAATGCCTCAGGGACAAACCTGGCCCTTAGCTCACTCTAAGAGGTTAGCCCTTTCTGAGCTACCTTGACCTAGAAGGAATGCTTAGTAAAGCTCATCTCAAGGTCCAAGTCAGTTAACGATTATAGAATAGTTTTGAGAAAACTCAACGATCGTGATGAAATCTCAACGATCGTAGTGAAAACTCAACAATCGCAGAAGCAGACTTGACGATTGCAGACTTAACAAAAAGGCACTCTAGCTCATGAGGAGCTTGGAAGAACGAGACAATTGATCTACCATTCTGAAGTATGAGGAGATTAGTTCAAATACAGTTTGGAAAGACATCTTGCAAACGAACATCAGAACTTAAGTACCCAAACTGGCTTGGGGTACATCAATGGTTGAGCTATGCATTTTCAACCTAAGGAGAAATGTCAAAACCATCCACTACAACATCTTTCAGAGAATTGATCGTTGAGTCAACAAAGGAAAACGTAGGGATAATAGCTGTCCTATCATGCTACTCTACGAACTCAAGAGGTCAAAGGTCAATCCACGTCAATCAAACGTCCACTCTTCTAAAAGAGCGACTAAGCGACAAGTTCTTTGGGAGTTACAACTCGTTATTGGGCATCGTGTGCAACCAATAACTAGTTGACACGTCGTATGGCGTATCACGATTATAAGAAGGAAGCGCCATAAAGACAAATTCAAAATCTGCAAACAGTTACCAAAATCCATTGAACCTCTCTCCCTCCCATTTTCAAACCCTAGAATTCTCTTCGAAGCCAAACCACTGAAATTTCAAGAGTTCAAATCACAATCAGCCATACTTCATAAATCTCCCTGAATCAATATCCATATTCCTCGAATCATTCAAATGGAAGATTAGCGAGTAGTCACTAGCATTCAACTCGGAACCAAGTCATTTGAGAAATCCGAAAAGAAGTTCAGAGACATTCTTGAACTCGTGAAGAAAGCTGGATTCTCAGAATGTCTTGAGGCAAGCACTTTCAGTATACCTTTGAATCGGTTAAAGAATTCTACTCAAATGCATCTGTAAATGTCAAAACTCTTTCAACCAAGGTTAAAGGTCAGTCTCTAAAACTGAAATCATCCGATATCAACAAATGCCTAGATTTTTCGACTGGGGTGAAAAACCTTGATGAGATTGACACCGAGAAAGCAAAGGAGATTATGGGGTACCAAAAGAAACCCTAATCGAAGGACATGAAGAAAAAGGAGTTTCAGAGGATATTCATTAAATCAATGATGGTCATGCTGACTATCTAAGAATAATCCTCGCCATAATCATACCAAGTTCATATCTGCAAGTAAGCCAAAGATATACAACAATAAAACCAATAATCTATAATCCATCTTTGCAAGTAAGCCAAAGATATATAATTCAATAAACAACAGTCCATCTTCGCACGTAAGCCAAAGATAACTTTCATCACCATATAAGCATGAGGATGATGACAATGATATAAGCATTAATCAAACTAAAATAAGGATAAATATTAAAGACTTTAATTTTATCCAAATATTATCCATCACTTAAATAACTTATAATCTAATATTTTTAATATTATAATAATATTTTAATCACCTCTTAAACTTATAAACAATTTATTTCAATTGTTTACACTATAAAATAATGCATTTAATCATTCAAAATGCCATACTCATAAGATTTCATCACCAATGATCAAATCCCATATCAACAATCTCATATACCTTATATAGGATTTTCAAGCCATAAAATTCTATTTTTCAACTTTGTTACTTCACATAACATATTTAACTCATATGTTCGTAACTAAACCATTTTCATGAAAAATACCAAATCAGTTCCAAAAATATATCTTTTCTGGGATTTAGCATAATATAGTCCCATAAAGAACATATATTTTTCTCAGAATTTTAAAATTCATTTACTATTTTTCAAAATTAATTTCCAATTAATTCCTTAAGAATTTAGCTACCTCAAGTTTAACTCTAAAATTCCCAAATCTTGGCAGGATCTTACACATGTTAACGTGAGCTTCCAGGTTTAAATTTCATGGTCATTGGAGTTTATAGAACTCAGGATATAGCATTTTTAAATGAAAAACCTAAATATTGAATTGGTCATAACTTGCTCATTTTAAGTCGGAATGAGCTCATTTTTTGGACAGGAGGTTCTTTATACCATATAATTTCATGTCCCAAAAGACCAGAATTTTTTTCCATAAATTAAGTGGCCTAAATAGCCCTTTCTAAAATCTAGACGAGAGCATTTTGGTAATTTCCAACTTTTTATCCTTTACTAAAATCAGTCACACGAAAATCTACAACACCTTTTCCGGTGATTTCACTTGGAGATGCTACAAAACTCATAGATCTAACTCTAGAACTTGACCACACTCAAAATTCAAAATATAATAGGAGATATGGTTGATTAAATTTTATATTCTATTTTCTCCAAAATGATTTTCAACCCTTTGTGATTTCTAAGAAACTTTCATTTTTCACATAATAACCAACATAACTCATCATAACACTTACTAATACTTCATATACCCATGATTTTCATTAGTCCAAAGCTTTTATTATTACTCTCATCATAATCAACGTAACGAGATCATTTCCACAATTTAATAAGGAATGAATATAAAGGATCATTCACCGTGCGTATGGTAATCCATATAGGCGAGGTTATTCCACCAAAATAATAAAAATGGAATAATGAAGGATTCACCATGCATGCGATAGAGACCGCATGCAGAAAAGTTATTACCAGCAGAATAAATAAAGATGAAACTAGGTCGGCGTAAAATACACAAACAAGATATTCCAATGGAATAATAAAGAATGGAATAACAAGAAATCACCATGCATGCGAGACGTCGCATAGATAGAGTTATTCCAACAGAATAATAAATAACGGAACAAGGTCGGTGAAATTCGCGCACAAGCAGGATGTCCCACGAATAATATAAGAATGGAATAACAAGCGAAATCACCATGCATGCGGTGCCAGATAGAGCGAGTTATTCAATAGAATAATAAATGATGGAAACGAGTCCGCGTAAAAGCGCAAAGCAGGATATTCCAAAGCAGAATAATAAATGCGAAATAATAAATAATGGAACCAGTCAAGGCGAAATTACATGAAGCCACATGATATTCCAATAGAATAATAAAGAATGGAATAATAGAAGAATTTCACCATGTATGTAGGTATGCAGAGCAAAGCAAAGTTATTCAACATAATAATGAAGAATGGAATAACAACTCTTACGAGTATTGAAAGAAAGTAATTCTCTTCATGAATATGAAAGAATAATACCCCTTACAGGTACAACAAATAATATCCCTTACCTCAGAAGAAACTGGATACTGGAATTGTAACAACCCGAAGAATCCGGATTGTTCAGAATTTAAGTTTAAAGAATTAGTTATTAATAAAATGAATTTGTATTAACACTATTCTGTGCTATGTGTTTATTAATCGTTCTATAACCTAGAATGATTATAAATCGGGAGGATTCTAGCTACGAGCTAGACTGAACGAGTAAGAATTTTTAAGACGAAAATAAAAAATTTCCGGGAACAAAATATTTCCGGGGAAAAAGAAGAAATAGGCACTATTTACCTGACGAAACCCTAAGGGTTAGGGTTTGAATAACCTAAGCTTTTCCGAGAGTTCAGTATGTCGAAATGACATTCCGTCGAAAGATTTGATGATAATATATCGTAAAAAGTTAAGTAAGCCGATAAAAGTTTTTTTTGAAAAACGTGCAGAAATCGGATAAAATAAAAACGACAAAAAGTACTATAATGTACTTTTCCTTCGTTTAGCTACGTTAGGGAAAAACGTGAAGGAAAACGCTTGACACCAAAAAGTGTTTTTTAGTTTTTCAAAAATCCGAAGAATACGTAATATTTAATCGGTAAAGGAAAGACGAAATATCCAAAAATATTTGAATTCCGAGAATAGCAGTTTTCGAACTATTAGACGAGATCTGAAAGACGGAAGCACGAAGCTTCCAAGGGAAGCTAAGTGAGGAGGTGGGGCGGTTACTTAGCCACCAAGTAAACTTAGTGGCTAAGTCATGAATAGTAAGGAGGTGGGGGTGAAAAGACCAAAATGCCCCTAGCTTTGAAAATCTATAAATAGGAAGCTTAAGCTCATTTGTTTGGATTTTTGAAAATCCTACACTTGAGAGAGAAAGAGAGAGGGTTCGGATGAAGGAAGAGAAGGAGAAGAAAGAGGAAAAGTTGGCTCATGAGCAAACTTTATTCGACAGAACGAGATTAAAGAAGAACGGTAATCCGAACCCTAGTTCTACTAATTTTCTTTAAGTTTATTATGTTCAAATACATAACTTAATGAAGATAAGAAGTAGATAATGTTAAGAATGAATTCAGGAGAAAATGAAGAAATAAGAATTTGAAGTTTAGTAAATAAATTTCTTAATGAAGTGTAAGATTCGTAAGGATTTTGAGCGATCCGAATGAATCTTATGAATGATTAGGTCAAATAAGTAAGGAATGATGATCTATAACATCAAATTCCAAGAAAAAGTAAAATCATAATCCAAAATATCGATTAAAAATGAAGAACGAATGAAGAACACGAAGAACACGAGAAGAACACGAAGAACGTTGTTGATGGACAAATTTAAAACCATCGTAGGATAATTGTTATTGATGGACAAGTTTAAAACTATCGTGTATAAGTTAGTTTCTTATTGCTTGGTTAGGAACGGTAGAAATGTTCATGAAGAACGGATTAAAATGGAGCTATAACGAAGTTATGGCGAAAATTTCGTAAAAGACGAACGAGAATTAGAAAGTTAGTAAATGAATCCGAACATGTAGGGTTTCATAAGAATATAAGAAAAATTATAAAACGTGAGTCGTGGACTCAAGAATGAACGAATTTTGAGTTCGGATGACCGAATTACGGACGAACGAACGAAGAACGTTAAAAACGTAAAATGAACGAAGAGCGAAGATTAAGCCAATTGATTGGCATGTTAGTGGATTTAGAATAAAGTTCTGTCCATGGGTAATCGAAGTACGTAAGATAAGGAAGAAAATGGCTTTGGAACGACCTCGTTCTGAGTTATAACGAAGAAGTTATGAGATCGGAAAGTAAGCGTCTCAAAATGAAGTTAACACTTAGAAAATTTTTTGAGAAGAAGGGTTTGGTGTCGCGGCGCCAACCATACCTTGTAAGGTAAGGTATTGCGATTGCAGATGCTGGATCGAGAAAGCAAACAGACGCTAACTAACTCGCCGCAAAGCCACAGTCTTAGTGAAGAAGAGTGAAAGCAAGATGGCCGGTGCGAAGCAATGCCCAGAAATGAGATTTTTATTGCTCAAGTATTTGGGGATGTGCAAGAAAGAAATATGAACATGTAGTTCAACTAATGTAACACTTAATCAAGTGTTTTAAACCTTTAATGAAGGTTGAACGAAAAGATTAAACGAGATTTAAAAAATACAAAATATAGACGTGGGTTACAGAACCTATATCCGGGGACCGTAGTCGCGATAAACGAACGTGAGGGATTGTTGTGATGGTGATTCCTTAGACGTTGATTGTCGAGGGTAATGAATAGAATTTCAATGTTATGTCATGATGATGAGAGATGAATGTAAAGCGTTCAGATGCTGTGAATGTAACGCTGTTGCGATGAGCGATCGGTCTTAGCATACAACAAATCGTATGGCTTCGACATTAAGAAAGAATAAGAACATGGGGTTCATGGGATGGATAACGATCGAAAGTGATTAAAACCTCGAGTAAAGGTTGAATGAGAGGTTAAGAGATGAGCAACGTGAACGTTGAATACATAATTGAAAAACATATATTGAGATATAACTCTCAATCTTTTTCTCAATATATATTGGACTGATTTATATCTTGAAGTTCCAAAGGAATGTTAAACTCTTGAAGTTGTTTGTTCAACTGCTATGACTTGTTGGGAAATTGAATGCTCACACTTGCTTTAAATGAAAAACATTTTCAGCGAACGATGTTAGAAGAACTTAAGGATCCTGTATAGATCAAGCTGACGGTATCCAGATGAAGTGTCATTCAGAATGTGAATAAGCGAGAAGATCAAGTGAAGACTTGTAATGTAGAAGGAAGAAAATTAAACTATAGACTAGTTTAATGAACTGTTAAGTATCCTTGGTGGCGGATAAAAGTCACTCTTGTAAGATGAAAGGAATAATGTAATTATCATTATTTGTAATGAGAAAGGTTATAAGGTTTTAGAACCTGGGAATTTAGAATGTATGTTGTTATATTTCAATATATAATGATGTATATTTGGATGAATGATGTACTCGTGATTGTCTGAGAATCAAGGGTGTGAAGATAAGCCTAGGATTTGAGGCGTTCTGAGAATTATGAGCTAGCATGCTTCTCTTCTTCTTTCTCTCTATAGATTTTCTCTCTATAGCTTCTCTCTATAATTTCTCTCTATAATAATGGCTCTAAAGCTTTAGTAAATTGGTGAGAAATGAAGGAAGAATGAGCTTCTACTTATTGGAAAATATAGTTTCGATAATTGCACGTTTTGGGGCTCAAAATATTACAGTACAATACCTCCAACTTTTCTTTCATTTTTAATTCAGTCATCCAAGTATTATCAAACTTGCACCACCTCCCCTAATAGTAAATCATGTGAATCAATAGTAAATCATGTGACTCAATAGTTCTAAACATGTGAAAAAATTAATTACAGTATAGTACCTCCATCTATACCTCCATTTTTAACTTAGTCATGCAAGTATTATCAATCTTGCACCAACTCCCCTAATAGTATAAGAATGTGATTCAATAGTACACACATGTGAACAAATAGTTTTATAAGCATGTGAATAAGTAGCAATTAATTGCTCATTTATCCGATAAATTACCCGATTTATCAATATAACCCCCAGACATCAATTATCATCGGAATAGATATCGATTTCAACTAACACCAATAATCCCAACACAATGGAACTATCAAATTCATCTTTAATCAACATGAACTTATTCATCATTAATATTATAACTCACAATATTTAACAACCGAGGTCATTCCCGGGAAAGGGGCTTTAGATAAAGATTTCTCCTTATTGTAGCCGCAATTAGGTGACCAAACCTCTCCTGATGAGAACTTCTAGACATTGTAAATATTATAATTTAATAATATGAATAACTTTGTCGTCTCAATTATTGATTTAATAATATAAAATATTATCTGAGATGATCTTTGTGACAATAATCGAATCAATAATACGAGAAATATGATGCAACAATTCTTTGTAGCAATAATTGAGTATAACTGAGTGACTTATCACATAAGCATCAATAACCAATACCGTGTGCTACTATGCAACCACGCGTATTATTGTACTTTACTACTAGAGTAATTCAACGGTTTTAACGGTAAAACTTCCGTAGATTATTTTCATAAAAATAATTACATCGTTTTTCTTACTACTACGATGATGATTGTTGTCGTCGTCGTGACGGATATTCCCGACAAAAGAATATTCTCCGACCAAACGAATATTTTATAACAACTTGCATACTTTGCAAAATTTATAAATACTACCCACAACTATAACATTATATCAAATCCATACCATAATATTAAAAAAATAATATTTTGAGAAATTTAAATCTTTATTCATAAAATTTGGGGTCTCACAATCTCCCCTCCTTATGAAATTTGGCCCTCGAAATTTACGTACGTACCTGGTATGCCGAAGAGATGAGGATACCTTGACTTCATTTCAAATTCTAACTCAAGAGGTATAACCTTGAGTGTCGAATGTGATCCTTCTTATCAAAGATTTTAACACGTATCTCCTCATACGTTAAATCTTTTGCTATCTCGTCTAGTTCTAATTCAATAATGTGGTTCAGGTCGTCCACATATTTATGTAATATCGAAACGTGAAAATGTTATGAACACGTGACATACTTGGCGGTAAAGAGAGTTTATAGGCCACAGTTCCTACTCGATCGAGGGTTGAGATAACGCCTTCTTGAACCTTCTTCTGCATATTCATCAGCTCTGAGTCTATAGCTTGAGCAGCTTTAACTTTATCCATTAAAGTTGATTCTACTCGTATATTCGTTATCTTCACGTGGGTCCCTAGAGTCTTTAACTGTATCTTCATCATTTGTAAGTTATACGAAATAGGTCTTTGTGTTAACAACTTCGCACTCATAAACGCATACGATCTTCTACTCAACACGTCAGCTACCACGTTCGCTTTTCCACAATGATATTGAATGGTATAATTGTAATCTTCAATAGCTCGAGCCAACGTCTTTGGCACATGTTACGTTCGTTTTAGTTGAAGAAATATTTAAGGTTTATAGAAATGGGTTTTGTACTAGGGTCAATACAAAATTTGATTTCACGCTCTGGGGTAGGCTAAGAAGTCTTCAAGAATACGTCAAGAAATTTATTAACAATAGAAATATCATTCAAAACTGTGACTCTCATCCAAGACTTGGATAACACATACAATGAAGGTTTCTCCTAACGGAGGTTCAAGAGATAAGTCAAAGTCTAATTTTTCCGAAGTCAAATTTAAACGTTGAGTGCAACCAAGAGAGATAAAAGAATGGGTAGAACTGGTATCTATTAAGGCATAGACTTCACAAGAATTTATAATTAACTAATCTGTGCTAACTCCGTTCGGGTTACTCGCTTTTTGAGAAGTCACAAAAAACGCTCTTCTTGAAACCACCAACTTTGTTTTGTGCATGATCGCCTTTGGTGCCATAGTCCCAATTTGGACTTGACTTTGGTGCACGACAAAATCAGGCTAGGTGACCTTCTCTTCTTGAAATTTACACTTCTATTATCTTGGCCATGATTACCACCGAAGTAGTTAACATTCTTGGCATGATAATTTTCCCCACGATGGTTATCATTGTTCCGATGGCCCTGCCACCAGTATGATTATTATCGTGTTGTTGGTCGTTGCCTTTTGGTTGTGCTGACTCATTATCGCGCTCCAATAACTGAGCCCTATTCACAACATCTGAATACAAACACTTTCACAAAACAAGGGTTAATTAACATATCACATATTATCCGTATACTCTGACTGGCCAATTAAATACCAAATAAACTTAGGTAGGTCATACTAGCGAAGGAATTCCCCATCTCTCCCCTCCTAGTTCTAGTCTCAAATCTCAGCCAGGGATCATATCCCTAAGCTTTGATACCAACTGTGACGCCCCCAAAATAGGTATACATCACCCATCTTGAGTCGCCAAATACATGGTACAAAATACAAATACAAACTTAATTATACAAACGTCGTGTGATATACGACAAAACATAGCTGAGAGTTTAAACAGGAATATTGCCTTCTAGACAATACCCACTCTCAAATAGAGTCCTCATTATATTTATTGTCACACTATTTAACAGAATAGTGAGGACTACTAGTGCTATCATCTGGACCGTCACTCCTTTCCCCGACTCGTCCCAGCTATATTCTCATTTCTTGAAGAGAACAGTGAAAGAAAGGGTGAGTTCAACTAGCCCAGTAAGAAATATTATGACTAAGATAATGCAGAATAAATTATCGTTAGTCTTCAACAATGTTAAACCGATAAAATACAATAGACATCAAGTTTAGCTGCGGTGAATGAACAAGCGATCCATTAGAAAAGTCAAGTAGAGAATAAAATCTACTATCTTCATGATTTAAAATGTTTTCATCAATTTTTATTCTTTGAGACTCAACTTAATAAATAAACCACATCATCGAATCATCCCAGACTGCAGGCTAAGGATATTCATTAAATCATCGATGGTCATGACTATACAAGAATAATCCACGATCATAATCATACCAAGTCCATCTCTGCAAGTAAGCCAAAGATATACAATAATAAAACCAATAATCAATAATCCATCTTTGCACGTAAGCAAAGATATATAATTGATAAACAACGGTCCATCTTATACGTAAACCAAAGATAACTTTCATCACCATATAAGCACGAGGATGATGACAATGATATAAGCATTAATCAAACTAAAACAAGGATAAATATTAAAGACTTTAATTTTATCCAAATATTATCCATCACTTAAATAACTCATAATCTAATATTTTTAATATTATAACAATATTTTAATCACCTCTTAAACTTATAAACAATTTATTTCAATTGTTTACACTATATCAAATAATGCATTTAATCATTTAAAAATGCCATAATCATAAGATTTCATCACCAATGATCAAATCCCTTATCAACAATCTACATATACCTTATATAGGATTTCCAAGCCATAAAATCCTATTTTCCAACTTTGTTACTTCACATAACATATTTAACTCATATATTCATAACTAAACCATTTTCATGAAAAATACCAAATCAGTTCCAAAAATATTTCTTTTCTGGGATTTAGCATAATATAGTCCCATAAAGAACATATATTTTTCTCGGAATTTTTAAAATTCATTTACTATTTATCAAAAATCAATTTCCAATTAATTCCTTAAGAATTTAGTTACCTCAAGTTTAACTCCAAAAATTTCCAAATCTTGGCAGGATCTTGCACATGTTAACATGAGCTTCCAGTTTAAATTTCATGGTCATCGGAGTTATAGAACTCCGATTATAGCATTTTTCATCGAAAAAACCTAAATATTGAAATGGTCATAACTTGCTCATTTTAAGTCGGAATGAGCTCATTTTTGGACAGGATGTTCTTTATACCATATACTTTCATGTCCCAAAAGACAAGAATTTTTCTCACAAATTAAGTGGCCTAAATAGCCCTTCTAAAATCTAGACAGTAGCATTTTGGTAATTTCCAGCTTTTTCATCCTTTACTAAAATCAGTCCACACGAAAATCTACAACACCCTTTCCAGTGATTTCACTTGGAGATGATACAAAACTCATAGATATAAATCTAGAACTTGACCACACTCAAAAATTCAGAATATAATAGGAGATATGGTCAATTGAATTTCATATTCTATTTTCTCCAAAATATGATTTTCAACCCTTTGTGATTTCTAAGAAACTTTCATTTTTTCACATAATAACCAACATAACTCATCATAACACTTACTAATACTTCATATACCCATGATTTTCATTACTCCAAAGCTTTTATTATTACTCTCATCATAATCAACGTAACCAGATCATTTCCACAATTTAATAAGGAATGAATATAAAGGATCATTCATCATGCATATGGTAATCCATATAGACAGGTTATTCTAACAGAATAATAAAGAATGGAATAACAGAAGGATTCATCATGCATGCGATAGAGACCGCACAGACAGGTTATTCCCAACAGAATAATAAAGACGGAACTAGGTCCGGCGTAAAATGCACAAACAGGATATTCCAACAGCATAATAAAGAATGGAATAACAACAGAAATCACCATGCATGCGATGCGTCGAATAGAGATAGGTTATTCAACGAATAATAAATAACGGAACCGGTTCGGGCGAAATTATGCCAAGCAGGATGTCCTAACAGAATAATATAGAATGGAATAACAACGAGAAATCACCGTGCATGCGGTACCCGTATAAGCGAGTTATTCAATGAATAATAAATGATAGAACCGAGTCGGCGTAAAAAACGCAGACGGGATATTAAAGCGAGAATAATAAATGCGGAATAATAAATAATAGAACCAGGTCAGGCGAAATTCGCACCGACATGATATTCCAATAGAATAATAAAGAATGGAATAATTGAAGAATTTCACCATGTATGCGGTACTTCGCATAAGCGAGTTATTCAACATAATAATGAAGAATGGAATAACAACTCTTACGAGTATTGAAAAAACTAATTCTCTTCATGAATACGAAAGAATAATACCCCTTACAGGTACAACAAATAATATCCCTTACCTCAGAAGAAACTGGATACTCTCTTCTTCTTTCTCTCTATAGATTTTCTCTCTATAGCTTCTCTCTATAATTTCTCTCTATAATAATGGCTCTAAAGCTTTAGTGAATTGGTGAGAAATGAAGGAAGAATGAGCTTCTATTTATAGGAAAATATAGTTTCGATAATACGCGTTTTGGGGCTCAAAATATTACGATCAATACCTCCGACTTTTCTTTCATTTTTAATTCAGTCATCCAAGTATTATCAAACTTGCACCACCTCCCCTAATAGTAAATCATGTGAATCAATAGTAAATCATGTGACTCAATAGTTCTAAACATGTGAAAAAATTAATTACTGAGTATAGTACCTCCATCATACCTCCATTTTTAACTTAGTCAATGCAAGTATTATCAATCTTGCACCAACTCCCCTAATAGTATAAGAATGTGATTCAATAGTACACACATGTGAACAAATAGTTATATAAGCATGTGAATAAGTAGCAATTAATTGCTCATTTATCCAGATAAATTACCCGATTTATCAATATAACCCCAGACATCAATTATCATCTCGGAATAGATGTCGATTTCAACTAACACCAATAATTCCAACACTGATGGAACTATCAAATTCATCTTTAATCAACATGAACTTATTCATCATTAATATTATAACTCACAATATTTAACAACCGGTCGTCGTTCCGGGAAGAGGGGCTTTCCGATAAGGATTTCTCCTTATTGGCGCGCAATTAGGTGACCAAACCTCTCCTTGACAGAACTTCTAGACATTGTAAATATTATAATTTAATAATATGAATAACTTTGTCGTCTCAATTATTGATTTAATAATATAACATATTATACAGATGATACTGTGACAATAATCGAATCAATAATATGAGAAATATGATGCAACAATTATTGTAGCAATAATTGAGTATAACTGAGTGACTTATCACATAAGCATCAATAACCAATACTGGTGTGCTACTATGCGACCACGGCGTACATTGTACTTTCTTTACCGCCGAGTAGTTCAGCGGTTTTAACGGTAAAACTTTCATAGTTATTTTTATAAAAATAATTACATCATTTTCTTAACTACGATGATGATTGTGTAAGTCGTAAATGCGGATATTCCCAAAACAAAAGAATATTCTCCGACCAAAGCGAATATTTTATAACAACTTGCATACTTTGCAAAATTTATAAATACTACCCACAACTATAACATTATATCAAATCCATACCATAATATTAAAAAAATATTTTGAGAAATTTAAATCTTTATTCATAAAATTTGGGGTCTCGAGATCTTGTTGAAGAAGATTACGGAAATGAAATGCGTGAAGAATTCATGGATGAATCGATGAAAGGAGTAAGCAAAATTCAAGCTCAAAAAGGGAAGAGATGGAGAAAGATTTCAATTCTGCACATCAGGAATCTAATGAACTAGAATACTATCATGTTCTCTCCCCAGCCAGAATAAGCAGAAGAATTGTAGTGGAAGTCTTTGATGAGCCACCAGCAAGATGGATAAATCAGGGAAATGAACAACTTCGGGTTGTAAGGATGACTACAGATGAAGTGCTCCATAACTGGAAAAATATGGAGTTAGACTGCACAACTATACTGTACAACTCTGAAGATCTTCTGATGAGATGGTTCTTCCCATGGATGTCATGGTTGAAGGCACATACTAATGCTGATGAGAGCTACTTCAAGTGGTGCTATTCTCAGTTTCCAAATCTAGAGCTGGTGTCACAAAACTTCCCTAGGGTAAAGAAGTTTGCCACCATGATGATCAATGACAAGCCCCACTACAAAGTCTATCGACATGCTAGAAATCACTATATTCCCTACGATCGTAGAGTGGACTCTGAAGGCAGAAGGTTTATGACCAAGGAGATAATCATAGAGTCTGCTCACTCTATCACTAATAGTGCTCAAGTACAAGATGAGAAGCCTTCATCTGAAAGTAGTATGCATACAAGCCAATCATGTTTGATGATAAAGCATATACTTTGTAACAATCTTATTCATTTATTAATAAAAAGTATTAATTTATTAAAGGTTTTTAATTATCTACATGATGCTGTTTTTAATATGTGATAAACCCATAGTTTTAAGCAATACTTTTGGAATAATGATGATGATCATTCTAATGAGATCTAAATTTTTAGAAAGCTTAAAACTAAAATAGTTCCCAATCGTTGGATTACTAAATTGGGGATTAGTGAATCCGGATAGATTGGTACATAGATTGCTTGCTCATTGGATGAGGATGATTGATCTCATGATCATTTGTGTGGAGACACTAAAGCAAGTATATATGTGTTAATTAAAGAATAAGTTCACTGAACGTGGCTCGCTAAGAAATACCTAATGGAGTTTTACTTGCCTGTCAATAGGAATTCCTGTAGTGATAGTAGTACAAACAAGTGATCCTTGGACTTGAGATCATCATAGAATCTTGTGTATGATGAGTTATACTTTGACTTATTCCTTAAGACCCTTAGGGTATATCAAAGGGTATGCTTGGGTATAATAAGTTGTACATGGAGATAATGTATGATCAATAAAGAATCTACCACTTCTAGTAAAAGAAGAGAAATGTCCTATGTGATTCGATAAATGACAACCCAGTAGTCCTTGGCCAAGGCAGAATGAAATTAGAAAGGTGTTTCTAATTTGCATTATTTAGGGTTGTACATTTAAGGATCGAAATACATATAATTAAATAAAATAAGACTTGACAGTAATTCCATGTCTTATATTTAATTGGGACATTGTATGATAGAAGGATTGAATTGTACGATAACTATTTACTCAAAGGTTCTTTTATGATTAATGTTGAAATCTATATTATACGGAAAAGAGTTGATCATTAGGGAGGCTTATCCTATTGTAGAATAAATATTATTTATTTAAATAAATTAATATTTTAATTTATTTATTTAAATAAGATTAGAATTATTCTAATTGATTTATTCACAATAGGTTTAATATGGAGAACCTAAAAGGTCAGGACTATAAAAGGAAGAATAATTATTTAAGAAATTAATGGTATAATCGTAATAATAAGTTAAGTATATTTAATTTAATCTATGGTGATAGAATAAATTAAATAACTTAATATTATTATTTAATATTTTAGAAATATTAAATATAAATTAATAAGAGAGTCTTATTATTATTATTACTATTATTATTATTTAATTCTAAAGGAGTTTGGGAATTAATTAATAAAAGTACTCTCATATTTTTCTAATAAGATTAGGAGGTAAATTAATTAAAAGATTTTAATTAATTATTCCTAATAAGATTAGGAGCCTAATTAATTAAAGGAGTTTAATTAATTAAAATAAAACTCAATTCCTTAATTGTTAAAGAGGGTTGCCTACATCTATAAATAAGAGGAGTCTTATTATGGGTGAGGTGGTTGTTGATGTTTTCATAGAATACGTAATTCCAATAGTTGGGAGAGTACACCCTTTTCTATGAGAGATAGAAAAATTAGGATTTTGCCAAATACCCATCTTCTTGAATCCTTCTTCTTCCTTGGTGGATCACCTCTAGAGGCCAAACACTTGGGTGGCTAACGTTAATCAAAAGAAGGAACCAAACCCGGTGGATTCAAGTTGAACGCGAAAAAGATTTGGAGGTGAACTTGTACCTGAGGAAGCTCAGATCTTCAAGGGTATGATTCTTGTCCTTCATATTTTTGTTTAATTAATAATTGTGCATAAAGGGTGATCCGGGTATATGGTTTGTAAAATTTTAAACTCTGATTTTTTATGCTTCCGCTTATTTTATGCAATTTAATTGCGTTCATGAATATTACAAACCTAACAGTGGCATCAGAGCCAAACCTTTATGCGAATTATTAATTGTCACATTTGATATGTTTATTGGTATGTGTTTAAAACAATTTAATTGGACATAATTTTATTGTATAAAATAAATAGCGAAGCTTTTATTTCTTTAAAATCGGTAATCCTGCAAATGTTACAAAGCTTCGATTTTTCTAGAATATTGCTTCAGGCTCTTTGGATTATATAATATATATATATATATATATATATATATATATATATATATAATATGAACTTGTACGTGAATCATTGTTTTCCATTAACATGGTCTATGACATGAATGTGATTCTTATATATATAAATATATTAGTATAATCGATTAAGAATCATCATTTGAAAGGTTCTGAGGAGTTATGCAGTATACTTATATATATATATATATATATATATATAATATATTATAGTAATATATATATATATATATATATATATATATTAATAATTTTATAATTAAAATAAAAGTTTATTTTAATTTTAAAATCGAATTTCATGCTAACTAATTAGAGTTAGAATTGGATTCCATGATAACTAATTGGAGTTGAAATTGGATTCCATGTTTCCTTAAATAAAGGAGTTTATTTATATATGAAATAAGATTTCATATTATTCAAAATAAAGAGTTTATTTGTGAATAGGAAAGAGAATCCGTGTTTCCTTTAATGAAGGAGTTTTTTTACTTGGAATTGGATTCCATAATTAATTAAAATAAAGGAATTTATTTTGATTAAAGATTTTGATTAAAATAAAATAGTTTATTTTATTCAAAATTGGATAAATTAAAATTAAATAGTTTTATTTTGATTTAAATTTGGATTAAAAATAAAGGAGTTTATTTTAATTCAAAATTAGATTTTATACTAACTAAATTTTCCCATTAAATGATATCAATATATATATTGAATGTTTATTATTCATGAGATGAATGTTGTTTATTGATGCATATGGTGATGTGTATGATAATAAATGGGATTGATTATGGACTATTGACCAATGTGATTGAATTTTATTTTAGTTGGATGCATGAATGTATGAGTTTTATTAAATGGGGTCTGGGTACCTCGTCTTCTCTAATTTTTTCTTAATGTAAATTCTATCTCCTTTCTATGTACTTCCCCTTGACTGCTGATCAAGGTTTCTATTTATTTTAAATAGTTTTGTAATATGAATAGTTAGAATTAATTTTGAAGAATTGAAGATCAAGAAGCAAGGAGCGCTTGAAGACCCGTTTGTAATGGAGCCCGAGTTTAAATGTAATAGTTATATTTAAATATTAATTCTTGCAACCCTAGGGTTTGACCTTTTTGGTTCACTTAGTGGCTCTAGTAAACCAAACTAGAATAAAAGTCCATAATCAATCCGGGTAGAATATAATATTCTATATGTGCATGCTTATACTATATATATTATATATTATGCAAATGCTTGCGTGTTCATTAATATTCATTATATATATATATATATATATATATATATATATATATATATATATATATGTGTGTGTGTGTGTGTGTGTGTGTGTGTGTGCATGCACGCTAAACAAGATGAGACAAATTAATAACAACCCCTTAAATTTTTTATATTAAGTCCTAAGCGTTCAAAGATATTTGGAATATCGAGCGTAAGCCTTTCTAGCATGATAAAATTAATAGAGTATTAAATATTTAATATGAGTTTGTTGTGTCACCACAAGGCAAGTATTAAGTATTTAAGATGTTAATTATCACATTTGATGCTTATAAAGAAAATTGAACAATATTGTTTTGTTGTGTCACCACAAGGACAATATTTTTCTTTTTGAATATATGGAGTGCTAGGTTGGACTTAACTTGGATAATTTTGATTCGGATGTGCCACCACTTGATCAAAATAATCTAAGAGGAAAAATACTGAGGAGTTGCATAGTTGATGTAATTGACAAGAGTTGTCTACCTATTTATTTATATATAGTTTGTTTGTGTCACCACAAGGCTATATACATTTGAAATGGGATCCTTATTCTCACTAGCAAATCTTTAATTAGATTTTTGCGAACTATATATTTTGTGAGGTAATATAGTTTGAAGAAAATAGTGGGAGATACCAATTTAAAATAAGACCTAATTTATTTTGGTAATTAATAAAAGAATGTATGCTAAAATGTTGTTAATTACAAATTCATTTACAGAATTTTACAATGTCTAAAATTACTATCACTGCGTAGCATATTAGATGCTAAATTAACTTAGGATAGAATTAAATGGATTGGTTAAAGAATTTGAGAATAGTTCTCATGGCTGAAAAGCTATCTTATGTCCTTAATACGCCTATCCCTGCAATGGTTGTAGATAATGCCTCGAGGAAGAGATTGCTACTTTTAGAAAGTGGCAAAATGATGCATAGTTGGCTCGATGCATCATGCTCGAATTCATGAGTGTGAGCTTCAGCGTCGGCGTGAAACTATGGATGCTCTCTTATATTCACGCACATCAAGTAGTTGATGGTGAGGAAAGTGGGGTGATAGATATCGAGATATCCAAGAAGAGCTCTTCCGATCTAGAATGGCCAGGTGACACTACTGATGATGGATAAAAGTTCTTAACATAATCAATTTGATTGATCAATTAGCACAACGGGTTTTGTCATGGATGGGGAGTTGTGCCAAGATTTGATCTTGCACTCACTCCCGGACTCCTTTCACAATTGTTGTGAATTTTTCATATGAACAAACTAGATATCAGCGTCGCTGATTTGCTTAACATATTGAAAAATGTTGAGAGTCACTTTCCAACTAAGAAAGACTAAGTCTTACCGGTAGGGGTCAAAGGATCTTCTGAAAAGAAGAACGATTTAAAGAAGGTAAATAGAAAGGCAAAAACAAAGGATAATAAGAACAAAACTGATACGGATAGCATAGGAGTTTGCTTCCTTTCGCAATAAGCACGGACACTAAAAAGAAACTGCAAGAAGCATCTTGCAGAGGCTAACCAAAAGAAGCTTAATGAAGTTTCGGTTACAAATATTATTTTGTTCATGATTTAAAATAAATTTTTCTTTAAGTTAAGGTTCTACTTGGGTATTGGATATCAGCTTTGGTTATCATAAATATAGATTTATGAAGGGACCAAGCAGAAGTAGAAAGCTAAACAAAGATAAGTAATCCTATGTCTGGTAAATGAAGCAAAGGTTGCTACATTAGCCATAGGAACTTATTGTTTAGCATTGCCTACGGGCAAGTCTATTAAGTGAATAAGTTGTTATTGTATTTCAGTTCTCATTAGAAATATTATTTTCATTTTGTTGTTGAACAATGAAAGTTGGTATTATATTTAAGAACAATTGTTGTTCTATTTATAATAATAATGTTTTGTATAGAACTGAAATATTACTTAATGGATTTTGTGTACTTAACTAACGTGAAAATAATTTTGCAAAGTGAACAAACTAGTATAAGAAAATGAGATGATCATTGAAAGAGTTGAATGTGTGTATTTGCTAAAATACAAGTGTGAATTATTTGAAAGGTTCAAAGAATTCAGAAGTGAAACAAATTGGCAAAGTATTAGAATTCTTTGATCAGATCGAGGAAGGAATACTTGTGCAATAAGTTTCTAGATCATCTCAAATGGTTTTCTCATAATGGACGCCTCCTGATACGCAATAATTGATTAATGTATCTGAAAGGAAAAATCGTGCCTTGTTGGACATGGTACGGTCCATAATGATTTTCTGAGCATTCCGGTATCCTTACAGGGTAATGTCATAGAAATGGCTGCATATCTACAGAAAAGGTAACCTCAAAATCCGACCCCAAGACTCCATAAAAGTTATGGACAGGGAGGATTCCTAATCTTAAGTATGTTAAGATATGAGGTTGTCCAACTTATGTGAAAAAGTTTCAAAGGATAAGCTTGGGACAAGATTTGACAAGTATAGATTTGTGAGACATCCTAATGTAAGTTTAGGGTATATGTTCTATAATCCTACTTAGCAAAAGGTGTTTGTTGCGAAACACGTTTCCTTCTAAGATAAAGATGTTTATCATTGAAGGGCTAGTGGGAGGATAATAGATCTTGAAGAGTTCAAGAACCACAAAAGCACTTATAAGTCGAATAAGAGGAACTGCAGATAGACTATTGTACCCATTGTTGAATCATAACCGGAATAGTCATCAAGAAGATACGGGAGGTATGGATTCATCATGGATGATGATGATGAGGTACGCATCATAGAAGATGATGATCCAGTTACATACGATGAGGTAAGAGTTGTAGACACTCAGAGAAATTGATTGAAGCAATCTTCTCAAAAATGGAACATTCGTTTTGATGAAACAATCAAAAGAGTTTGCATTTATCAAAAATAAGAATGAACCTAGTATGTACACAAGGGTCAGTGGGAGCGTCGTGATATTCCTAGTATTATATGTTGATATACTATAGATAAGGAATGACATATTAATGCTACAATCAGTAAAGATAAAGTTGTCTAAACATTCCTCCATGAATGATTTGGGAAGAGTATCGTAATTGGGGATACAAATCTATATAGATAGATTTAAAAGGATGCTTGACTTAACCCAAGGAACGTATATTCATTTGATGCTAAAGTCGTTTAGCTTGGCAAACTCAAGAGATGTTTCATGTTGATGAGTTATGGAGTGTATCTCTCTTAATAGTCCCCATAGACTCCTGAAAAGAGAGATCGCATGAGTAACTATCATGTATGCAAGGAAATGTACGAGACCTGATGTTGATCGATCATATTCTGGAGAAGATCACTGTAAGACAGTGAAAAACATCTTAAAGTACTTAACCGGCACTAAGGATGTGATTAAAATTTTACGGTGAGTTTAAATTAAAACTAGAGGGCTTAATAGACGCAAGATTTTTAGACAGACCAAGACGACAGAAAATCCACTTTAAGGTAAAAAGTTACCTTGAACAGTGGTGCAGTGATTTGAAAAGGTTTCAAACAGCAAAGAGTTGCTGATTTAGTGATGAAGACAAAGTATATAGCTATAAATGAAGCTACAAGTTGAATGTTTGGATGAAAAGTTCATTACAGAACTAAGAATAGTTCTTAAGTCTAATCTTGAATCTAAACATGTGTTGTGGCACTTTCATTTAATTATAGAAATCATTGAAAGATGAGAAATCACTATAGAGATAGTGGACTCTCAAGAACAACATTACATATCCATTAACTAAAGCTTATCCAACAGCAGGATAATCGTCACTTAGAGAAGAAGGGTATGAGATACCATGGCGATTGACTTTAGTGCAAGTGGGAGATTGAAAGTAGTATGCACACAAACCCGATCATGTTTGATGATAAAGTATATACTTTGTAAACAATCTTATTCATTTATTAATAAAAGTATTAATTTATTAAAGGCTTTTAATTATCTACATGATGTTGTTTTATAATATGTGATAAACCCATAGTTTTAAGCAATGCTTTTAGAATAATGATGATGATCATTCTAATGAGATCTAAATTCTTAGAAAGCTTAAAACTAAAATAGTTCCCAATCATTGGATTACTAAATTGGGGATTAGTGAATCCAGGATAGATTGGTACATCGTTAACTTGCTCATTGGATGAGGATGATTGATCTCATGATCATTTGTGTGGAACACAAAAAGCAAGTATATAGGTGCTTATTAGAGAATAAGTTCACTAAGCACGTGGCTCGCTAAGGAATACCTAATGGAGTTTTACTTTGCTGTCGATAGGAATTCTGTAGTGATAGTAGTCTACAAGTGATCCTTGGACTTGAGATCATTATATAGTATCTTGTGTATGATGAGTTATACTTTGACTTATTCCTTAAGACCCTTAAAGTATATCAAAGGGTATGCTTGGGTATAATAAGTTATACATGGAGATAATGTATAATCGATAAAGAATCTACCACTTCTAGTAAAGAGAGAAATATCCTATGTGATTCGATAAATGACAACCTAGTAGTCCTTGGCAAGCGAGAATGAAATTAGAAAGGTGTTTCTAATTTGCATTATTTGGGGTTGTGCATTTAAGGATCGAAATACATATAATTAAATAAAATAAGACTTGAGCGGTAATTCCATGTCTTATATTTAATTGGGACATTGTATGATAGAAGGATTGAATTATGCGGTAACTATTTACTCAAAGGTTCTTTTATGATTAATGTTGAAATCTATATTATACTGGAAATAGTTGATCATTAGGGAGGCTTATCCTATTGTAGAATAAATATTATTTATTTAAATAAATTAATATTTTAATTTATTTATTTAAATAAGATTAGAATTATTCTAATTGATTTATTCACAATAGGTTTAATATGGAGAACCTAAAGATTCGGACCATAAAAGGAAGAATAATTATTTAAGAAATTAATGGCATAATCGTAATAATAAGTTAAGTATATTTAATTTAATCTATGGTGATAGAATAAATTAAATAACTTAATATTATTATTTAATATTTTAGAAATATTAAATATAAATTAATAAGAGGGTCTTATTATTATTATTACTATTATTATTATTTAATTCCTAAAGGAGTTTGGGAATTAATTAATAAAAGTACTCTCATATTTTCCTAATAAGATTAGGAGGTAAATTAATTAAAAGATTTTAATTAATTATTCCTAATAAGATTAGGAGCCTAATTAATTAAAGGAGTTTAATTAATTAAAATAAAACTCAATTCCTTAATTGTTAAGGAGGGTTGCCTACATCTATAAATAAGAGGAGTCTTCCTTGGTGGATCACCTCTAGAGGCCAAACACTTGGGTGTCTAACGTTGATCAAAGGAATGAACTAAACCCGGTGGATTCAAGTTGAACGTGAAAAAGATTTGGAGGTGAATTTGTACATGAGGAAGCTCGGATATTCAAGGGTATGATTCTTTTCCTTCATATTTTTGTTTGATTAATAATTGTGCATAAAGGGTGATCCTGGTATATGGTTTGTAAAATTTTAAACTCTGATTTTTCACGTTTCGCTTATTTTATGCAATTTGATTGCGTTCATGAATATTACAAACCTAACATCATCTACTCAAGCACTGTTGTCCAACATCCCTTCATCTTCCAATATCGATTGGTATTCAACGATCTTCAGTTATCGACACTTTGAAAAATCATCCGAGGATGAAAATCGTAGAGTCAAGCTAATGTTCAACAAAAGTTGCGGATCGGATGACCAAACTCCTATGGGCGAGGGGATTTGTTGAGGAATTATCTTTTTTGGTTGAGAAAATATTTCTAATTCTTGAAGAGTCAAAGAAGTTGTGAAGCGAAGATCACTCGGTTCGAAGATGAATCCAAACTCACTCGTGGCTATGTATCTCTAAAAATCAAAGAGAGAGATGACATCTATCTGAAGGCCATAAATGATCAAAAAGCAAAAGCTCTACGTACACAGAAGGCAAATGAAGAACAACTCCATGCCCTCTTTAACAAGATTGACCACATGAATTAGTCCTTTTCTATGCAACTTGAGCTAAGCCAACAAGAACTCAAGTTTGAAGTTGTTAACTCCTCTTATCTGATGGAGCAGATTATGTCCAACATGGAACAGCTCTCCCAAGTGATTAATGACAAAAAGGGGGAGAAAAAGAGGCATAGAGAGAGACAAAGTAAGAGGCACTCAAGAAAGGGCAAGAAGAGCAGAAGGAAAGAAGAGAAGAAGACAACACAAGAAGTAGGTGAATCATGTTCTAAGGGGGAGCCAAAGGATGATGAGCCTAAGGCTGAGGGGGAGCCAGAACCAGAAGAAGAAGAAAGGAATAGCTCCACATCCTAGGGGGAGCAGGAGCAAAGAAATCAAACCGATGAATAACTGGTCAACAGACATCCAAGAAGCATACATGGAGCCAAAAGAGGTACATCTCTAACTAGTTAGGTATGTTCTAGATCTAGGATGTAAAATGTCAGTATATTAAATTTCACATCATTATAAATGACATTCATGATTATCTATTTTAGAAATCTGACTACTCACTTTGTATATAAGATTCATTCATAACATGCATATGCACTTATTGTTTTGTCATAATCAAATAGGGGGGAGATTATGGGGAATAAACATGTGAATGATATTCCTATTTATATATGATTTGATTATGTTATATATATATATATATATATATATATATATATGAATGAATATGCAAGTATGCTTGCATTAAGAAAAACATAAAGTCCTTTGATAGATAATTGAAACATATGTACAAGGACTTAGAATGAATTGATCAAATGTGTTAGGTTGATCCTACATAAGCAAAAATAGCTTTGTAAAGTCCTTAAAAAGAAATGATGTACAAGGATGATAAATATAGAAAGATCAAGCATGTTAGGTTGATCTTATGTTGTAATAGATAGGCTTATCGATAAATCGTCGAACCTTTGCACGAGAAATCGTGATGTCCGCCAGAGAGTCGAGGATAACTCGAGAACTATCAAAGGCGTAATCGTGCAAGCTAGTAGATCTCGGAGTTCGTGAATTTGTCAGGGGAGAGGCGAGGAAGGATCGTAGTATGTCGAGAGTAAAGTTTCCTCGGTAGTGAGTCTTTGAGGAAGTCATGTCGAGAATCGTGAGGCGACACGCTTTCTGAAGCCGACCGAGTATCTGCTTGAAAGCCAAGTCAAGAATCGTAGACTACACTCAGAGTTGTAGAGTCTAATTATCATACCAAAGGCAGAGATCGTAGTCGAGCAAGATCAGATGAAGACAAAAAGCATAACGACAGAAATTGTAGTGTCAAGATCTGATCTCAGAGTCGTAGTGTCTTCACAGCCAAAGCTGAATCGTATAGTACAGAACTAAGACCTCAACAGATGTGCTCCTGATGCAAAGCGAGAATCAGAAGCAAATACGATTCTAAATAAATGAGTACTCCCTGAATATCCAAAGGAATGAAGCCTCTAGTTAGTAATACAAAGATACATCTCACTTGAAGAAAGCCAGGGAGTACTCAACGAATGGCATACAAGATAACAGAAGACCTAAGCACCAACCCAATCAGCATCAAGATTGAGTTTTGAAGCCATTCGAGATGAAGTCTTCCACAAGATGATCATAAGAAGACTTGATGGTGACTAAGGAAAGTCGACATATCACGATGGTGTCAGTAGAAGATGACAACGATCTTGGAAGCAACCAAGATCGTAGTGTTTCTAAGCGAGAAGAACCGATGGAGTACACCTTTGAGATCTTGGTCAACCTCTAAAGAATAAGGCTAAAGTGATTAAGCATTGGGTCAGTCCATTAATGATAAGTGAATGGGAGATCACGAGGAGAAAGCGAGCTGGACACGCCAAAAATCTGAAGTGTCTTGTTATTCAGAAGAGGCCAGAGCAAGGAATCAAGCCATCAATTTTTAAGAACAGTCGAGGCAAATAGAAGTAATGAAGCACTGTACAAGAGAAGAAAGAGGTGTTCCACATTGGAGATATAATGAACACTCTTCAAAGATCGTAGTGTTAATTCTACACATCAAAAAGAAAGTCAACAAAACACTACGATCAAGTCCATGAAGACATGCATCAGAATTGTAGAGTTCGAATAGCTGAAGACTGAAGCATTGGCAACGGTTCAATCTGAAGGGTAATATTCGGATAAGAGCTCATTGAGAGCATCGATCTGAGACGACCTCGATCGAGAAATCGGAAGGGTAAAATAAAGTCGTCGACACCTTGAAGATATCAAAGTGTCATATCGGCGGGGTTGGTGAAAAATGAAGGTGTAGTGTCAAGAAGTCAGAAAAAGATGTCATGTCACATCTGTAGTCTGCACCAAATAACTCGAGATTTGCGAAGAAATTTGAATAGCTTTCAACGGCTATTTTCCAACGGGAAGATTGGGAAGCAGTATAAATCAATATAGCTTCAAAGATCAAGAGTTGCTGATGATTGTGAAGTTGCAAAATCGTTGAGTTGGTGAATGCTATTGTTGACTCTACGAGTTCCACCAAAGATCAATAGAACAAGTCTCAATGACAGTGAGACTACCAAGGTGGAAGTGAAGCAGCTTTGAAGAAGGACTCAAATAGATCGAAGCTTCACTCAACAAAGATGAGAATGGCACTGAAGATGGCAACCAAGCTGAGAGCCGAGAAGGCCAAGAAGATAGCATTCAGGAAAGTGGTTGAGTACAAAGAAGATCAAAAGAGCCACTCTACGAATCACCATGAACCGAAAGTTGAAACGAAACAAGTGCATAACCATGTCTGCAAAGTATTCAAGAAGGGTTCAGGGATTTCTAAGTGCCAGACAAAGTCTACTAAAAGCATAGAGACTTAGCAAACCCAGATGGTGATGGTGCTGGTGATACGGATGAAGATGAGCGAGAAAAGAGTGAAGATCAATTTGCACCAAAGAAGATGTGGTCGGACTCAAGAAGCGGAATCGAAGAGGACCACACCAAGTCTAAGTATGTACAAAAGATATTTGAGCCTAATGACATCTTAGCAACTCGGCACCAACAACATCAACAAGCGCAACAACAAGAAGCCGGCACTGAGGGGTCCTTGTCAGAAGGGACTAAATGAAGTTCAAGCTTCTTTGGGCTTGAAGAGTTCTTAGGGAACTAGAGAAGTTCCAAGTCGCTTAGGCTTGAAGAGTTCTTAGTGAAGCTGAAGTCCCAATCTTCAGCGGCCTTGAAGGAATCTTAGTGATTCAGGGTGCTGCCCTTCCTTAGTGGAAATCCTGCTAGTTGAAAGCAGAAGAGTGGATTAAGAGCTTGAGTCTCTGAACCACTTAAAACCCCTTGTGTCTTTTACTTTATGTCATTTACATTATGTACATTAACTGCTATAACTGCTATGTATGTTTTAACTGCTTACCATTGAACTAACTCTACGAACAATGTATGTATGATTATGATTATATCTATGAAGGGGATCTTTTACTCATTCCGATGTGCTTGAAAAGATTCTTATGTTTGTCATTTGCTAAATTACTAGCAATACGAAATAAATCAGAAAAGTATTTGAAATGAAAAAGGATCTATTAAACCCCTCCCCCCCCCCCCTTCTAGATGTATTGTGCCTACTGGAAACTAACAGAACTATCAATTTCATCTTTAATCAACATAATCTTATTCATCATTAATATTAAAATTCACAATATTTAACAACCGGTCGTTCGAGGAAGAGGGGCTTTCAGATAAGGATTTTTTCTTATTGGGCTTGATTAGGTGACCAAACCTCTCCTTGTGGACCTTAGACATTATCAATATTGCAAATAATAATATGAATAACTTTGTCGTCTCAATTATTGATTTAATAATATATCATATTATGTAGATGATCTTGTGACAATAATCGAATCAATAAAATGAGAGATATGATGCAACAATTCATGCAGTAATAATTGAGTATAAGCGAGTGACTTCTTACGTAAGCATCAATAATCAAATCTTGTGTGCTACTTATGAAAAC
The DNA here is from genome assembly GCA_020205615.1 of Panax quinquefolius. Lineage (NCBI taxonomy): Eukaryota > Viridiplantae > Streptophyta > Magnoliopsida > Apiales > Araliaceae > Panax > Panax quinquefolius. The sequence goes on from CM035152.1 coordinate 141,173,869, forward strand.
CACGCGTATTCATGTAGCTTTTTTACTAAGGGTAGTTCAACGCTTTTAACGGTAACACTTTTGTTTGTTATTTTTATAAAAGATAATTACATCATTTTTAACTACGACAATACTTCCGTTGTGGGGTCCACCAATGATTGTGCCATCGTACAAATATTCCCCGACAAAAAGAATATTCCCCGACCAATCGAATATTATATAACCACTTACTTACTTTGCAAAATTTGTAAATATTACCCACAACTATAACATTATATCAAATCCACACCATAATATTCAAAAAAATATTTCAAGAAATTTAAATCTTTATTCATAAAATTTGGGGTCTCACACCGAGCCTCTATCTGGTGAATTCCTTTGTGGGATGCACCGAAGCCAGACTCTCCGTAGCGAACGTCATATTCGTGCGGTGGTAAACTGATAGGCGCAACTATGACGTGTTATCCAAGATTGGGATATGAGTCACAGTTGAGATCAACATAAGTCAATAATCGAAATATCTAACTTTCTAGGCTTAGCTGGTTACTATCGGAGATTCGTGGAAGGATTTTCTCGAATCGCTACTCCGTTAACTCAGTTGAGTCGGAAAGATACAAAATTTGAATGAAGCGAGGAATGTTAAAAGAGCTTCCAGGAACTCAAGAGGAGACTCATTTCGGCACCTGTTCTGACCATACCATCCTGAAAAAAGCGAACGTGGTAGCTGACGCGTTGAGTAGAAGATCGTATGCGAGTACGAGTGCGATATTGTCGAACACAAAGACCTATTTTGTATAATTTACAAACGATAAAGATAAAGTTAAAGACTCTAGGGACCCACGTGATGATGTCAAATATACGAGTAGAAGTGACTTTAATCGATAAATTTAAAGCTGCTCAAGCTACAGACCTGGAGCTAATGAATATGAAGAAGAAGATGCAAGAAGTCGTTATTCCAAAAGCGAGAATCGGCGATGTGAGGAAACCTCAAACCTTCGATTAATTTGTCCATTTGAAATCCTCGATCGAGTAAGAACTGTGGCCTATAGACTCTCTTTACCGCCAAGTATGTCTCGTGTTCATAACATGTTTCACATATCCATGCTACGTAAATATGTGAAATACCCGAATCACATTATTGAGTTAGAACCAGACGAGATAGCCAAAGATTTAACGTACGAGGAAGTACCTGTCAAGATCTTGGATAGGAAGGAGCATGTCCTACGCACAAAGGTTATACCACAAGTCAAGGTTTTATGGAGGAACCATGCTATTGAGGAAATGACCTGGGAGTTGGAATCAAAAATAAAAGCGAGGTACCCTCACCTTTTCGAAACACCAGGTACGTACGTCAATTTCGAGAACAAAATTTCATAAGGAGGGGGGGTTGTAAGACCCCAATTTTTTTTAAATAAAATGGAATTTCCTCTAATAATAGGGAGTTAATTTGATATAATACTTTGGTTATGGGTAAAATGTGCAAATTTTATAAAATAAGCAAGTGGTTATAAAATATTCATTATTGTCGGGGAATATTCGTTTAGTCGTGGAATATTCTTACTGTCTGGGAATATTCGTACGATGGCGCATCCATTTGTGTGTCCCATAACGGAAAACGGTCGGATGAAGAAAATGACAAGTTTGAGTTTTTATAAATAACGGCGTAATTGTTACAGTTAACACTGTTGGAATACATGGTGGTTAAAAATCTGATGTCTGGCGTGATTCTGATGCAGATTGTATATATCTGATATACTGCGGTATTGCACAATATTTTTAAATTATTGATTCTTACGTAAGAATGCACTACTCAATAATTGTTACAGTAATTACTGTTCATATTTTATTTTATTGATTTAATAATTACTGCGTTGATATTTTATATTATTGTTGTTTCAATAATTGTCACTGCACAGTATTTCCCATTATCAAATCAATAATTCATATTATTTGAATAATATTATTAGATAGCATTATTGATAATGTCTAAGAAAGTTCTGTCTAAGTATAGGTTTGGTCACCTAATTGCGCGCCAATAAGGAGAAATCCTTATCGGAAAGCCCCCTCTTTCCTGGGAACGACCTGGTTGTCATAATTGTGATTCTGTAATATTATTTGTGAATAATTAATTATTGATTTATATAATAAGGAAATATTTATTTTATGTGGATATAAATGAAGGATAGGGAAATATTTATTTTATGTGATTATAAATGAAGGAATTAATGCTGGGGTGTTTTATTAGTATTTTGTTGAAATGAAGAATGAAATATGGAAATTTTCAGAAAATTAGTTTATTACTTGATTTTGTAAAATCTATAACTCTTTGTGTATAATGAGTTAGGAGAAGAGCCATATATCAAAAGAAACCCCTGGAAGTAAGCTAAACGTAGAAATTTGAATCACCTAAAAAATTCTTTGTGGATTTTTTCTGGTGACTATTTGAGTGAAACTGATACGAGGGACTTATAGTCCGAAAATCAAATCAGTGTTCTTAAGCACTATTGCGTGAGTTATAATTTTGATCCGACCATTGGATCGTTGTGATTTTTGGATATGTTATACATATATAAGTTGAGTATATGTCCACAAATTTTGAACCGTTAAAAATTAACGTATGATTTGTTATGAATTTTAAGAGGTGTTGAAAATCATCCGTATGTGGATTTCGGTCATTTTTCGTTTGGAATTTGGAAAAACTTTCTTCTACAAAGTTGTAGAGAATTTGATTTACTATGGGATAGACATTAGATTCAAATTTTTCTAATAAAAGGGATATTTATTATGAATTATTGAAATTTTGGAGATAAATGTTTTTATTAAAAACATGGGTGGGCCCCACTTTTGTTTTTAGTGGAAAAATGTGCTGAAAATTTTTGTTCCAGTTGATGTGCTAGTCTTGGCCTTTGGGCATGCGTAGAATTGGTTTTAAAAAATTAATATTTTATTAATTTAGTCTGCTTTTGGTGTTCTAGCATTTTCCTATAAATAGGGTGCTTAGTTAGAATTGAAAATCACACTAGAAACATAAGTTTTCTCTCTTTATATTATCGAGCGTATTTTGTGAGTATTTAGATACTTTGAGAGTTGCTATTTAGTGCAAGTTTCCTACAGCCTTATATCCTATATTCCAGTCAGAAGTACTGTTCTTTTGAGGTAAAGGATGTTATTTTCTTCGTAAATGATGTTATTCTCTCAATATCATTATACTGAAATGTTGGTATGAATTTTATTATGAAATTTTTATCTTTTCATGTCGAAGTTACTATTCACGTATACGTTACTATTTACATATATATGGCACTATTCACGAATACGGTACTATTCATGAGTATTGTTCACGAAGTATGATTTTTCTTGAGGAATTTCTATCTTTTTGTTTCGGGATTACTATTCACGTATACGACACTATTCACCGAAAAAAAAATTTTCTATTCTTTGTCCTAGATGTCTATTATGGTTTCTATATTTGATTATATCAATGTTTTGATCTTCATTCTTGAATTTTACTCCATTATAGTTTATTATGGAGTATTTTTGAACTTGAATTATCTAAAGTACGAATCCCTAATCTTTGTCCTTTTATCTCACTGGATTCGTTCTCTAAAATGTTTTTCATCATCCTCAGTCTTTAATGGTGATACTTGATGAATATCTTTGGCCTGTAGTGCAAAGATGAATAATTACCTGATGAATATCTTTGGCCCATAGTGCAAAGATGGACAGGTGTTGAGATGAACATGACCAACTGGTGATACAAATGAATATCTTTGGCCCATAGTGCAAAGATGAATATTTGATGCAAGATGTATATTGATTGATGTTACAGGGATAAAATATTGATGATAGACTTTTAAATTCATAGATGATAGTAGATTTCATTCTCTACTTAACTCTTCTATTGAATTATTGTTTCCGCTGCAGTTGTTGATCTAAAACTTGTTGTCTATATATTCTATCAGATTTTCCCTGTTGAAGACCAAGGATAATTTGTTGTATATTATCTTAGACATAATATTCTTTACTGGGCTAGTTGAGCTCACCCTTTTCCTTTTTGTTCCATTTTTCTTCTTAGGAAGCGAGAATATAGCGGGGATTAGTCGGGGTGTGGAGTAATGTTCCATGGAAGTTGTTATAGTAGTCCTCACTATGTGTAAAATAGTGTATCAATAATTTTAATGAGGACTTATTTAAGTGTGGATATTGTCTAGAGGACAATATTTGTATTTAAACTCACAGTATTTGTGTTGTCGTATTTTACACGATAATTATAATAATGATGTTGTAGTCATTTCTGTACCATGTATATGGCGACTCAGAATGGGTGATGTATACCTATTTTGGAGGCGTCACAGTTGGTATCAGAGCTTAGGGATATGGTCTCTGACGGAGATCGGGGAATAGAACTAGGAGGGATAATATTCACTCTAATTTTCTAATTTGTGTTATTTTTTTCGAAATTTCTTTAGTTTAAAGTAATAAATTTGAAAAAATTATTAATAAGTGGAAATTGAGATAATGGAGAAGGGTTAAAAACACTTTTTTTCACTCTACTCGACCTCAGTTTACAAATGCATCACTGGACTAAAAAATTTTACGGTCAAATCATTGAACTGTAATTTTGTTACAAAAATTCAAAAAACCGTCTACTTTGTAAGACCCCAACTTTTATGAATAAAGATAATTTTTCTATGAATATCATTGTTTTTGAATATTATGAAATAAATTTGATATTATGTTATAGTTGTGGATAATATTTATAAATTTTGCAAAGTATGCAAGTTGTTATATAATATTCGATTTAGTCGGGGAATATTCTTTTTGTCGGGGAATATCCGTACGACGGCATAATCATTGGTGGACCCCACAACAGAAGTATTGTCGTAGTAAGAAAACGACATAATTATCTTTTTATAAAATAACGGCGGAAGTTTTACCGTTGATACTGTTGAACTACCCAGTAGTAAAAGTACAGTAATACGCGTGGTTGGATAGTAACACACAGTATTGGTTATTGATGCTTACGTAAGAAGTCACTCAGTTATACTCAATTATTGCTTTCTGATAATTCTTTGCATCATATCTCTCATATTATTGATTCGATTATTGTCACAAAGATTATCATACGCATTATATGTTATTTTATTAAATCAATAATTGAGGCGACAAAGTTATTCATATTATTAAATTGTAATATTTACAATGTCTAGAAGTTCATCGAGGAGAGGTTTGGTCACCTAATTTACGCTTGATAGGGAGAAATCCTTATTGGAAAGCCCCTCTTTCACAGGAACAACTTTGGTTGTTAAATATTGTGAGTTATAATATTAATGATGAATAAGTTCGTGTTGATTAAAGATAAATTACTATTCACGAGTTACTATTCATGAGTTGCTATTCACGAGTTACTATTCACCCAGTTACTATTCACTTTATTATTGTGCATTCGGGTATTTGGGTACAATATTATTCCACGAGGATATGCTAATTTTTCAGACCGTTGGTTGAATGAATTAATATGGACCGCTGGTGGAAAGTTATAATAGTGAATCAATATGGGTCGCTGGTTTAAAGTTTTAATAGTAAATCGATCTGGACCGTTCATGAATTAGTTACTATTCAATCCATTCTTCTATAAATAGAAGCTCAATACTTAGTTATTTCTTACGAATTCACTGAAACTCTAGAGAGAGAAATTATAGAGAGAAAGAAGAAGAGTATTCTGCTACTTCACTACTTTGATATCCAAAGTGTCTTTTTACGGTAAGGGTGTTATTCTTTCTTATTCATAGAAGAGAACTTCATTATTCAATTCTTTTATTATACATTGGAATAACCTATAAAAGTGGCATTACCATATAACTTTATGGCATACCTATACTTGGTGAAATCCTTATGTTATTCCAATCTTTATTATTCATTGGAATAACTTGTGATGCGCTTGCTTTTACCTATACTTGGTGGAATGACTTTTGTATATGAGGTTTACCCAATACTTGGTGATCTTCTTTGTTATTCCATTCTTTATTATTATGTTGGAATAACTTTGTTTGCTAATACCGTGATACTTGGTGAAATTCTTTTATTATTCCGTTCTTTATTATTCGTTTAATATCCGCGTGTGTAAATTTCACCCGACCTAGTTCCAATATTTACTATTCCGCATTTAATATTCTCATTTTAATATCTCATAAGTGTGAATTTCACGACACAGTTGGTTCCATTAGTTATTATTTCGTATTTATTATTTTGTTTGAATAACTTGCATGCTGGCACCGCATGCGCATGGTGATTTCGTTGTTATTCCATTCTTTATTATACTCAAGAGGTTAAAGTTTTGACTTCTATACTCCATAAAATTAGTGAAATATCCTTAATATTTGACTTCATCCAAAGATCATTTCATGGAAATATTCTTACGAGCATTCTTAAATTTTACTCTACATGTAAGTATCATGTTGACAATTTGGACGTTATTGGTTCTCGGACAAATTAATTCGTGAACTTGTTTTATTGAATTCTTATATCATTGTCATCATCCTCATGTTTATATTTTTGAAAGTCATACATTCTGTAGTGCATAGATGGACTTGGTATGATTATTATGATTGTGGATTATTCGGTATAATCATAACCGTAATGTTATAAATGATGTGATAAAAGTCCTCATTGGCGTGTAGTGCATTGATGGACGCTTGTTGGCATGATCATGACCATTGATGAATACACGAATATCCTTGGCCCGTAGTGTATGGATAATTTGTGGTCGTGATATTAATGAATATCCTTGGTGGTAGAAAAAGGATGATGTAGATTATTTATTGTCGAGTCCGGTGATAAAAGTGATGAAAAACTTTTAAATCATAAAAGATAGTTGATTTTATTCTCTACTGACTCTTTTTAATGGATTGTTTATTCCTGCTGATTAAACTTGTTGTCTATTGTATTTTATTGAACATTGTTGAAGGCTAATGATAATTTATCCTGCATTATCTTAGTCATAATATTTTATCTTGGGCTAGTTGAGCTCACCCTTTCTTTCTTTGTTCTCTTGTGAAATGAGAACGCATATGAGGACTAATCGGGAATGGAGTGATGGTCCAGATGATAGTATTAGTAGTCCTCACTATTTTGTTAAATAGGGTGACAATAAATGTAATGAGGACCTGAATTTGAGTTTGTATCTTTTCATACATGAGGACTCCATTGACAATGGATAATGTCTAGAAGGCAATATTCTTGTTTAAACTCTCGGTTTATATTTTGTCGTATTTTACCGATAGTTGTATAATTATGTTGTATTTGATTTATGTACCATATATTTGGCGACTCAAGATGGGTGATGTATGAAAAGTAGTATGCACACAAGCTTATCAATCATGTTTTGATGATAAAGCATATACTTTGTAAACAATCTTATTCATTTATTAATAAAAAGTATTAATTTTTAAAGGCTTTTAATTATCTACATGATCTTTTGTTTTATAATATGTGATAAACCCATAGTTTTAAGCAATGCTTTTAGAATAATGATGATGATCATTCTAATGAGATCTAAATTCTTAGAAAGCTTAAAAACTAAAATAGTTCCCAATCATTGGATTACTAAATTGGGGATTAGTGAATGGGATAGATCGGGTACATACGCTACTTGCTCATTGGATGAGGATGATTGATCTCATGATCATTTTGTGTGGAGACACTAAAAGCAAGTATGTAGGTGCTTATTAGAGAATAAGTACATCGAACGTGGCTCGCTAAGGAATACCTAATGGAGTTTTATTTGCTGTCGCCAATAGGAATTTCTGCTAGATGATAGTAGTACAAGTAATCCTTGGACTTGAGATCATCATAGTATCTTGTGTATGATGAGTTATACTTTGACTTATTCCTTAAGACCCTTAGGGTATATCAAAGGGTATGCTTGGGTATAATAAGTTGTATATGGAGATAATGTATGATCAATAAAGAATCTACCACTCTAATAAAAGAAGAGAAATGTCCTATGTGATTCGATAAATGACAACCAAAGAGTCCTTGGTTGGCGTAATGAAATTAGAAAGGAGTTTCTAATTTGCATTATTTAGTGTTGTGCATTTAAGAGTCGAAATACATATAATTAAATAAAATAAGACTTTGATAATTCCATGTCTTATATTTAATTGGAACATTGTATGGTGGAAGGATTGAATTGTCACGGTAACTATTTACTCAAAGGTTCTTTAATGATTAATGTTGAAATCTATATTATACGGAAAGTCGCTTAATAAATATTATTGTAGAATAAATATTATTTAAATAAATTAATTGTTTAATTTATTTATTTAAATAAGATTAGAATTGTTCTAATTGATTTATTCACAATAGGGTTTAATATGGAGAACCTAAAAAGGTCACCGCGACGCGCCCAAAATAGGTTATTTAAATGCGAAACAACTACAACTTTATTATTATTGAAGAAAGCGTGAGTTTGAATACAAATATTATCTTCAGACAATATCTATACTCAAATAAATCCTCATCACATTTATTGATACATTATTTTACAAAATGGTGAGGACTACTAAACAATCCTTTCTAAAACCTCATTTATAGAAGAATGTTATGACTAAGATAATATAGAACAATTTCTTCAACAGGAAAATCGATAGAATACAATAGACAACAAGTTTCAGAATCAATATTCGCGACGGAAATAATGGTCATGTTCATCTCAAACATTCCGCTCATCTTTTGCACTAAAGGCCAAAGATATTCATCGATCGGTCATGTTTCATTTAAACACTGCTCATCTTTGCACTCACAAAGCCAAAGATATTCTTCAGAATCATTCATCTTTGCACTACGAAGCCAAAGATATTCAATAATATCATCATTTAAGATAGTGGTGTAAAATTCAAGAATGATCAAAACATGGATACAATCAAAGCTAGTATTCGAGAATAGATATTTTTAGCTAAAAGAAAATTTTCATTTTTCGATTGGTGAATAGTCGTTAGATTCGTGAATAGTGTCAGAGATCGTGAATTATACGTGAATAGTAAATCCGACACCAAAAGATAGAAATTCACACAAAAAAACATCTTCACGCTTTCATTAATAGTACTCGTGAATTTGAATAGTAACTCATCGTGAATGGAGAAAAAATTTGATAAAAGTTCCAACCAATATTTCAAAGATAATGATATTGAAGAAATAATATCATCCGAGAAGAAAATAACATCCCTTACCTCGAAAGACAAAGTACTTCTAGTTGAAAACACCTAGGATATAGTCTTTGAAGGGTCAAAGTATACAAAATACTCACAAAAACTCGATAATATAGAGAGAAAGAGAGAAAACTTGTTTCGTGTGAAGAATAATTATTTATGAATCAATAATTAATTATTCACAAATAATATTACAGAATCACAATTAGAAGTTAATGGCATAATGAATATTCCCACACAGATACGAATATTCCACCACCAAACGAATATTCACAAAGCATTACGAATATTCCACGACCAAACGAATATTCCCCGACAAAAATGAATATTTTATAACCACTGCTTATTTTGAAATATTTGCGTATTTAACCCTTAACTATCCACATTAATCAAATCAACTCTTACTTATTTCAAAATAATAAATAAAGGAAATTCCTTTTATTTAAAAAATTTAGGGGTCTTATAAACACACCATAAAAGGAAGAATAATTATTTAAGAAGTTAATGGCATAATCGTAATAATATGTTAAGTATATTTAATTTAATCTATGGTGATAGAATAAATTAAATAGCTTAATATATTATTATTTAATATTTAGAAATATTAAATATAAATTAATAAGAGGAGTCTTATTAATATTATTACAATTATTATTATTTTAATTTCTAAAAGAGTTTAGGAATTAATTTAATATAAGTACTCTCATTTATTCCTAATTGGATTAGGAAGGAAAATTAGTTAAAGGAGTTTAATTAATTATCCCTAATAAGATTAGGGAGCTTAATTAATTAAAAGAATTTAATTAATTAAATAAAACCCAATTCCTTAATTGTTAAGGTGGGTTGCCCACATCTATTAATAAGAGGAGTCTTATTATGGGTGGAAGGGGTTGTTGATTTTTCAACATACGTAATAATTCCAATTTGTTGGGAGAGTACACCTTTCTATAGAGATAGAAAAACTAGGGTTTTAATAACCACCCTTCTTCTTGAATTTTCTTCTTCCTTGGTGGATCACCTCACAGAGGCCAAACATTTGGGTGGCTAACGTTGATCGAAGGAAGGAACCAAACCCGATGGATTCAAGATTGAGCGCGAAAAGGATTTGGAGGTGAACTTGTACACGAGGAAGCTCGATCTTCAAGGGTATGATTTATTCTTTATCTTTTCGTTTAATTAATAATTATGCACAAAGGATGATGATCAAGGGTATATGGTTTGTAAAATTTTAAAACTCTGATTTTTTACACGCTTCCGCACTTTTATGCAATTTGATTGCGTTCTAGAATATTACAAACCTAACAGTGGCATCAGAGCCAAACTTTTATGCGAATTATTAATTGTTCAAATTTGATATGTATATTGATATGTGTTTAGAACAATTTAATTGGGCATAATTTTATTGTATAAAATTTAATAATAAAAAAAAAAAAAATGACGAAAGCAGTTTTTTTAATATAGCCGATTCATGTTTCTGGGCTGGGAGCATGCACGGTTTTCAAGGCCATAATAAGGCAGCGTGATATTGCAGGTTAATTTGTAATCTAATATGTTTTACGTGTTTTTTTTTTTTAATAAAGCGTATACGCGGTTTTGTGTAAGGAAGGAACGGATAAATATATATATATATATATATATATATATATATATATATATATATATATATATATTCTTAATATATATATACATATTTATAAGTAATTATTATATAATTAAAATAAAAGTTTATTTTAATATTAAAATATAAAGTTTTATTTTAATTTTAAATAATTTTATAATTAAAATAAAAGGTTTATTTTAATCTTAAAGTAAAAAGGTTTATTTTAATATTAAAATAAAAGATTTATTTTAATTTTAAAATTAAATTTCATGCTAACTAATTAGAGTTGGAATTGGATTCCATGATAACTAATTGGAGTTGAAATTGGATTCTATTTTTTCCTTAAATAAAGGAGTTTGTTTAGATATGAAATAAGATTTCATATTATTCAAAATAAAGGAGTTTATTTGTGAATAGGAAAGAGAATCCTAATTTTCTTAAATAAAAGAGTTTATTTAAATATGAAATAAGATTTCATATTATTCAAAATAAAGGAGTTTATTTGTGAATAGGAAAAGAAAATCCGTGTTTTCTTAAATAAAGGAGTTTATTTAAATATGAAATAAGATTTCATATTATTCAAAATAAAAGAAGTTTATTTGTGAATAGGAAAGAAAATCGTGTTTCCTTTAATATTTTTTTTTTACATGGAATTGGATTCCATAATTAATTAAAATAAAGGAGTTTATTTTGATTAAAAATTTTTGATTAAAATAAAATAGTTTATTTTATTCAAAATTAGATAAATTAAAATAAAATAGTTTTATTTTGATTTAAATTTGGATTAAAATAAAGGAGTTTATTTTGATTCAAAATAGATTTTATACTAACTAAATTTGCCCATTAAATGATATCATATATATATTAAATGTTTATTATTCATAAGATGAATGTTATTTATTGATCGTATGGTGATGTGTATGATAATAAATGGGATTGATTATGGACTATATGAATTAATATGATTGGATTTTATTTTAGTTGGATGCATAAATGTATGGGTTTTATTAAATGGGGTCTGCGTACCTCGTCTTCTCTAATTTTTCTTAATATAAATTTTATCTCCTCCTATGTACTTTCCCTATTTCAGCGATCAAGGTTTTATTTATTTTAAATAGTTTTGTAATAGGAATAGTTAGAATTAATTTTGAAGAATTGGAGATCAAGGAACAAGGAGCTTGAAGACCCGTTTGTAATGGAGCAGGGTTTAAATGTAATAGTTATATTTAAATATTATTTCTTGCACCCTCAGGGTTTGACCTTTTGGTTCACTTGGTGGCTCTAGTGAACCAAACTAAAATAGAAGTCCATAATCAATCCGGGTAGAATATAGTATTCTATATGTGCATGCTTATACTATATATATTATATATTATGCAAACATGCTTCGCATGTTAATTAATATGACGCGTATTTTATATATATATATAAATAATGCGCTTAAACAAGATGAGACAAATTAATAACAAAACCCTCAATTTTTATATTAAGTCCTAAGCGTTCAAAGATATTTGGAATATCGAGCGTCGCCTTCTAGCATGATAAAATTAATAGAGTATTAAATATTTAATATGAGTTTGTTGTGTCACCACAAGGCAAGTATTAAGTATTTAAGATGTTAATTTATCACATTTGATGCTTATAAAGAAAATTGAACAATATTGTTTTGTTGTGTCACCACAAGGATGATATTTTTTTTTTGAATATATGGAGTGCTAGGTTCGGACTTAACTCGATAATTTTGATTCGGATGTGCCACCACTTGATCAAAATAATCTAAGAGGCAAAAATCTGAGGAGTTGCATAGTTGATGTAATTGACAAAAGTTATCTACCTATTTATTTATATAGTTTGTTTGTGTCACCACAAGGCTATATACATTTGAAATGGGATCCTTATTCTCACTAACAAATCTTTAATTAGATTTTGCCGAACTATATAAGTGAGGGTAATATAGTTTGAAGAAAATAGTGAGATACCAATTTAAACAAGAGTTTGAAGAAAAATTATTTTAAAACAAGTAATTAATAAAAGAATGTATGTTAAAATGTTGTTAAATACAAATTCATTTACAAAATTTTTACAATGTCTTAATTACTATCAACTGCGAAGCATATTAGATGTTAAATTAACTGAAATCGAATTAAGCGGATTGGTTAAGGAATTTGAGAATAGTTCTCATGGTGAAAAGCTATCTTATGTCCTTAATCGCCTATCCCCGCAATGGTTGCGAATAATGCCTCTCGAGGAAGAGATTGCTACTTTTAGAAAGTTGCAAGATGATGCCTGATTAGCTCAATGCATCATGCTCGTATCCATGAGTAACAAGCTTCGGTCGACTGAAACTATGGATACTTCTCTTATACTCCCGCGTCAAGTAGTTGATGGTGAGGAAAGTAGGGGTGATAGATATCGAGATATCTAAGGAGCTCTTAGATCTAGAATGGCCAATGGCACTATAAATGCAGATAAAAGTTCTTAACATAATCAATTTGATTGATCAATCAGGACAACTGGTTTTGTCATGGATGGAGAGTTGAGTCAAGATTTGATCTTGCACTCACTCCCGGACTCCTTTCACAATTGTTGTGAATTTTTCATATGAACAAGCTAGATATCAGCTTTGTTGATTTGCTTAACATGTTGAAAAATGTTGAGAGTCACTTTCAACCAAGAAAGACCAAGTCTTACTTGGTAGGGGCCAAAGGATCTTCCCAAAAGAAGAACGATTCAAAGAAGGTATATAGAAGGCAAAAACAAAGGATAATAAGAACAAAAGCGTCACGGATAGCAAAGGAGTTTGCTTCCATTTGCAATAAGCACGGACCTTTGGAAAGAAAGCTGAGAAGCATCTTGCAGAGAGGCTAACCAAAGAAGCTTAGTGAAGTTTCGGTTCATAATCTGATTTTTGTTCATGATTGAAATAAATTTTTCTTTAAGTCGAGGTTCTACTTGGGTATTGGATACCGACTTTGGTTATCATAAATAGAGATTTATGAAGGACCAAGCGAAGTAGAAAGTTAAACAAAGTAAGTAATCCTATGTGTGGGAAATGAAGCAAAGGTTCTTTGATATTAGCCATAGAAACTTATAGTTTAGCAATGCCTACGGGCAAATCTATTAAGTCGATAAGTTGTTATTGTATTCCAGTTCTTGTTAAAATATTATTTCCATTTTATTGTTGGACAATGAAATCTTTGATATTATAATTAAGAATAATTGTTGTTCTATTTATAATAATAATGTTTTGAATAGAAGCTGGAATATTACTTAATGGATTTTGTATACTGACTTATATGAAAATAATTTTGCATATTGAACAAATTAGTATAAGAAAAGGAGATGATAATTCAAAGAGTTGAATGTGTGTATTTGCTGAAATACAAGTGTGAATTATTTGAAAGGTTCAAAGAATTCAAAAGTGAAACAAATTAGCAAAGTATTAGGATTCTTTGATCGGATCAAGGAATAAATACTTGTGCAATAAGTTTCTAGATCATCTCAAATGGTTTTGTCATAATGGACACCTCATGATACGTAATAATTGATTGATGTATCTGAAAGGGAAAATCATACCTTGTTGAACATGGTACGGTCCAAAATGATTTTACCGACATTCCAGTATCCTTCTAGGATCATGTCCTAGAAATGGTTGCATATCTACGAAAAGGTAACCTCTAAATTCGGCCCCAAGACTCCATAAAAGTTATGGACAGGGAGGATTCCTAATCTTAAGTATGTTAAGATAAGGGGTTGTCCAGCTTATATGAAAAAGGTTTCGAAGGATAAGCTTGAGACAAGATTTGACATGTATCGATTTGTGGGACATCCTAAAGTAAGTTTAGGGTATGTGTTCTATAATCCTATTTAGCAAAAGGTGTTTGTTGCGAAACACGCTGCCTTCTAAGATAAAGGTGTTTATCATTGAAAAAGGCTTAGTGGGAGGATTATAGATCTTGAAAAGTTCATGAACCACAAAATACTATAAGTCGAATAAGAGGAACTGTAGATGACCTATTATACCACTGGTTGAATTGTAAATGCGGAATAGTCTTAGAAGATACAGGAGGTATGGATTCATCATAGATGATGATGATGAGGTACACATCATAGAAGATGATGATCCGATTACATACGATGAGGTAAGTGTTGTAGACACTCAGAGAAATGGATTGAAGCAAGTTTCTCAAATATGGAACATTCATTTTGATGAGGCAATCAAAAGAGTTTGATTTTATCAAAAATAAGAATGAACCTAGTGTGTACAAAAGGGTCGATGGGAGCATCGTGACATTCCTAAGTACTATATGTTGATATACTACGGATAAGGAATGACATACTAATGCTACAATCAAGTAATGATAAAGTTGTCTAAACATTCCTCCATGAATGGTTTGGGAAGAGTATCTTAATTGGGGATAAAATCTATATAGATAGATTTAAGAGGATGCTCGACTTAACCCAAGGAACGATATTCATTTGATGCTAAAGTCGTTTAGCATGGCAAACTCAAGAGATGTCTCATGTCGATGAGCTATGGAGTGTATCTCTTAATAGTCCCCACGGACTCAAAAAGAGATTGCATGAGTGACAATCATGTATGCAATGAAATGTACGAGACACGATGTTGATCATCATATGCGGAGAAGATCGTTTGTAAGACGGTGAAAAACATCTTAAAGTTCTTAACCAAAGACTAAGGATGTGATCATACATGATGGGTCCGAATTAAAACTAGAGGGCTTAATGACTCAAGTTTTCGCAGACGCAGACAAGACGACGTAAAATCCACTTTAAGGTAAAGTGTTACCATGAATGGTGGTGCGTTGAATTGGAAAGGTTCCAAACAAAGAAAGAGTTGTTGGTTTAGTGATAAAGACAAAGTATATAGCTATAAATGAAGTCGCAAGTTGATTGTTTGGATTAAAAGTTCATTACGTAACTAGGAATAGTTCCCAAGTCTCATCTTGGATCTAAACATGTGTTGTGGCACTTTCATTTGATTATTAAAATCATTGAAAGATGGGAAATCACTATAGAGATAGTGGACTCTCAAGAACAACATTACATATCCATTAACTAAAGCTTATCCAAGCAAACGGGATAATCGTCACTTAGAGAAGAAGAGTATGAGATACCATGACGATTGGCTTTTAGTGTAAGTGGGAGATTGAAAGTAGTATGCATACAAGCCAATCATGTTTGATGATAAAGCATATACTTTGTAAACAATCTTATTCATTTATTAATAAAAAGTATTAATTTATTAAAGGCTTTTAATTATCTACATGATCTTTGTTTTATAATATGTGATAAACCCATAGTTTTAAGCAATGCTTTTAGAATAATGATGATGATCATTCTAATGAGATCTAAATTCTTAGAAAGCTTAAAACTAAAATAGTTCCCAATCATTGGATTACTAAATTGGGGATTAGTGAATCCGGATAGATTTGGTACATCGTTCTTGCTTCATTGGATGAGGATGATTGATCTCATGATCATTTGTGTGGAGACACTAAAGCAAGTATGTAGGTGCTTATTAGAGAATAAGTACCTTTGAACGTGGCTCGCTAAGGAATACCTAATGGAGTTTTATTTGCTGTCGATAGGAATTCTGTAGTGATAGTAGTACTGACAAGTAATCCTTGGACTTGAGATCATCATAGTATCTTGTGTATGATGAGTTATACTTTGACTTATTCCTTAAGACCCTTAGGGTATATCAAAGGGTATGCTTGGGTATAATAAGTTATACATGGAGATAATGTATGATCAATAAAGAATCTACCACTTCTAATAAAGAAGAGAAATGTCCTATGTGATTCGATAAATGACAACCCAAAGAGTCCTTGGCGGCGAGAATGAAATTAGAAAGGAGTTTCTAATTTGCATTATTTGGTGTTGTGCATTTAAGAGTCGAAATACATATAATTAAATAAAATAAGACTTGACAAGTAATTCCATATCTTATATTTAATTGGGACATTGTATGGTGGAAGGATTGAATTATACAGTAACTATTTACTCAAAGGTTCTTTAATGATTAATGTTGAAATCTATATTATCCGGAAAAGTCGTTGATCATTAGGGAGGTTTATCCTTATTGTAGAATAAATATTATTTAAATAAATTAATTATTTAATTTATTTATTTAAATAAGATTAGAATTGTTCTAATTGATTTATTCACAACCGGTTTAATATGGAGAACCTAAAGGGTCACACCATAAAAGGAAGAATAATTATTTAAGAAGTTAATGGCATAATCGTAATAATATGTTAAGTATATTTAATTTAATCTATGGTGATAGAATAAATTAAATAGCTTAATATTTATTATTTAATATTTTAGAAATATTAAATATAAATTAATAAGAGGAGTCTTATTAATATTATTACAATTATTATTATTTTAATTTCTAAAAGAGTTTAGGAATTAATTTAATATAAGTACTCTCATTTATTCCTAATTGGATTAGGAAGGAAAATTAGTTAAAGGAGTTTAATTAATTATCCCTAATAAGATTAGGGAGCTTAATTAATTAAAAGAATTTAATTAATTAAATAAAACCCAATTCCTTAATTGTTAAGGTGGGTTGCCCACATCTATTAATAAGAGGAGTCTTATTATGGGTGGAAGGGGTTGTTGATTTTTCAACATACGTAATAATTCCAATTTGTTGGGAGAGTACACCTTTTCTATAGAGATAGAAAAACTAGGGTTTAGCCAACCACCCTTCTTCTTGAATTTTCTTCTTCCTTGGTGGATCACCTCTAGAGGCCAAACATTTGGGTGGCTAACGTTGATCAAAGGAAGGAACCAAACCCGGTGGATTCAAGATTGAACGCGAAAGGATTTGGAGGTGAACTTGTACCTGAGGAAGCTCGATCTTCAAGGGTATGATTTATTCTTTATCTTTTCGTTTAATTAATAATTATGCATAAAGGATGATCCGGGTATATGGTTTGTAAAATTTTTAAACTCTGATTTTTTACACGCTTCCGCACTTTTATGCAATTTGATTGCGTTCTAGAATATTACAAACCTAACAATGTATACCTATTTTGGGGGCATCACAGTTGGTATTAGAGCTTAGGGATATGATCCCTGGCTAAGATGTGAGATAAGAACTAGGAGGGGAGAGACGGGGAATTCCTTCACTAGTATGACTTACCTAAGTTTATTTGTTATTTAATTGGTCGGTCATAGTATAGGGATAATATGTGATATGTTATCTAATCCTTGTTTTGTGGCAGTATTTGAAAATGGCATCCGAGAATGTTGAGAACATCAATGGAGCATGAGGAGACCCGTTGAGTCTCCACAAATCAATAATCAGGATAATGTGCATCAGGAAGGCGACATTCCTCAGGCAAACAACAACACTGACCAAATGATGAACGATGGAATGTTCAGAGGCTTCATGCAATTCATGCAACATCGGGCAAGAGCGGCTCCTGTCCAAATTGCAGGTTGAAATACTAGCAACTCTCGGATGGTCACTGCCAAACAGTTTAAGGAACTAGGACCACCGGAGTTTTTTGGAGAGCCAAAACCACTTAAGGCGGAGACATGGATTAAACAGATCAACAAGATATTTGATGTCTTGGGATGCTCCGAGGAACAAAAGGTTCCCTTTTCCACCTTCATGTTGTGTGCAGAGGCAGATTACTGGTGGGAATCTGTAAAACGTACTCAACCTGCCGCACTGAAGATGTCTTGGGAGAAGTTCCAGGAACTGTTCAACGACAAGTACTTTCCCGAAAGTATTCGTCACATGAAAGAGGTAGAGTTCATCAAGTGGAACAAAATAACATGATCAGATCAAGTCGATCTGAAGCCAAGTTTGCCGAGTTGTCCCGGTTTGCGTCCCATTTAGTTGATAATGAGGAGAGAATGACGCGAATATTTTTAAGAGGTTTAAAACCTGAGATACGTCAATATCTTATCTCTCATAAACTATGTTTGTATTTAGATGTTGTTAATAGAGCTCAGTTATTGGAGCGTGATAATGAGTCAACCCAACCAAAAGAGAGCAGACGGCAAATTGATAATACTAGTGATAGCAGTCATTGAAGCGGTGACAATAAGCGCGGAGGGAAACAGCATGGTAGAAATGGTAACCACTTCGGTGGTAATCATGGCCAAAACAATAAGAATGGACATTTCAAGAAGAGGAAATTCAACAATGATGGAAAGACGTCAACACCAGCACCCGTTGTTAAAGATGGAGAACGACCACCTATCATATATTTCAAATGCGGAGGAGAGGGACATATCAGTTCAAACTGCGCGATGCCGTCCAAGACATGTTATAATTGTGGAAGAGAAGGTCACCTAGCCCGATTTTGTCGTTCACCGAAGACAAGTTCAGCTAGGATGGAGGCACCAAAGGCCGTTCCAGAAAAGACAAAACCGGTAGTGCAAGGGAGAGCATTTGTTGTGACCTCCCAGAAAGCAAGGAACCCGAATGAGGTCATCACGGGTAAGCTTACCATAAACTATAGCAAAGTATATACTTTATTTGATACCGGTTCTACCCACTCTTTCATTTCTCCTACTTACGCTCAACATTTAAATTTGACTCCGGAGAGATTAGACTTTGACTTATCTGTTGAAACTCCGTTGGGAGAAACCTTCATTACATCCACAGTTTATAAGTCTTGTTTAGTTCAAATCGGCACCCGCACATTACCTGTCGATCTTATTTCTTTGAAAATACTTGCATTTGATGTGATTCTAAGGATTGATTGGTTAACTACTCATCATGCAAAAATTGATTGTTTTCGTAAGGTTGTTAGCTTTCATATTCCTAATCAACCAGTTATGCGAATTCAAGCCACCAAACCATTAAAATCAATCAATGTCATCTCAATCCATAAAGTTATTCGTTTATTGAAAAACGGATGTCAAACTTTCTTAGCTCATGTCACGGATCTAAACAAAAATATGTCAGTTTTGAATGATATTACTATTGTTAATGAATTTCCTAACGTATTCTCGAAGAACTTACGGCTACCCAGGCGTGAAATTGAATTTTGTATCGACCTTGAACCCGGTACAAAACCCATTTTCAAAGCCCCATATCGAATGGCTCCTATTGAACTTCAGGAGTTAAAGACCCAACTGTAGGAATTATTAGACATTGGCTTTATTCGTCCTAGTACTTCTCCTTGGGGTGCTCTTGTTCTATTAGTGAAGAAGAAGGATGGGAGTATGCGACTTTGTATTGATTATCGGGAGTTGAATCGTGTCACCATCAAAAATAGGTGCCCATTGCCACGTATTGATGACCTATTTGACCAGTTGTAAGGTTCCAAATTCTTTTCAAAGATTGATCTTCGTTCCGGATATCACCAGTTGAAGATTAGAATCGACGACATTCCAAAGACGGCTTTCAAAACTCAGTACGGGCATTCTGAATTCCTAGTCATGTCTTTTGGATTAACTAATGCTCCTGCTGCCTTCATGGATATGATGAACCGAGTATTCAAGGAATATTTGGATCACTTTGTGGTCGTCTTTATTGATGACATCCTCATATATTCCAAAAATCGTGAAGATCATGAGAAACACTTGAGGCTGATACTCCAAAAGCTTCGTGAATATAAGCTTTATGCCAAGTTGAAGAAATGTGTGTTCTGGCTTGAGGAAGTAGCATTCCTTGGGCACGTGGTATCAAGTCATGGAATATCTGTGACCCAAAGAAAGATTGAAGCTATTCAAAGTCTGGAGCAACCTAAATCGATGGCCAGAGCACGTAGCTTTCTCGGCTTTAAATTGGTTCTTATCGGAGATTCATGAAGGATTTTCTTGAATCGCTACTCCACTAACTTCGGTGACTTCGGAAAGATACAAAGTTCCGGTTGGAGCGAGGAATGTGAGAAGTGTTTTCAAGAACTCAAGAGGAGACTCATTTCAAAGACTGTTACGACAATACCATCCGGTTCGGAGGATTTGTCATCTACAATGATGCTTTGGGCAAAGGTTAGGATGTGTTCTCATGCAACATGGGAAAGTCATAGCTTTATGCCTCACGATTAACTCAAAGAATATGAGAGGAATTATCCTACTCATGATCTAGAGTTAGCAAAGATTATTTTTGCACTAAATATTTGGAGGCATTACTTGTATGGGGAGAAAGTGGAGATCTTTACGGATCATAAAAGCCTCAAATATTTCTTCATTCAAAAGGAACTTAACATGCGACAATGACGTTGTCTTGAAATCATTTAAAGATTATGATCATACCATTCAATACCATCCGGAAAAAAAGCGAACGTGGTAGGCGGCGCATTGAGTAGAAGATCATATCTTGGTGCGAAAGTGCGATATTGTCAATCTGAGGCCCATTTTGTGTGACTTGCAAAGGATGGAGATAGAGTTAAAGACTCTAGGGACCCATGTGATGATGGTGAACATACGAGTAGAACCGATTTTAATTGATAAAGTTAAAGCTGCTCAAACTACAGACCTGGACCTGATGCGTATGAGGAAGAAAGTGCAAGAAGGTGCTATCTTAGGAAGCAAGAATTGATGAAGAAGGAATACTTTGAGTCAACTCCGGACTTTGTGTTCCTAATGACCACGATTTAAAGTATAAAATCATGATGGGGCGCACAACACACCGTTTGCAATCCATCTCGGGAGTACCAAAATGTATCGTGATCTTCGCCATACATTTTGGTGGAGCAATATGAAAGAGAGATAGCACTTTTTATCTCAAGGTGTCTAACTTGTCAACGAAGTCGGTGAGCATCAAGTGCCAAAAGGTCCATTGCAACCACTTGAAATTCCGAATGGAAGTGGGAGCACATTACCATGGATTTCGTTCTTGGTCTTCCCAAGATTTCTCAAGGCATAGATGCGATTTGGGTCATTGTTGATAGATTGACCAAGTCTCCGCTCATTTCTTACCAATACGAGAAACTTATACACTTGAACGTCTTGCGCATTATGTACATAAACGAGATTATAAGACTGCATGGTATGCCAGTATCCATAGTTTCTGATCGAGACCCAAGATTCACTTCACGATTTTGGGTTAGTTTGCAAAAAGCTATGGGCACGGATTTACGATTTAGTTCAAAGATATCATCCTCGATTTTGACGGACAATCGAGAGGACTATTCAAACTCGGAAGATTTATTAAGACTCGTGTCCTTGACTTCAAGGGAAGTTGGGATAAGTTCTTACCATTGGTGGAGTTTTCCTACAACAACAGTTATCAAGCAAGTATTGGCATGGCTCCATTCGAGGCGTTGTATGGAAGAAAGTGTCGTTCTCCAGTATGTTGGGATGAGGTGGGTGAAGCAACGTTGTTGGGACCGGAGTTGGTATGTATGACTATGGAAAAGATTCAAACGATCCGACAACGTATAAAAACCTCACAAGATCGACAAAAGAGTTATGCAGATCTTCATCGAAAGGACGTAGAATTCGATATTGAAGATCATGTGTTATTACGTGTTGCTCCATGGAAAGGAGTTACGAGATTTGGAAAGAGAGGAAAGATCAATCCTCGATTCATTGGCCCATTTTCAATCCTCGGTCGAGTAGGGACTGTGGCGTATAAACTCGCTTTACCGCCAAGTATGTCTCGTGTTCATAACTTTTTCACGTATCCATGTTACGTAAATATGTGAAAGACCCGAACCACATTATTGAGTTAGAACCGGACGAAATAGCGGAAGATTTAACGTATGAAGAGGTTCCTATTAAAATCTTGGATAAGAAGGGCATATTCTACGCTCCAAGGTTATACCTCAAGTCAAAGTTTTGTGGAGGAACCACGATGTTGAGGAAATGACCTGAGAGTTAGAATCTGAAATGAAATCAAGGTATCCTTACCTCTTCGACATACCAGGTACGTACCCTAATTTTGAGGGCGAAATTTCATAAGAAGGGGAGGTTGTAAGACCCCAACTTTTATGAATAAAGATAATTTTTCTATGAATATCATTTTTTTTTAATATTATGAAATAAATTTGATATTATGTTATAGTTGTGGATAATATTTATAAATTTTGCAAAGTATGCAAGTTGTTATATAATATTCGATTTGGTCGGGGAATATTCTTTTTGTCGGGGAATATCCGTACGACGGCATAATCATTGGTGGACCCCACAACAGAAGTATTGTCGTAGTAAGAAAATGACATAATTATCTTTTTATAAAATAACAATAAGAAGTTTTACCGTTGACATTGTTGAACTACCCGGTAGTAAAAAGTACAAGATGTCTGGCGTGGTTGTATAGTAGCACACGGTATTAGTTATTAATGCTTACGTAAGAAGTCACTCGGTTATACTCAATTATTGCTACGATAATTCTTTGCATCATATCTCTCATATTATTGATTCGATTATTGTCACAATTATTATCTCGCATTATATGTTATTTTATTAAATCAATAATTGAGACGACAAAGTTATTCATATTATTAAATTGCAATATTTACAATGTCTAGAAGTTACATCAAAAGAGAGGTTTGGTCACCTAATTGCGCGCATGATAGGGAGAAATCCTTATTGGAAAGCCCCTCTTTCACAAGAACAACCTCGGTTGTTAAATATTGTGAGTTATAATATTAATGATGAATAAGTTAAGTGTTGATTAAAGATGAGTTACTATTCACAAGTTTCTATTCACGAGTTACTATTCATGAGTTACTATTCACGAGTTACTATTCATGAGTTACTATTCACGAGTTACTATTCACCCGATTACTATTCACTTTATTATTGTGCATTCGGGTATTTGGGTACAATATTATTCCATGAGGAGATATGCTAATTTTTTAGACCGTTGGTTGAATTAATTAATATGGACCGCTAGTGGAAAGTTTTAATAGTGAATCAATATGGGTCGCTAGTTTAAAGTTTTAATAGTAAATCAGTATGGACCGTCGCTTTAAGTTTTAATTGTAAATCGATCTGGATCGTTCGTTTAAAAGTAAATCGATCTGGACCGTTCATGAATTAGTTATTATTCAATCCATTCTTCTATAAATAGAAGCTCAATACTTCATTATTTCTTACGAATTCTTTGAAACTCTAGAGAGAAATTATAGAGAGAAGAAGAAAGTAGATTCGCTACTTCACTACTTTGATATCCAAAGTGTCTTTTACGGTGAGGGTGTTATTCTTTCTTATTCATGAAGAGAACTTATGTTATTCCATTCTTTATTATTACATTGGAATAACCCGTAAAAAGTGGCATCTACTTATACATAACTCATATACACTGGCAGATACCCTATACTTGGTGAAATCCTTTATGTTATTCCATTCTTTATTATTCATTAGAATAACTTGATGCTATGATTTAATTCTATACTTGGTGGAATGACTTTGTATACGCGGTTTATCCAATACTTGGTGATCTTCTTACGTTATTTCATTCTTTATTATTATGTTGGAATAACTGCTTGTTGCCAAATCTGCATACTTGGTGAAATTCTTTTTATTATTAGTTCTTTATTATTACGTTGGAATATCTCGTCGGATTGTAATTTCACGACACTTTGGTTCAATATTTATTATTCCGCATTTAATATTCTCGGAATATATCGCATCGGTGTAATTTCACGACTTGGTTCCATTATTTATTATTTCAGTATTTATTATTACATTGGAATAAACCGCATACATCTGTCAATACTGCATGCGTGGTGATTTTATTGTTATTCCATTCTTTATTATACTCGGTTGGTTAAAGTTTTGACTTATACTCCATGAAATTAATGAAATATCATTGATATTTCGCTTCATCCAAATGATCATTTCATGATAATATTCTTACGAGCATTCTTAAATTTTACTCTACATGTAAGTATCGTGTTGATAATTTGGACGTTATTGGTTCTGGACAAATTAATTTGTGAACTTGTTTTATCAATTTTATATCATCATCATCATCCTCGGTTTTATATTTTTTAAAGTCAAATACGTGGCGCATAGTGCATAGATGAACTTGGTATGATTATAATGAGGAATTATTCTAAGTATAATCGTAATAGTAATGTTACAAATGATGTGATAAAAGTCCCTCATTACCAGTAGTGCATTGATGAATGATTGTTGGCATTGATCGTGTAATTGATGAATACACGAATATCCTTACCCGTGGTCATGGATAATTTGTGGTAAATGATATCTTAATGAATATCCTGGTAGTAGTCTGAGGATGATGTAGATATTATTTAAAATTTGAGTCCGTGATAAAAAGTGATGAAAAACTTTTAAATCATAAAAGATAGTAGATTTTATTCTCTACTGACTCTTTTAATGGATTCTTATTCACCGCAGCTTAAAACATTCTATATTGTATTTTAAATAGTTTAACATTGTTGAAAACGCTAATGATAATTTATCTTGCATTATCTTAGTCATAATATTTTTATTAAATTTAGTTGAAAATTCTTTTCTCTTCATCGTTCTCTTTAGGAAATGAGGTAAGCGTAGAGGGACTAGTCGAGAAGCGAATTGATGGTCAGGATGATAGTATTAGTAGTCCTCACTATTACATTAAATAGTGTGATGATAAATGTAATGAGGCGACCTGAATTTGAGTTTGTATAATCATACATGAGGATTCCATTGAGGATGGATATTATGCAGGAAGCAATATTCTTCATTTAAACTCGGTTTATATTTTATCATTATTTACACTGACGGTTGTATAATTATGTTGTATTTGATTATATGTACTATATATTTTCATGATAAAGATGGGTGATGTATACCTATTTTGAAAAATACATACTCTGTTAAAATATTAACTGAAAATCTATGTGTCACATGTTGACAAGGAGAAAGAAGTTGTGCTGGATAATTAATAAAATTAAATTATACTCAATTCTATAATAAATAGTTAAACAAAATATAAATCAAATTAATATACATAAAAAATAATTAAATTAATTAATAATAATATATATTAATGTATAATTTTTACAAATGTATTTTTATAAAATTAATAAATTCATATTATTTTTTTAATTTTTAAATATTTTAATTTTACTTTAAAACTATAAAATTATCTAATATTTTGAAATGAAATGATTAACGTTATTGCCTTCTTCTTCTTCTGATTCAAGCTTCTTACCAATTTATTGAATAAATTCTTTTGCAAAATCCAGCTTTTTCTTTATAACCTCAATCTCCTTCTTAAACTATACTTTTATTCTAATTTTAATTTTAATTTAATTAATAAACTAAATTCAAACAAAAAACCCCAATCTTATGTACTGTAAATTTTATAGATTTAGATAAATCTTTATTAATTCCAACTAAAATTTAATCTTCATTGAGGATTCAAAGTGAATCTGAATCAAACTCAAATGCCAAAAATTATTATTGTTGGTCGATTGAAAAACTTTAACCCTAATTTACACATAAAATTGTCCTCAAATAGTAAATATCCAAATATGAAGAGAAAGAAGAAAGGTTTAAAATTGAAGAAAAAAAGAAACATCAGCCATTAGATGCATCACGCAACTTCGTTCTCCCTCTTCGAAAAGTCAGATCCGTTAGATGGAATGACAAAATATCCAGATCTGCAGAAAATATGTGAAATATCTCATTATACCCTCTAAGCTCTGTTTGGGCACCATAACCCATTTATATTTTTTCTCAACGTCAGAATTCCCTCTGAGCTTTGTTTGGGCACCATAACCAACTGATTTGAGCTCTTGATTATCGCCATTTTCTGAGCTGGTTTAATGGCTCTTATGTTAGTCTCGGTGGCTGGGCGCTTCTTTTTCCATTTAGTTGTCGGTGGCTCGATTCTCTCGATGGCGCTAAGACACCCAACTTCTCCGGTGCTCGATGACCGACCAATTTTAATTTTTTTTGAGAAACAGATCTGCAGTTTAGGTAGACTTAAGTTTGTGTTTGATTACATCTTAGGGTTGTTTGTTTAGGACTGAATACACTGAATCGGTCAGCCATTAAGTGCGTTTGTTTTAAAAAAAAAATCGTCTAAATAGTTTAATCGGCCAAGTCAGATTTTTTTGACTGAATGGCTGAATAAGCAGCTGAATAAAGTAAAAAAATTATATAAAAAAATATTAACTATTATATTAAGTAATATTAAATAAATTTAACAACTTTGATTTTTTTTAGAGGGGTAAATAATAAAATTTTGTCATTTAGATGTTTCAGACATGTTAATTATCAAACACCTTTTTTCATTCAAATTCAGATTCATTCAGTTTTTATCAACACCACCTTAATGTCTCTTAATAGATGTGCCTCTGATTCGGTCAGAGGCTAAACTTGTTTGGTAAAAAAATCTTTGCCCCTTAATACTTCTTAATCGATAAGAGACAAATATAATTATAAACCATTTAGAGGCACATCTGAATAAGTTTATATTTTTTGGACAAAACTCAAAATTAACCTCTTCAATATTATAAAATCCCTCTGATAACATACACAATCCACAATCATCACCATCGCCGACATCTTTGATCTGCAAGTCGAAATTTACCATATCCGGCGAGGTTCAATCCACTCCTAACACTATCTCCGACGAAAAATACTGAACTCAGATCATCTAATTAAAGACAAATGTTAATACTTTTTTTATACTTCTCCAAAAATTACAGGAGGAGAGAGAAACACCATCGAAGCAAGAAGAGGTAGCTGAAGAAAACTTGAAGGAGGATAGAGAATGACGGATCGACAATGTCATCGGTATAATTCGCACCATCTCTCTATATATGTATGTGTAGATTTCCTAAAGAGAGAGAAAGTGGTGATTCTTTATTGATTCAATGGAATTGAGAGAGAAGATAATTGAATTGATGTAAAATTAAAATTAAAAGAAATTTATGAAGTGAATTTTAACAAGTTTTGCTTAAATAGTTTAGAAGGTTAAAATGGTAAAATACCGTTGTTAAGACATTTTGAAAAAATTATTATCAAACAACATTTCTTTATTCAGATATAATTTTAAACAGACGCTCTATATTATTCAGACATCTTAACTCTTCAGGCTTTAACATTCAATTTTATCAAACACAACTTTAGTGATTATATATCAGATCTGCAGTTTTGACAAGATATACTTAGTGATTTATTTTACTTTTCATTATTTTTTCTTTAAATATTTTATTTTTTTATTTGTATTTTTTTATTTAAAATAATTTTAAGTTTTTAGCAATATATATAATATCACATTTAAGTTATTAATTCTTTCTATTTTATAATTGTGAAGTTAGAAGATTTTATTTGGTTGCTTTTTTCTAGTATTGTTTTATTTGGTTAACTTGTTTTAATTATTGATTTTTGAGTATTTTATTTATTTATTTTTACCATGACATGCCACGTGGACATATATATATGACATGTACAAAGTTTATTTGTCATGTGATATTCAATCCGTTAAAAGTCAAACAATTTAACAGAATTTGTAACGGTTTGTAAAAAAATTGTAGTTCAGTGAGTCGAATGAAAAAAATTTCAGTTCAATAATACATTTGTAAACCGAGATCGAATAGAATGAAAAAAAATGTATTTAACCCTAATGGAGAGAGCATGAGTTAACGAGTGAGAGTACAATGTGAAAATAATGGAGCGAAAAATGTACATCACAAGTTATAAACGTATAATTTATTTATTTTATATCTAAAGTGTAAAAATATCACACCACTAATGACTAGGAGTGTGCATCGATAAATTACCGAACCGGACCGGTCAGTACCGAACAACGAAAGTAGCCAAAGTTACGTACAGATACCAATAGACCGGTATCCCGGTTTATACCTATTTTGTACCGGTTATTATATCTAAGCAATAAAGCAACTAAAAATTATCCCAGTGATGAAAGCAAGGAAAGGTAAGAAAAGCCCAGCTGTGAGCTCCCCATCCAAAGAAGCCTACCGGAAGCAACTGGAAGAAACCTTCAACATGAACTGAACCTGGATTCTGGCTTTTAAGAACACTCCACCAACCCCCGTGGAGGCTATTACCAGTGACTGTTCCTCAGCAGCAGTTTAACACTCCAAGCCCAAAACCCGTCACTACATTACTCAGGTAGGGGAATATGCTCTTCTATCTTTGGGGTGAAGTTTAATTGTAAAGAAAACAAAGGTCTAAATTGGCTGATATATGCTTTAATTGAAAATCTGAATTTGTTTTTGTACTTATTTCTTTTGTTCCGGTAAATTCTTTGTTGAGGTTCTAAATTGTTGTTTGGTTTGATAATACAGACTTCTGAGAGGACCTTAGATGTTCCTGATCTTATGGATGATGTTCGGTACAATCAGTTCGGTTCAGTATATATCGATCGAGCCAAAACCCCCTATCGTAACTGGTTTCGAAAATTCGGCATGTATCGATTTCGTGTACCGGACCCAAACTGGTTACTATTTGTCCCGAACTCGTCCGGTTCGAACTTGTTCGATTTCTCTAAAAACCGAATATACCGATTTTTTTGCACACCCCTACTTATGACCGTCGGGAATTGCTCACTTTATAAAATAGATTTTCTTGATGATACCATATGAAAAATTAGCATATTTTCTTGTGAAACCCATAATTTTTGTAAAATAAAATTACAATCCATGGTTTTAAAAATCGGATCGGACCGCCGGTTTGATCGGTAAAACCGGAACCAGTTGACATTTCGTCCAGTTTGAACAAAAAAACTAATTTTGGTCAAAATTTGTTTGACCCACCGGTGCCTAGGTTTTTTTTTGTACCAATTTTTTTTTAATATTAAAATTAATAACTTTTAATAATATTGTAACTCAACTTTAATACTCCATCCGTCCCATGATAAAAGTTCTAGTGGACTTTTCACGCATATTAAGAAGAGGAATGAAATGACAAAATTGTCCATAATAATATTTCATTAATCATTTCCAATGTAGGTGAGAGAGTGATTTTTTAACTTTTCAATTCAAAATATTTTCAACACATAACTAATTATATTTATTAAATATGGAGAGAGAATTAAAATAAGAAAAGTACGAGATATTTAATGCTAAGGGTATAATAGGAAAAATTGTGTAAAAGTTTGGTTATTAAAGAAAAGTGAACATTTAACATGAGACTACCAAAAATAATAATAAGGATTTTTATCTTGGAAGAGAAAGTATATTTTAGTTCATAAGAAATGAGATTTTTTAAAATTTTATTAATTACTAATAATATATATTTTATATATTTATGACATCACTAATAGACCAACGCCTCATCCATCGGATACTTTTTCTGGTTGGTCATTCTTTTTCTGGGTTTTTTTCTATGTTTTGTTTCAATCTAATGAAATTGAAAAAGACTACCCATGTGACAAGTGTGGAGCGAGGGGCAGGCAATTGGCTACATTGATTTTTGGGAGAAAGTAATGTTAGAAATTAATGAACTATCAACTGCGTAATTAAAGAGTCAAACAAACTTGTTTCAAAAGGAGAGAGGGAGACGAACCACTTCTTTTTATATCATATATTGTATTATTTCAATAATGTACATGCATTCATTAGAATACATATATACAATAATTTTGATATACATTATATTACAACTTCTCAATTTCATGTTCAATGTATTATAATTATCGGGTTAAATTCATTTTTCTCAAGTAATTGTATTTGATTCCATGTGGTTAATAAATAAGAAATTTATGTTAAATGGATTAAAAATTAAATTACAGAGTTAAAAGAAATTAAAAGTGGAGTATTAAGTGATTTGAAATTTTTAACAAATCTTAAAATTAAATTAAAATGTTTTAGGTTTTTTTTTATAAAACCGTAATGAAAATAAAATTTCTTTCATGTCTCAAGTTAATAGAATTATTAAAATAATATTTTTCTTCAATGATTTCATTTATTTAAAAAGTAAAAAACTTATTTTCATACATTGTCCACGTGGACATGCAATTGCCAAGTAATTAACATATGAGTTAATTAACATTTAGTACAATACAAATTTTAAAACGTGCCTTACTGGGTTATCAATCTAGTATAATTAAAAGCTCTATTACTTCAATTAAACTCTTATATATAAATAATTAAGCATTCTATATAGGTTAATTGAAAACGCTATATAAATGATAAAAAAACTAAATCGGTTGATATAGGTAATTAAAAAATATATATGCTTAAATAAAAATTAACTTGGTTGATCCAATTATTTATGTTCTTCCAAACTTGATTTTTTTGAAAGCTTATAATAAAATTTCAAAATTAAAATAATCTTATATTATGTTCGTTTTTTTTAGGATTAATTAAAAGATTGGATAAAAAAATATCATTTGGACTATTATTGTGACGCCCCCAAATTCAGATACATGTACCTTGAATCTGATGCTCCACGATCTAACGTATACAACATACTAATAACACATACAACAGAGTAATATAATTATTTACATTGATCATAAATATTCTCATCCCAAGTTTCGAAACTATTACTTATACACTTCATAACTTAATCCAAAACATAACTTAATACATAAAATTAATTAAGTCTTGATACATCGTAAGAATAAAATCCTAGCATAGAAGAACAAAGTTACTCTGTAGCCTTGTCTTTGCCCTTGATCCTTCATGAGGTCCCACCATGTTCTACCTTAACTAAAATGTTCAAGAAATCAAGAATGAGCAACAAATTTGCCCAACAAACAATATAACAATAAATGTGAACATGTGTATATAAGATTCATAATCTCAATTGATAGCTCAAGAGTTTAAATAAGAATGTTGTGATCAAGGTAAATATCAATGGTTCAAAATCTATCCTTTGAATTTAATAAAGAGTCACTATGGACCGAAAAGTGATTAAAGAGATTCAAAGGTTTCAATAATTTCAAGTGAATGAATATTTATCACTAAGTGATCACTATGGACCAAGAATTATTAGGAGAATCCAAAGATTTTAGCAATTCCAAGTTAATGAATATTGAACAATGAGTAGTCGTTGTAGACCATGAACTTCTACAAGAATTACCAAAATATTTCTGGTAACTCAATTTCTACTAGAATCACCAGGAAAAACTCCTAATAACCCAAACAAGTACAATATGTGATCAGCCTGAAGTACCTAGTGTTATGCATAACCTGATGTTCGCGCGAATGTCAGTCCCCCAACGTTGTATAGTTTTTCCTTTTATGAGGGTTGTTCATCTCAGCAGATTATAAAAGTTCGCACCAAAATAATCGGTTTGGATCGCTTTCTAATTCATAAATATTGGCCTAGCCGAATCAAATGACATAGACGATATTCTCAACACACTTAGGAATAATTAATACGTTCAACGTTCTCAACGAGATTTAAAGAATCGTTTTCAAAGAAGTAAGTATGATTTAAATCAAGCTTCAGAGTATGAATAATGAATTTAGATAACACAAAAATTATTCTATATAACAATTTGCTTATAAGATCAATAAATGTACACGTCCAAATATTTGCTTAATATATATGGTTGATATAACAACGATTAAAAACTTACACAATATTCAAGGTTGTGTAAGTTAGAGAACTTACTTGAGTCGTTGATTATATCCAACCTTGACTTCTTATCCTTTAAATAACCTATTTTTATCATAACGGTTAATCTGTATTAACCCATAAATATAAATCTTAATCGATCTAATATACTAGCCTTAAATAACTAAGACTTCACAAAAAAATTTATTTTATTAATTGTTGTTTTATTCCTCGCTCTCTTTATCTTCGTATTTATTTCATAAGATAATCTTTTATTATTTTAATTGTTCATTTAAGATTTCACACCTTATTGTATTCATAAAGTATTTTTACTTCCTTTATTTAATTATTCTTTAAGTAATTTCCTTAATTACTCCTCATACTTTATTAGTCTACAATTAATTTGTTATTACTTTGAATTATAATTAGAGATATCTCTTTATATCACTCTAATTATTTATGTCGTGACTTTGACCACAATCAAATAATCTTGCAAGTATTTAATTATTTATTATTATTATTCCATAATTAAAGTAATTATTAACTTTTAATATCACTTTAATAGTCCACAATTAAAATGTTATTAATGTCATTTTCATTGTTCACACTTCATTAATTTTACAATTAGAAATAGTCTTTACTATTATTGTAATTGTTTATTATTTATTAAACCACATTATTATTCACAGGGGGTTTAAGCTTACAATTAAAATAAGTACTATTTTAATTGATTATTAATTTTACAATTAAAATCACCTTTAGTTTTAATTGTTAAATTATAGTTTAGGAATTCCTTAGAGAAATCATCTTTAATTAAAATAATCTTTTAATTATTTATTATTTTATTTTAGAAAAAAATTTATTTCTGACCCAATTTGACCCGACCCCAACTCGGTTTGACCCAGATCCGGCTTAACTGTGAAAAGGCCCGACACAGGGGGCGCCTGTAAGACCCTAACTTTTATGGATAAAGATTTAATTTTCTCTAAATGTTATTTTGAATAATAAGGTGTGATTTGATATAATATTATAGTTGTGGATAATATTTACAAATTTTGTAAAGTAAGCAAGTTGTCATAAAATATTCGGTTAGTCGGGAAATATTCTTTTTGTCAGGGAATATTCGTACGACGGCACAATCATTGGTGGACCCCACAATGAAATTACTGTCGGATATAGAAAGCGACATAAATAACCTTTTTATAAAAATAACTGCAAAACTTTTACCGTTAACTATTGAAATACCCGGTGATAAAAGTATAGTAATACGTGTGGTTGTACAGTAGCACACGGTATTGTACAGTATCTTTTATTATCGATTCTTACGTAAGAAGTCACTCAGTTCATTCAATTATTGTCACAGTAGTTGCTGCATAGTATCTCATATAATTGATTCAATTATTGTCACAATATCATTTGCACATTATTTTATATTATTAAATCAATAAATGAGACGGAACAGTTATTCATATTATTATTTTCATTATTGACAATGTCTAGAAAGTTCTGTCGACGAAAGGGGTTAGGTCATTTAATTACGCGCCAATAAGGAGAAGTCCTTATCGGAAAGCCCCCTCTTTCCTGGGAATGATCTGGTTGTTAATATTGTGAGTTATAATATTAATGATGAATAATTGTTGAAGATTAAAAATGTGTTTATTGAAGACAAGTTATTTGTAGAAAATTATCTCAATTTTTGTTTTATTATTATTATAATAGTAATAAAACAGAAAACTTTTTATATAAAATAGAATACTTTTTATAATATATATAAAGTTATTCGTTTTATTATATTATAAATAGAATATATTATATTTTATTTAAAATTTTTGTTTTATTAGAATATTTTATTGCACAGTAATGAATAGTAAAAATTAAATTTTTTGACTAATTCGTTCGTATGTGATTCCCTTATTGTTTACCCGTGAAAATTTTAAATAGTGCCCTGTCATTCTCCTATAAATAGGATGCTTAGTTAAGAAATGAAAATCACACTAGAATTAGAGAATTCTTTTTCTATAATATTGTGCGTATTTCTTTTTAGTATAAGGATACTTTGAGTGAAGAAAATAGTGCAAGTTTTCTTCAAGAATATCTCCGTTATACCAGTCAAATTTACTCTCTTTTTAAGGTAAATGATATTATTTTTGTTCAATATTCGTAAGAAATATTATTTTCTTTCATACTCTGTAGTATGTAAGTAATATTATTTCATTTCATATTCCTAAATCTACACTTATTTTGATAAGTATTGCTTCTATACTCCCTGAAATTAGTAGAATATCCTTGAATTTTGCGATTTATCTAGTATTGCTTCACTGAAATATTTTTCTGAACTTTCTTATTAAATTTTAATCTTTTCATGTCGGGTACTATTCACGGAGTACTATTCACTCGGGTACTATTCACCCAGGGTACTATTCATGACAAATTAGTTTCTTTTCTGTCTAAATTATTTTTGATACATGAATATCATTCTTGAATTTTACTCCACAATTAATTATCATGTTGATAATTTGGACATTCTTAAACTCTGAATAAATTGAATTATAAATCTTTAATATTTATCCTTCATCTCACTTGATTGATTTCTTATATCATT
The DNA here is from genome assembly GCA_020205615.1 of Panax quinquefolius. Lineage (NCBI taxonomy): Eukaryota > Viridiplantae > Streptophyta > Magnoliopsida > Apiales > Araliaceae > Panax > Panax quinquefolius. Next base: position 141,208,700 of record CM035152.1, read on the forward strand.
GTCATCATCCTCATGCTTATATTGTGGTGAAAGTCATCTTTGGCCCGTAATGCATAGATGGACTGTTGATTGGTATGATTATGACCAGGAATTGTGTATTGGTGTAATTATGACCTGTAATGTTAGAGACAAATGATATGGTGAAAGTCCTCATTAGCCCGTAGTGCATTGATGGACAGTTGTTTAGCATGATCATGACCACTGGTGATACTAACGAATATCATTGGCCCGTAGTGCATGGATAATTCAATGATGTGGATTATCTATTGAGTTGTGTTATAGAGATAAAATATTGATGATGAACTTTTAAATCATAGAAGACAGTAGATATCATGCTCTACTTGACTCTTCTAATGGATTGTTGGTTTCGCTGCAGTTAAATTCGTTGTCTATTGTATTCTATCAATTTTTACACTGTTGAAGACTAAGTATAATTTATTCTACATTATCTTAGTCATAATATTCTTTACTGGGCTAGTTGAGCTCACCCTTTTTTTTCATTGTTATCTTCAGGAAATGAGAATATAGCTGAGACTAGTCGGGGAATGGAGTGATGGTCCAAGATGGTGGCTATAGTAGTCCTCATTATTCTATAAAATAGTGTGATAATAATTGTAATGAGGACTTATTTTGAGTTTGGATATTGTCTACGAGATAATATTCGTATTAAAACTCACAGTTTACGTTTTGTCGTACTTTATACGACAGTTGTTAATTGTATAAATTAAGTTTGTATTTGAATTTTGTACCATGTATTTGACGACTTAGAATGGGTTGTGTAGATCTATTTTGGGGCGCCACGTCACGGATTTGAGTTGATGAGCAATGCATGGGCGCTTGTCATGCAGAGTTTTCAGTTCATCTGGCCTTGGGCCGATTCACACTTTGCAATTGGCGGGCCGCATTCTACCGGTGGACTTTTTATTGAGGTTTTTCAATATTTTAATTTTCTACCTCTTTTGGTTCAATCTTACATAGCTTATTCATTTTACATTCAAATGAGCTCAAACCACTTCCATTATCTTATAAACTTACATGTCTTCGATATTTGATATCTTGAACAATTTTCTAAAATATTTATTCAATCAAATTATTGATTTTTCCAAGCTAGGGTTCACACTTGGACATGTTCTACTAAATGTTTCGCTACGAGTTCGTTTCATGTCCGAATATGATGATTCCCATTTGGTTATGTTCGTATTTCATAGATGTTCAACATAATATTTTTTAGATCAAACATAAAGCATACACATTTTAGTTCATTTAACACCAACCAGATGTTTTCAAGTGTTTTAGCTAGGTTTCTTGCTTACATGCTTTATTCTTGTTTTATAGGTTATAAAATCACATACAAATCACTCATACCATATAATCTCCTTCCAATATCCATCCTTATAACTTCGGATTCATCATGATCACACAACACATAAACTCCCACAACCAATCATGAATTTTCCTACCTAGAACAATATATTATTTATCTTACAAAATTAAAACTAGTTTGTGAACCTACCTCTTTGATGCTTTCTTCCTCTTAGCTAAAAGCTTCAAGTAGATCTTCATCTTTGCTCCTTCTTGGATTCCACCAAAATGCAATAACTCTCTAGGTTTTCTTCTTTTTCTCTCAATTCTCTCTAGCTCTCTTATATCATCTTACACTTAACCAATAAAACCAACTCTAGCAAATTTGCTAGGAAATCCTATTTATAAGCAAATCCATATACCATATACATGTACTATACATGTCTAATAATTATATTTTACACACCCAACTAGTTATTACCCATTGGTAAAAGTTAATTAGGTAAAAAGGTTTTACCTAATCCTACCTAACCATCTCCTTTATCATCATTATCATCACATAGGCTAAGCTTGCATCTTTGCACCAAATTTTCAGCATTTTAGCGAAAATGAGAAAGGCTTGGACAGTTGGGAGGGAGTATCTATATACATATATTATATTTTTGTCCTTTGCTAGCTAATTCATACACATACATACATATATATATATATATATATATGTATACTTACACTTTATTCATTTCCATTACACATTGGGCTTGACTAATTAATATCTATTGGGCTCCTAACATAATTCAACTTGGGTCATGGATACTTGCATATACACATTGGGCTCAATTACTTCCTAGCAACATTTATCATTTAGGCCAACTCCTAACACTTGGAAATTGTTCACATTGGGCTTAAGGATACTTGTTAATCCATTACATTATTTATTCATATCTTAGTTAATCCAATTACTTGGACCACATTTCCTAACACTTGTAATTTAGTCACATTGGAATTTGGTATATCCTTTAGCTCAATACATTATTAAATCATGTCTCAATTAATCCAATTAAGTAATTAATTATGCCACAAAGCTTATCACTTAAGCTTAATTAATTATAACCAATCTTATCATTATCGTCACTATACTTCTCAATTATCTCATACTCAATTCAATTCACACACACACACACACACACACACACACACACACACACACACACACATATATATATATATATATATATATATATACATGAAATCAAATAATTTTCAAACATCTTCCTTTTCATTACTAATATTATTTATAAAATTTCTGTATTACAATTATACCAATTACTAATAATAACATATTTTAAATTATAATTTAAACTTATTTATACATCAAAAATGATGAATAATAAATTTTTACCAATAAACTGCATTTAAATAAGTTTTAACAAACAAAAAGCCAATATTTAAATATGACTAGGACTAATAAGTTTTTTTACCAATAAGTTGTTTAAATAACAAGTTGTTTATTAATAATAAGTTGTTTACCAATAATACATTATTTACTAATAAACTGTTTAAATAATACGTTATTTACCAATAATAAGATTATCGCAAGTTATTTACTAATAATAAGTTGTTTAAAAATAAGTTGTTACCAATAATAAGTTTGTAAGATCCCAACTTTTATGAATAAAGATTAATTTTCTCTAAATATCTTTTTGAATGTTAAGGTGTGAATTTGATATAATGTTATAGTTGTGGGTGATATTTACAAATTTTACAAAGTAAGCAAGTTGTTATAAAATATTCGATTGGTCGGGGAATATTCGTTTTATCAGGAAATATTCGTGCGACGACACAATCATTGGTGGACCCCACAACAGAATTATTATCGGAGTTAGAAAATAACAGAAATAACTTTTTATAAAAATAACGGCAAAAGTTTTACCATTAAACTGTTGAAATACCCGATGGTAAAGTATAAAGAATACGCTGTGGTTGCATAAGAGCACACCAGTATTGTACATTATCTTTGATTATTGATGCTTACGTGAGAAGTCACTCAATTTTATTCAATTATTGCCACAGTAATTGATGCATAGTATCTCACATTATTGATTCAGTTATTGTCACAATATTTTATATTATTAAATCAATTATTAAGACGACAAAGTTATTCATATTATTTGCATTATTGACAATGTCTATAAAGTTCTGTCGAGAAAAGAGGTTTGGTCACCTAATTGCACGTCATTAAGGAGAAGTCTTTATCGTAAAGCCCCCTCTTTCTTGGGAATGATCTGATTGTTAATATTGTGAGTTATAATATTAATGATAAATGTTATTAAAAATTTGTTTTGTGAAGCCAAGTGAATTGAGATAATTAGAGGGGTATTTTATGAAGTATTTGTTGTAAATTTTGCTTATAACATAGACCCCCCACTTATTCATTTTTTAAAATCGTCGGTATAAAGTTTTATATATATGTCAGTATATATATATATGGGAAAAATGTATGTACACAGCTGTGTATTACACAGTAAGTTATGGTGATGATTTTTTGGGCTATAGCGACAATTTCACCCGTCGTCATAGCTATTTTGGGCTATGACGACAGTTTAACATCGCTATAGTCCAAAAAATATGTCGTCATAGCCCTACTATATAATACACAGCTGTGTATATATATATATATAGCTCTCTCTCTATATATATATATGTGTGTGGGGGGGGGTGTTAAGTGTGGGTGGGTGTGGGTGAAGTGTCGTATAGGTAAGGTATATATATATATATATATATATATATTAAGTTTTGATTTTTATATAAAATAGAATATATTATATTTTATTTGATTGCATAGTGCAACATAGTAACAATTAAAAATTTTAAACGAATTCGTCCGTGAATTCGCCCGTGAACTCCTGCACTGTTGGTCCGTGATTTCTAAAATCAAATAGTATTCTGTCATTCTCCTATAAATTGGATGCTTAGTTTAGAAATGAAAATCATACCAGAATCAGAGAATTCGTCTTCTATAATATTGAGTGTATTTCTTTTGAGTTTAAGGAAGCTTTGAGCATAGAAAATAGTATAAGTTTTCTTCAAGAATATCTCCGCCCTACCAGTCAAAAATACTCTCCTTTTAAGATAAGGGATATTATTTTTGTTCAATATTCGTATGAAATAATATTTTCTTCCATACTCTGTAGTATGTAAGTAATATTATTTCGTTTTAGATTCTGAATTCTACACTCATTTTGTTAAAGTATTGCTTCTATACTCCTTGAAATTAGTAAAATATCTTTAAAATTTGCGCTTCATCGAGTATCTTTTCACGGGAATATTTTTCTGGAGATTCTTGTTAAATTTTAATCTTTTCATGTCGGAGTACTATTCACGGGGTACTATTCACAAAGTACTATTCACGGGATACTATTTACCCGAGGTACTATTCATGATAAAAAATAATTTTTTTGTCCAAATTATTTTTGATACAATATTATTCTTGAATTTTACTCCACAAAGCAGTATCATGTTGACAATTTGGACATTCTTGAATTCTGAATAAATTAAATTATAAATCTTTAAAATTTATTATTTGCTTTCACTTAATTGAATTCTTATATCATTGTCATCATCATCATGCTTATATTATGATGAAAGTCATCTTTGGCCCGTGGTGCATAGATGGACTGTTGATTGGTATAATTATGACTATGTATCGGTATAATCATGACCATTGGTGATAATATGAATATCATTGGCCCGTAATGCATGGATGATTCGTGGATATGATAATAATGAATATCCTTGACCCGTAGTGCTTGGATAATTCAGTGATGTGGATTATTTATTAAGCTGAGTCTCAATGATAAAATTGATGATAAACTTTTAAATCATAGAATATAGTAGATATCATGCTCTACTTGACTCTTCTAATGGATTGTTTATTCCGCTGCAGTGTCTATTGTATTCTATAAGTTTAACACTATTGAAGGCTAACGATAATTTATTCTGCATTATCTTAGTCATAATATTCTGTACTGGACTAGTTGAGTTCACCATTTGCTTTCATTATTCTCTTCAGGAAATGAGAATATAGTTGGGACTAATTGAGGAACGGAGTGATGGTCCGAAATGATGGCTATAGTAATCCGAACTATTTTATAAAATAGTGTGATAATAATTGTAATGAGGACTCCATTTGAGTTTGGATATTGTCTACGAGACAATATTCATTTTTAAACTCTCAGTTTATGTATTGTCGCATTTTACACGATAATTGTATAATTAAGTTTGTATTTGAATTTTGTACCATATATTTGGCGACTCAGAATGGATTGTGTATACCTATTTTGGGAGCGTCACAAAGTTGTTTATTAATAAGTTGCTTACCAATAAGTTGTTTAAATAATAAACTATTTATCAATATGTTTACCAATAATAAGTTTATTGATAAAAAACTTATTGGTAAACTATTTACCAATAAGTTGTTTACCAATAATAAGTTGTTTACTAATAAGTTGTTTAAATAATAAGTTGTTTACTACTAAGATGATTAAATAATAAGTTGTTTACCGATAATAAGTTGTTTATCAATAATAAGTTGTTTACCAATAAGTTGGTTATGAATTAGATGTTTACCAATAATAAGCTTATTGGATATAATAGGATATTATGGTCATTTTAAAAAAAGGTTGAGAATAATTTTGTTAGAAATTTTTTGTCCCAATGGTGGGGGTTATAATATCTAGTTGAACATAGTATTAAATAATCTCTTATATTAAGCCATTTTGTAAACTAATAGTCCCAAGTTCAAATTTGAAAATAACAAGACATTTGAAATTAATAGTCATATCTCAAATATAATCATTCCAAACAAATATAACCTAAGTCTCTAACAATCCATTTTTGTGATTTTATCTTCTTTAATTTCATCTGTTGCAACTTTATTAAAATAAAGTCCACTATCATGTACTAATACTCATAGTACCACAATACCATCATTACATAGGTACTAGGACCCGGTGGCACACATGTTGTGTGTATAATGTAAGATTCTAATTTTTTATGAATAAAATTTAATTTTTTTTAAATATTATTTTAAATAGTAAGGTGTCGATTTAATAAATGTTATATTTATGGATGATATTTGTAAATTATACGAAGTAATAGTTATCGAAAAATATTCGTTTTGTCGGGGGAATATTCTTTTTATTGGAGAATATTCGTACAACGGCACTAAAATAAATAATCATTAGTGGGCCTCACAACGTAATAATTGTCGGATATAAGAAGCGACAAAAACAACTTTTTTATTAACGGCAGAACTTTTACCGTTAAGTGTTGAAATACCCAGTAATAAAAGTACAATCGATAACCTCATACCAATCAATCGAATATTAATTAATACGTAATCGACTTAGAAACTAAATGTTCCATGTATCTCTAATTTTGTAAGGGGGAGGGCACTATATATATTGATCTAGAATAGAGTATCAAACAACAACACAAGGGGTCATTCTCTTATACTTGGTCAGATATCCTTTAAAACATTACTGTAACAAGAATTTGCATAAATCTGTAAAATTAGGATTCAGCTATGGCTAGAAGTTTCACAAGGGAAATACTTTGATAATAAAAATAATGAAAAGTTCTCTTGCATTAAGATAAATATTCCATGCCAAAATAAAAGTTCATTCAACTGGACTAGCAACTAAAACAAACCTTATGCACATGATCATAATAGGTTTCGAAACTAACAATCATTCTTCATGCAACAAAATATGATAGAGGAATGAAACTTCTAATTTTATTCTCAGAAAACATTTTCCAATCTAGCCAGCTAGAGTTAGCACCTCAACACTGAATTCGGTTACTAGCCATCTTCCCCCCACATCAAGCAGCCTTGTCATCAAACTTCTTCAACAAGTCCGAAACCCGTACTGCCAAAGTCTGCCTTGCTTCTGGGGAGACACCATGCTTGCCAATAATCGACTCCAGAATTGCTTCTGCCAAGTGTTTATTCTTTATTACCGCGTTACCACCTTCTGGCATAGAATGATCTTTGGAAAAGCTAATCTGTACTTGGACAAACAAATTAGCGACAAAAAAAAAAAAGAAGGAAGAATCAAAGTTGTGATTTGATTGTTATTTTGTCATTGATGATTTGATTGTTATTTGGTACTGTAACCAAGTGAAAAATATGGTACAAGGATATATGGCTATTATCTTTCATCAAATCTAAGTCTAATTTCCATATACTTGAAATGGTTAAAACTAAATTAGTCATTATATTGTATGACAACTGTTTTCAAGAAACAAGCCAGACCTTTCAATATGAGAAGGAACCCTAAAAAGTTTTGAAAGCCTATTATTACATGATTATCTGGCTGGTGTTTCCGCCAGGTCTAGTAGGTCCACAAGAAGAAAATAAAGTTGAGCAATATAAAAAGCGTAATGTTTATTCTTTATAGAACTTATAGATAAATCATAGATGTTCTTTCAGTAGTACACATGGTTACAACTCATCAGTTCAAAATTCATGCTGAGAGTAAGAGTATGTATAGTTGAGATATGATCAGACAATGCAGCATCAAATAAATAACTTCTTCAAATTTAAAGCTTTAAAGCACATACCGTCAATGATCCATCTGGTAATTGTGTGAAGAGAATAGAGGAGCCAGGTTGGAAGGTTTGATCCTTAAAAACCCCAAGAAACTTTTCAATGGCTTTTGCCTCTGCATCAGTATAGATACCGACAGCTTTCCAATGCGCAACGCAGTTTTCTGCCACCTTCTCTGAATATTGTTTACCAGTCAATGGCAAGATCATTGTCACCTGCGTAAATTTCTCAAACGAACCTGCAAAATAGGCCATAAAAACTAATGAAACAAAATACTCGAGTCAAAAAACTAATCTAGCATCACATTAAAATTCAAATCCAAATACTTTTTTATGAAATTTCAATATACGAACCATCAATGGGTAACCTCCACTAATCCATTTAGGTAAAAAGCATACAATGCACTCCTTTATAAAAAGTAATTAAGCCATATATTATCATCCTCCCAATTATTCTAAATGCAAATGAGTGAATAAAATCAACTTGAAACAGAAGTATCAAACCAAGGAAATCATACAAAAACATGCCGAGGATAAAGGTTTCAAAGTCCTAAGAACATTGGAGACTAGTTTGAAATTTAGGATATGAATCTGTTACACGCTTTCTCTCCAAAAATAAGTCTTGCACCATGTGGCCTCCCATCCCCTATTTAGCTCCTTACCTACCACCACAAGAAACTTTGGTTCCATGTTTGCCATTACTCAAAATATTCTCCGTCCTCAAAAGAATGTGTAAGGTATATGTTTGGGTAATGCTAAGGTCTCAAATTTTTCATAGGGTCTCAAATGATGCGACACCATTACACCAGTTAGATAAATCAATTATATCATAAAATACATCATGTCTTATTCAATACCATATCATTTGAGACCTCTAACATTATTCATATCACACAAAATTAAATTAGAGGGGAGGATATAAAATAATTATCAATTTTATTATTTAAGCATACTTTTGACAGGTCTCCAGTAGAAGTGAGATATCAATTAGTGATGCAAAGCTGTTAATGATTAATTAATAAAATAAGTTACTAGTTCAAAATTGTAACTACCATAATAAAGTCACAGTATCATTGTTCCAATAAAATTACTGAAATAGTAAATGCCCCCACCACAGAGAAAGCTAAGAATCAGTAACGAACCCGTAACCACATCCCTGAAGAACTCAACGGACTCCGTTAACTCCTCCGCAGTCTTGCCCTTCCACTTAACGGCTAGTGATCCCACGGCGGAATCTTCCAAGTACACACCAATGGCGGTAAACTTCACAAATTTCCCCTGAATATCCAAGCCTCTCGCCCCTGCACACATTAGCAACAATCAGAATCAGATCAAACCAAATCAAATCGATCCGTGGCAATGAAATCAGTTGTACGTTTCTTAATCAATAAATAAATATGATACTCCTTTGGTTTCGCAAAAATTGGCTTAATTTGATTTTCAGTCAAATTTAACATTTTTATAATCAAAATTTATAACAAATTTTTTAAAAGTCAATTTGGGATAAATCTTTGTACGAGTAGTATTAGGTATATACTAACTAAAATTAAAGAAATTATGTCAATTTAATTTTAAATTTAAAAATATATTAAGTTGGCTCATAAAATTAACAATGGTCTTATATTATGGATTGAGGTAGTCTTATTTTGATTTTGTAAATATAGATTGAGAAACATGGACAAATTTACTACTACATTTTCATAAATTTTAAAAATATAAATAAATGTGCTTAATTCTTAATTCAAAAACCGGTCAAGTTGATAAAATTAAAAATAATAATAATCAAACTAATCCAAATTTTTAGTGTACCAAGGAAGTACCTGCGCCGGCAAGGAACAAGGTATTCGTCGTTCCCGGAGGCTTCACTGTCGGAAGGAACAATTGGGTCTCGACCTGAACTCCGGTGACCGACGGCAACTTCGACATGGGTAACTGTTACTAGTACAGAATCCAGAGAGGATGACAATGGCGGTGGGTTTTAGTAATTATATTTGATTGATTGAATGAATTTTTGAATAGAGAGAGTATGAATTTATAGGGGAGTGAGAGACTGAGATATGGGGTGGTTGTTGTGGTTGTGGCAAGTAAGCTCGATTCAAAACTTGCATTGAAGATTGGATGACGAAGAGGATTAAGTATGGGTTTATATAGTTTCATTATTTATTTTTATTTTTATATAGATGGTTAGGTGGATTATGTGGCCCTGGTTGTTGCATTCTTAATTAATGATAGTATGCATGCACATGTAATGGATTGGATGTGATAATAATTTATTTTTAAAATATACTTATTAATTTTTAAAATATAATATAAGAAAATAAATAAATATAAATTTCCTACTAAATTTAAAAAATGTCATGTAGTTTTCTTTAACAACATGTCTCCATTTACTCATAATTCTAAAAAGTTGTTTTTAATTTTGATTTTCTAAATGTTATTAATTAGAGTGTTTAGGATCGTTTATAAGTAGGCGTGTTCAACCGGTAAAAATCGGGCCTAACCGAACCGGTATCGAAATCGTCCAATTTTTTATACCGGTTGGACTGGTATATTTCGATTTTATAGTTTTTATTGATGGTTATTTTGTTCTGGGTATTTTTGTTTATAGCTGTTATATGTTTATGTTCTTTTTCTTTTTTTTTGTTGTTGTTGTTTATGTTCTGAGAGAGAAATTCTAAATTTGTCTGATCCATTATTGTGTTCTTCCTATTTTTTCAAAATACTGATCAAATTATTCAATAAGTTGTTATTTTTTAACAATTTATAATTATTAACTTTGTTTTTTGACGAACTAAGTTTATTTCAACTTTAAATATATTTTAATTGTTTGTTGATACTCGGGAAAAGAAAGACATACCATACCCATACTCATACTCAACAAATTTAGTGAGTTGGGACTGGAATTACCCATAAAGCCGGCCAAGTTGCACCTCTAAAGTGGAGTACTATTTTGAGATCTGTTGAGCCACTGAATTCAAAGACTATCAAGTAGTATCAAACAAAGAGAGCGGCCCAAAGCGACAATGATTAAGAGAAGAAGAATTCTTCAAAAATACTCCAATAATTATATATTTAGTATACAAAGTTTCATTAAATATAGCATAACATTTAATAGTAATTTAAGAATCAATTATAGAGGGTGACCGAGCGAGAGCAATGATTTTCGTGAGTTTGTTGGTTGGAAGCTCAGAGTAACTTTTTGTGTTTGGAATTGAATTTATTAGTCACATAACAAAAGATTTATAACACACAAGCAAGCACAGCAGATTTATAGCAAAAAAGCTCTTGTAAATTGATCTGACTTGATCACTGACCAGATTGCAATTACTGCTCGACCCAAGAATAAAATAAGTACTACTAAAAGTTATTTGTGCTGGAGTAGGCCCCTCCTAGCAATAGCATACAGTTACAATTTTAGATACTACTCCTAATGAGGAACAGGGAGACCTTGAAGCAGGGCTTCATGACCACACATAGCAATTGTCTGAAACTTGAAATCACCCGAAAACAAGCGAGCAGCCGAGTTGGTATTAATGCTCATCTCTTCAATGAGTTGAAGAAGGATGCGCTCAAGTTCTTCCCCATCACTCCATTCATGAATTTTGATCTTTATAATATCTCGCCTTTTGCATATCAAATCCCAAACTGGGAAATTCTTCCTCGGCGTCGCATAATCTCTTTCTATTAGCTTCGATATCGGGCAATAATCTCCGGTACCATCCCCGACATAGCTTATCATTTTCTTCTTCTCTTCATCCTTAGCTAGAGAAGCTTGTATCCTTTCTATTATCAGACCCTATTAAACCTCTAAAACCAAAAGCATGTACACTAAAATTTTTCAATTTGATTACGTCTACATTGACCAAGTGTCACCATCCCTAACCATGAAGTGAAGGGCCTATGATTGTGATTATATGATTGTGATTATATTGTACAAATCCAAATATTTATGGTTTTTTTTTACTATGTTTGGAGTTAATGGTGTATTTTGTTATACTTATAGTACAAATTTTTGTTTAGGAAAATAAGTGGTAAAAAAAATATTTGAGTTTTCCTTTTGACTTTGTCTGCCATAAGTGGTAAAAAAAATATTTGAGTTTCTTTGTAAATTCATTTTCTTTAATTTAACTTGTGGTTACTGCTTAGTAAGTAGTTAGTGGTTACGCTAACATGATTAGTTTTTAAATTGGCTTAACTAATTAAGGATAGAAGGAATCAGTTATCATTTACAATTATAAATTGTTCGTCTTATAAGCTGTTTGTCAGGAGGTCTTGCTTTAGTAATTTTTTCATTGGTAGCCTTGTTAGATTTCTTTTGTGATTGAGGCTGACATCTATCTTGCTGTAGAATTGATTAGTTTTCAAATTGTCTTGGAATAATAAAATTATTGAGTAATCATGGAACGTGAAATGATTAGCTGTAAGACGATCTCACAGGTAGATGAATCATGTGAGGCCCATTTGTGGTGCTTGTGTATCATGTCTTTTAGAGGGATGATAGATCAGATTTTTTAATTTATTTACTATTTCGATAAGTAGGAGAGGTGACCTTTAGATGAATGATAGATATGTTTTTGTGCGGAACAAAGACCATTTGTACAAGTATGTAACAAAATATATAACAATGATATATTGTTTTATAGCGTAGGAGAGAGATGTTATGTCATGGAGAGCATGTGCACAAGTGTCTAAAAGAATAAAGGACAATGTTTTTTTACGAGGATTTATATTGCTAATGATGGATTAGCCTAGGAAAACTAGAAAAAAGCATTCGTGTCAAGTGAACAACTGATCAAATATGAAATTAATGATTTGGAAGTGGGAGATCCTGGTGTACTAGAAAATCTAAAGTATTGTTATTATTATCATTAGCTTTAGAACTTTCAGAAAGTCTACTTTAGTATGGAACCCAAGCTTCTTCATTTGCATCATATTTTTAAGTTGGGGAAAGAAGGGAAGGGAAAATTGGAACACTTGAAATTTTTAATTTTTTTTGGAAGAGAGGCTCCAAGTTTCGCTTCCATTACTGCCGGAATAAAACTCAAAAAACAGGCCATTAGATAATTACACAATTAATGCAATTGTTTTAGATGATAAAGATAGTCATTACCATATATTCTTACTTCAATAAGTAGTTGTTGAGGAGTGGATAGATAAATACAACCTTGGAAGAAATAATTTTTTTAACAAATTAAAATATAACTACTTTAGTAGCAGGATGAACTATATCTATAATATAAAACAGAGCAGAGAGAGAAAAAAAGATAAGTGTCCCATCCGAGTACACGTCAGCAGCTCTCTCTCTTGTCCTTCGTATTCAAATTTCAAACCCACACAGAGAGCTCTTATTCCATATCTTTACTGCATCAAATACCTACTGTGAGGCCACAATCCTGTATGACTTTAGTTGGACATGGATTTACTTTAGGCCACAATCCACAATCACGTAACAATTATACAGTGCCTTCAGGCACGGATTATCGCTAGTATCTTCATAAACCCTAACCTAGGTTGGGTGACACGTAAATTTATTACTTTTTTTTTATAGATATATTTTTTAAATGTTCTTAAATAATAAAACAAAAATTATTTCAAGTTTTTTTGAGCAATAAGTATTCTAAACGATAAAATTTAACTTATTTCAAAACATGAAAAAAATCATAAAATTATTTGTAAAATAAAATATTATTATCTCGAGTTATATTTTTACCATTATCATATTCTATGCATGGAGAATAGATTGTACTGGCAACCACAAAAAGGATTAGGGACGAATAACGACTAATTATAAAAAGAAAATGAAATAGTTAAAATTAGCTTATTAGTGAATACAAATAGGAGAAGTTTTAAATAAAAATAATATTAAATATCAACTTTTTAGTGTACTTGCAATTGCTTTTTATCTCATACTTTCTCTCTCATCCCTAAGTTATCTTCCCCGGTTATAGTGATGATTTTTCCGGTTCGTTCCCTATGATTTACTGAAGAGAGCCCTATATATATATATATATATATATATAAATTAATGTATCATTAAACTTTAGTTTCTAATTTTATTTAACTTAGTATTATATAATAATTTTATTTTTTATAAAAATCTTTTAATTAATTAGTCGTTTAATTTTGTTTTTTTTTTGAGCAAAATTTGTAAATTTTTTAATGACAATAGTAAGTTAATTTGTGAATTTTTTTTAAAAAAATTATAATTATTATATATAAAATAAAAAAATAACCGCTAATTAATTAGTAAAATAGAAAATTCATTAATTTTTTTGTCTTTTTTTTAGTAATGCTGCAGACACAAACTATTTTACAAACTGCTAATGTGGCATACTCCACCTCAACATATTGATCAATAAATTGTTTCAATATAGTCTTCGGTCTCACAATATGCTGAGGTTAAGTACGTCACATCTGTGACGGACGAGACCTTTGTAATTAATTTTTAAATATTTATTGAATTAAATAAATATTTTGTTGATTTATTTATTGAGTTAAATAATTATTTGATGGAGTTGTGTTAGATTAATTTAATTAAGTATGTCACATTAATTAAATTAATGTGGAATAGTTTTATAAATCAAAGTGAGAATTTAATTGAGATAATTAAATTAAATGAGTTGTTAAATAATTTTAATGTTGTTCTAATTAATTAAATAATTAATTAGAGATTTATTGATTTGTTATAAATAATAAATGAGAATTTAATTATGTGATGATGTGATTTAATAAGTAATATTGTCTTTTATTTAATTAAATTTAAATAATATTATTTGATTAATTAAAGTGTGACAAATAAACTATATAGTAAACAAGTTAATTAAAATAATGGGAAAAGGAGAACATGGGAGCAGTTAAGGTCCCGTTGTGCTTAATTGCTACCCATGATTTCACTGGTTATATTATAGGTATAATATAACCTTCATATTACCTACTCTGGAGAACAAACTCAGAGAGGAAAAAGAGAGAGAATTGAGAGTCAGTGAGATTGAAGAAGAAGAAGAGGTCGGAGAATTAAAGAGTTCCTATCATCTTGCCTAATCATAACAAAGAAATCAAGGGTAATCCCTTAATCTCAAGTTTTTAAATTACGTTCTTAAAAGTTCTTCATGAAATCAATTTTAACTTCCTGTATTTAAATTTTTAAGAATGATTGTTAAATATATGATGTTATATATGTTTATAACATGTTTTACATGACTTGTATGGGATTTAGAATAATCAATTTAGAATAATCAATTCCATGAAATCATGCTTAAAATCCGAGTTTTGAGTTTATAGTGAAAATATTATTTTAGTTCTCTGTAATTGAATTTTTATGGCCAAATTGTTGAGAAGCTGTTTGTAATTGTTAATATGCATGTATAATCTGCTATTTGATGTTTATAAACGATTTTAGAGTAATTAATCCATGAAATTAAGATTAAGTTGGAACATTGAAGGTTACAAATAAATAATGTTTGAATGTGGTCAATAAGTACAAAAATCAATGCCTTAATTATACGTTAAATGGTAAATTGATAATTGATTATATTTATATATGTAAAAATGAAAAGAAAGAAACTTGTATGGATTGATTTGGTTGAAAAACAAGTTCGTAGTAGTCAATTTCGTTAAGAATGTCAAAAATGGAGTTTTTCACAAAAACATTGAAATTGTGGCTTTAAATTTTGTTGTTTATGTGACTTAAGATGTTAAAAGTATGCTAGGAATATCATTAAATATTTCTGTTAAGTTCATAATATATGGGTAAAACTGAATTCGTTGTTTGTGTGAAATTTTGGCCTAAATTGGCCTTGTTATGTGTTCTTCGCGAACTGCAGAAACTTAATCTGGGTAACTAACTAGCTACGCAAGCGTTACTAAATTATTACCTCATACGGCAAAAATAAAAAATAAAAAAAAATATTTATCAAATAAAATGAATATTTTAGTTGAAATATTTATGGAATAAAATATTCGATAGAAATTATTATGAAATAATGTATTCGAGTGTAATAATAGTGAGGAAATGAAAATATTCTAATTTAATTAAGTAATTAAATTAGAAGGGTAATGATTTGTTAAATAAAGTGGAGTTTATATTAAATAATTAAGTGAAAGTGTGACTAATGGACCATATAATAAGAGAATTATAAAAATAAATTAGAAAAGGTCTTGTAACCTTATAACTGCTATGTTTTGTAACTAGTTAAACCACATTAAAAAAAAAGAAGAAAAAAAGTGATGTCCATGAGATGATATGATGTTGTTTAAACTTAAGATTTAAGATTTCAGTCCTGTATATGTGAATGATGGTAATGAGCAAAATTTAAACCAAGTTAACAAGTTGTATTAAAAGAGGAACTAAACATATAAGGTTAGTATTAATGTAACTAATGAATGTCGTGAATACATATGGTATATGTGTAGGACTTGTGGTGAACATGATTAGTAATCGTTTCGCCTACGCACGAGGCAAGTTTCCAAACCCTATTCTTACATTGAGCAAGTTCTTAAATCTTATTATTATTAAGCAAGCTTCGTATTCTTATTTTGAACTGTTCAAAGCTTAATTATTCAAGTTTATGATTCCAAATGAAATGTTCTCATTCTTTTGAAGTATTATTTCAATTGAATAAAGTTCATTCAATTGTGTAGAATTGAGATCCAATCTTTTCAGTCAATTATATAGAGTTGAGATTCAATTTTGATTTGATTATTGATTTTGATATTGCATTGAAACCTTGAATAGATAGTGATTCCTTATTGATTCAACTAATCCTTAGTTGATGATTATTGAACTCTAAATTACCCTTGAAGCTAATCCAAACCAAACTTCCTTTGGTGCGGACTCTAACGTCAAAACTTAGATGAACAACCCTGTTATGGGGGATTATATTACGCGATAACGTTAAGATGTTGTGCACATACATGGTATTAAGGGCTGATCCTCATAAGTACGAGAAACAAGGTCCATATAATCTTACGTCTGTTAAAGGTTTAAAGTAGAAATACTTAATAATCTAGGACATAGTTCATGGTCTTGTGACCCTGAGATGTACTTTTGATTCATGTTCTAATCTTGATTCAAAAGCCGAGTTTTCTTTTGTTCAGTAACCATTGATTATTCGCATGTTATTATTATTAATATTATTAAACTTGTGGGCAATTGTTGCTCACTCTTGCATAATAACATTGCAGCTAAGATTAAGAAAGTTGATGAGCCATCCACAAGTAAGGGCAAGGGCAAAGCAAGCAAATGATGAAGACTTATTTAGTATTTGAGAATAATTATGTTAAGACTTATTATGTGATATTTAAGGCTTATTTGTTTATGATGTTCCGTATTTGATGTATTAAGGTTAGATAACCTGGGATTTATTTGTTTAAGTTGTTGTAACCCTTTAATGGGAGGATTTTTATTTAAATTTTATTATTATCTTTACTATGGATAGATAAATATTATTTATTTTGGTAAGTGAACATTGTTAATGTCAAGATCTTTCCACTCGCCTCAGTCACCGAAAAGCGCATCCAATCCTTCACAGAAATGAGTAAGCACCGAAAGATTGATGGCTTGGGCCGCCGGGGGATAGTTCCGGTGTGTGAATAAGTACAGACCGAAAATTAGGTTAGCAATAGAGGTTGTGTGCTCTAATGCTGGTAAAGTAATTTGCATGTACCTTAATCCAATGTAGTGCTCTGTACTTATATTAACCTCACCGCCTTGTATGCAATCCATCTAGTGACCTCACTGCCTTGCATGCAATTTTTATCCAAATCAAATCAATGTTCCCCACTAACTCAGGATTATATCAAATCCTCATTTAATTAAGGATATGGATCCATAGTCCAGCACTTATCCACTACAGCAACTCATGGCCCAAGCCCAAATGACCTCATATAAGTAATAGCCCATTACAGCCCAAAAGGTCCAAATAACCATGGCCTAACATTGTTGCCTCCGGTCTTCCAAATAGAATAATGGAAGAAATATTCTAAAAATGGAGTAGCCCAAAAAATGGCCCCAATCATTTATTATAATGAAATTGAATTTTCTCTATTTATTATTTTGAAATAGTAAGGGTTGATTTGATTAAATGTGGTTATGGGTAATGGGTAAAATCGTAAATATTTCAAATAAGCAAGTGGTTATAAAATATTCATTGTTGTCGGGGAATATTCGTTTGGTCGTGGAATATTCTTCTTGTCGGGGGGAATATTAAATGCAGTGTGACCTTATATGTGGGCCCCATAATGGAAAGCGATTGGATGAAGAAAGCGACAAGTATAAGTTGTTTATAAAAATAGCGGCGTAGTTATTACAGATTTATCTTTTGTTGGAATACTAAATTGGTTTTAAACACACGATAGCTTGCGGTATTGCACGATTATTGATTTCTTACGTAAAAGCACTACTCGATAATTATTACGGTAATTCTTATTGATATTTTATTTTATTGATTCAATAATTGTTACGTTGATATTTTATATTATTGTTGTTTTGATAATTGTCACACTACGATATTTTTCATTATCGGATCAATAATTCATATTATTTGAATAATATTATTAGATAGCATTATTGGCGATGTCTAGAAAGTTACATCTAAGGAGAGGTTTGGTCACTAATTAATTTTGCGCGATAAGGAGAAATCCTTATTGAAAGCCCCCTCTCACAGGAGCGGCACTGGTTGTCGATATTGTGATTCTATAATATTATTTGTGAATAATTAATTATTGATTTATATGATAAGGAAAATATTCATTTTATGTGGATATAGATGGAGAAAATTTTTTAAAGTGACAATTGTTGAAAATTGATATTTTATCTTTTACGATAAAATAATTCATTTAAATATATTATTATATTTTAATAATATAATAATGGTGATATTTTACAATGAATGTGGGATATATGAATAAATGAGGAGGAAGAGTATTTTTGTTACTAAAAATATTTAAAACATGTTTTTCATGTTTGTGGACCCCATTCTTGATTGAAATTTGATTATAGCTTTTTGTAAAATCGTCGTTTGTGGATTTTGGTCAATTTACATTTGGAATTTGGAAAAACTTAAACTTACAAAGTTGTAGAGAATTGAATTTCCTATGGAATGGACATAAGATTGAATTTTTCGATAAAAGGGCTATTTATTATGAATTATTGAAGTTCGAAGTTCGAATAATTGATTTTTGAAGTTTTAATTATTTTTTTTAAAAAAAAAATTTTTACACTTTTTGGGTGGGTTGTTGTGCACATATGTTAAATTTGAAATCAAGATTGTTTTTGGTGTGCGTAAAATTTATAATAAATATATTAATATTTTATTAAATTTTACGCTTTGGTGTTCTAAGCATTTTCTATAAATAGGGTCTTAGGTTAGAATTGAAAATCACACGAAACAAGTTTTTTCTCTCTCTCTCTCTCTATATTATCGAGCGTATTCTTGTGAGTATTTTGATACTTTGAGTGTTGCTTTATCTGGTGCAAAGTTCCTTGACACTATATCTAGTATTCGGTCGGAAATCTTGTCTTTTTCGAGGTAAAGGATGTTATTTTTTTTAAATGATATTATTTCTTCTAATATCATTATGCGGAATATTGGTAAGATTTTTCTTGTGAAATTCTTGTCTTTTTAGTGTCGGGGGTTACTATTCACGTATACGACCTTATTCACGTATCTGACTATTCACGAATACGACTTTATTCACGAGAAAAATTAAATTTTCATTTTTTTTGTCAAAAATATCTATTATGGATACTAGCTTTGATTGTATCCATGTTTTGATCATTCTTGAATTTTACTCCACTATGATTATTTATGAAGTATTTTTGAACTTGGGATTGTTTAAAAGTCTGAATCCTTAATATTTGTTCTTTTGTTTCCTTTGGATTCGTTTTTTCTTTAAAATATTTTTCATCATCCTCGGTCCTAAATGATGATATTCTTGAATATCTTTGGCTTTGTAGTGCAAAGATGGTTGATTTTCTTATGAATATCTTTGGCCGTAGTGCAAAGATGTAGCAGTGTTGAGATGAACATGACCCGGTGATGAATATCTTTGGCACTGTAGTGCAAAGATGAATATTTGATTCAAGATGTATATTGATTGATGTTACGAGGATAAAATATTGATGATGGACTTTTAAATTCATAGATAATAGTAGATTTCATTTCTCGTAACTCTTCTTATGAATTATTATTTTTCATTGCGAATATTGATGCGAAACTTGTTGTCTATTATATTTTATCAGATTTTTCCTGTTGAAGACTAACGATAATTTGTTCTATATTATCTTAGTAATAATAATATATTTTCTTGGGCTAGTTGAGCTCACCCTTTTCCTTTTTGTTCCATTTTTTTCTTCTCGGGGAGGCGAGAATGTAGCGAGTACTAGTCGGGGTATGGAATGATGGTTCTAGAAAGTTGTTTTAGTAGTCCTCACCATTTTGTAAAATAATGTATCAATAATTGTAATGAGGACTTATTTGAGTGTGGATATTATGCAGATGGACAATATTTGTATTTAAACTCACGGTTTATGTGTTGTCGTATTTTGCACGACAATTGTATTAATAAAGTTGTAGTTGTTTACGTACCATGTATTTTGGCGACTCGGAATGGGTGTTGTATACCTATTTTGGGGGCGTCGCGGTTAGTATCGAGCTTAGGGATATGATCTCTGGCGGAGATCGGGGAATAGAACTAGGAGGGAGGCGAGTAAATCCTTACAGCTAGTGTGTCCTACTAAGCTTATTTGTTGGTTGGGTAGTATATAGGGATATTATGTGATATGTTGATTTCTTTAATTAACCCTTGTTTTTATGGCGAGTATTTGAGAAATGGCGGTGAGAATGTTAATAGTGGAGTAAATGAGTAGTGGAACACCTTTACTCACTGATGAGGAGAAGCGTGCAGCATGTGAAAGCAATGTTCCTCATAAACAACACCTGCGAAGCGAGGCGATGAGCGATGGGATGTTTAGAAGCTTTTTGCGAGTTCATGCAAAAATCGGACGAGGAGGACTTCGTGTACAAAATACAGGTGGAAATGATAACAACGCACGGTTTGTCACGATGCAAGCGATTCAAAAGTTGGGACCACGAGTGCAGGGGAAAGCGGATCCGATTAAAAAAGCGGAGGCGTGGGTCAAACAAATTACAAGATATTCGATGTCTTGGGATGCGGAGGAGGAAGAAGGTTCCATTCGCCACCTTTATGTTTAGTAATGAGGCGATTCTTGGTGGGAATCGTGAAGCGTACCCATCCGGCCGCTTTTCGGCATGTCTTGGGAAGCGTTGAAAAAGCTGTTCAATGACAAGTACTTTCACGAAAGTATTCGTCATATGAAGGAAGTGGAGTTTATTAGATTGGAACAAAACAACATGGCGGTGTCCCGATCGAGGCGAAGTTTGCGAGTTATCGGTTTGCACCTCATTTGGTGGAGAATGAGAGCATGTATATGGCGGATGTTTACGAGAGGTTTGAAACACGGCATCGTCGATATCTCATTTCTCATAAATTTTCTCTCTATTCGGATGTTGTCAACAGGGCTCAATTATTAGGCGAGATACTTGAATACGTTCAATGAGGGACCCTGACGAGGATCATCTGGGGTGTGGCGATCATCAGAACAACGATAACCAGCGGAGAAAGAAAAATACGGACAAAAGCGGTAACCACTCTGGTGGTAATCATGGCCGTGAAAATAGAAGAAGCGAGTCGGGGGGAGATTTTAAAAAGAGGAGATTCAACAATGACAATGTGAAAGCGCGGCACCAAACAACAGCTGGTTAAGGAGGAGAAGCGACCACCGGTCGTATCTTATAAATCATGGAAAAGAGGGACATATCATTCAAGCTATCCACAACAGTTCAAGGTATGTTATAATTGTGGAAAGGAAGGACATATCGCTCGAGATTGTACGGTAGCGAAACCAAGTCCAGTGGGGATGGTGACTCAAAAGGTACATCCCGGAAAAGTCAAAGTCAGCGGGTTCTGGAAGGCGTTTTTGTGGTGGTGGTCAAAATCGAGGAACCCAAGCGAGGTGATCACGGGTAAGCTAATCATAAATTCTTTGAAGTTTATACCTTACTGAATCTGGGTGCTACCCATTCATTTATCTCTCTGCTTGTGCTCAGCGTTTAAACTTGACTCAGGAGAAATTAGACTTTGATTTATCTGTGGAGACTCAGATTAGGAGAAACTTTCATCACATCCTTTGTTTATAAATCTTGTTTGATCAAGTTGGCACCATCACATTACTGTTGACCTTATCTCTTTAAAGATACTTGCTTTTGATGTGATTTTAGGGATTGATTGGTTAACTACTCATCGTACCAAAATTGATATTTTTTCGTAAGGTTGTTAGTTTTCATATTCTAACCAACTTGACTGTTATATGAATTCAACAACTAAACCACTAAAATCAATCCTTTGTCATATCAAGTCATAAAGCTATTCGTTTATTGAAAAAGCGGATGTCAAGCTTTCTTAGCCCATGTTATGGATTTGAATAAAGACACGTCGATTTGAATAATATTGTTGTTGTTAGTAAATTTCTGGCGTATTTCTGAAGAACTTCGGTCTCTACCCCGAGCGTGAAGTTGAATTCTTTATTGATCTTGAACTTTGGTACAAAGCCCATTTCTAAAACCCATATCGAATGGCTCTATTGAACTTGAGGAGTTAAAGGTCGACTTCTGAGGAGTTGTTGGACATCGGTTTCATTAAATCTAGTACATCTCCTTGGGGTGCTCTTTTTTATTTGTAAAGAAAAAGCGGGAGTATGCGACTTTGTATTGACTCTCGAGGAATTGAACCATGTCACCATCAAGAATAGGTATCGCTACCTCGTATTGATGACTGTTTGACCGATTCAGAGAGCACAATTCTTTTCAAAGATCGATCTTCGATTACGGATATCATCATTTGAAGATTAGGCGAGGATATTCAAAAGCGCCTTGAGAACTCGATGCGGGCATTATGAATTCTTAGTCATGTCTTTTGGATTGACTAATGCTCCTGTGACTTTCATGGATATGATGAAGCCAAGATATTCAAGGAATATTTGGATCGATTCGTTGTTGTCTTTATTGATGACATCCTCATATATTCAAAAGTCGTGAAGATCATGAGCACCATTTGAAAATTTTTGGTACTCAAAGGCTTCGTGAAAACAAGCTTATATGCTAAGTTGAAGAAATCACGAGTTACGGCTTGAGGAAGTAGCATTCCTTGGGCGCGTGGTGTCAAAACATGGAGTATCATTGACGGCGAAGATGAAAGCAATACAAAGTTAGAACAAGCAGAAGTCGGTGGTAGAAATACGTAGCTTTACGGGCTTATTTGGTTATTATCGGAGATTCGTGGAAGGATTTTCTCGAATCGCTACTCAGATTAACTTCGGTGACTCGGAAGATACAAAATTCGTATGGGGCGAGGAATGCGAGAAGAGTTTTCAAGAGCTTAAGAGGAGACTCATTTATTTTTTTTACGACAATACCATCTGGTTCGGATGGATTTGTTATCTCTGATGATGCTTCGGGCAAAGGGTTAGGATGTGTTCTCATGCAACATGGGAAAGTCATAGCCTATGCCTGCATGACAACTTAAAGAATATGAGAGGAATTATCCTACTCATGATCTAGAGTTAGCGGCGATCGTTTTTGCTTCGCTAAAGATGGAGGCACTATCTATATATGGGGAGAAAGTGGAGATATATTCGGACCATAAAAAGCCTCAAATATTTCTTCACCAAAAGGAACTCACACATGCGGCAGCGGCGTTGGCTCGATTTATTGAAAAGATTATGACCACACCATTTGATACCATCTGGAAAAGCGAGCGTGTGGTATTGGCGCGTTGAGTAGAAGATCATAGCGAGGAGCGAGTGCGATGTTATTAACACTGAGGCCCATTTTGTGTGATTTACAAAAGATGAAGATAGAATTCAAGACGGGGACCCATGCGATGATGTCAGTATATCGCGTAGAACCGACTTTAATCGAAAAAGTTAAAGTTGCTCAAACCCCTGAGACCGGGTGATGCGTATGAAGAAGAAAGAACAAGAAGGTGTTATTCGAAGCGAGAATCGATGAAGAAGGAATACTTGAGTCCACTCCGGACTTTGTGTTTCTAACGACTACGATTTGAAATACAAGATGATGATGGGGCACACAATACACCATTTTGCAATCCATCTGGAAGTACCAAAATGTATCGTGATCTTGACATACATTTTGGTGGAACAATATGAAGAGAGAGATTGCAAAGTTTATCTCGAGGTGTTTAACTTGTCAGCGTGTAAAGGCGGAGCATCAAGTGCCCTAAGGGTCCATTGCAACCACTTGAGATTCCGAAATGGAAGTGGGAACACATTACCATGGATTTCGATTCTGGGTCTTCCCACGGTTTCTCAAGGCATAAATGTTATTTGGGTTATTGTTGATAGATTAACCAAGTACGCTCATTTCTTGCCGATCGGAGACTTATTCCTTTGAGCGTCTTGCTCGTATGTGCGTAAATGAGATTGTGAGATTGCATGGCATGCCGGTATCCATAGTTTTGGATCGTGACCGAAGATTCACTTCACGATTTTGGGTTAGCTTGCAAAAAGCTATGAGCGCGGATTTCTGATTGAGTTCGGCATACCATCCTCAAACGGACGGACAATCAGAGAGGACTATTCAAACTCTTGAAGATCTATTAAGACTCTGTGTCCTAGACTTCAAAGGGAGTTGGGATAAGTATTTACCATTGGTGGAATTCTCCTACAACAACAGTTATCAAGCAAGTATAGGTGTGGCTCCATTTGAAGCATTATATGGACGAAAAGTGTCGCTCTCGGTATGTTGGGATGAGGTGGGTGAAGCAACATTATTTGGGACGAGTTAGTACGATATTACTCTGGAAAAGATCCAAATGATTGACAGCGTATACAAGCGGCACAGGATCGACAAAAGAGTTATGCGGATCTTCATCGAAAGGGCGTGGAATTTAGTATTGGGGATCATGTATTGTTGCGTGTTGCTCCATGGAAGGAGTTACAAGATTTGGGAAGAGAGGAAAGCTCGATCCACGATTTATTGGTCCATTTTGATTCTTGCCAAGAGTAGGAAATGTAGGCTATAGACTCGCGTTACCTCAGTATGTCTCGTGTTCATAATGTTTTTCATATATCGTGCTTTCGTAAATATGTGAAAGACCCGAACCACGTTATTGAGTTAGAACCAGGATGAGATGTAGAAGACTTAACGTATGAAGAGGTACTGTCAAGATCTTGGATAGGAAGGAGCATATCCTACGTACAAAGGTCGTACCACAAGTTAAAGTTTTGTGGAGGAACCATTTATTGAGGAAATGACACGGGAGTTGGAAGCGGAAATGAAAGCGAGGTATCCTCACCTTTTGAAAAAACACAGTCGTCACGTCGATTTGAGGATGAAATTTCATAAGGAGGGAGGTTGTAAGACCCCAACTTATTATAAATGAAATTGAATTTCCTCTATTTATTATTTTGAAATAGTAAGGGTTGATTTGATTAATGTGGTTAGTTATGGGTAAAATCGTAAATATTTCAAATAAGCAAGTGGTTATAAAATATTCATTGTTGTCGGGGAATATTCGTTTGGTGGTGGAATATTCTTCTTTGTCGGGGAATATTAAATGCGATGGCGACCTTGACCTTATGTGGGCCCATAATGTGAAGCGATT
Source organism: Panax quinquefolius (assembly GCA_020205615.1). Lineage (NCBI taxonomy): Eukaryota > Viridiplantae > Streptophyta > Magnoliopsida > Apiales > Araliaceae > Panax > Panax quinquefolius. The sequence goes on from CM035152.1 coordinate 141,234,311, forward strand.
GGATGAAAAAGCAAGTATAAGTTGTTTTATAAATAGCTTGGCGTAGTTATTACAGATTATCTTTGTTGGAAATACCGGTGGTTTAAAACACGGTAGCTGCGGTATTGCACAATTATTGATTCTTACGTGAAGGCCTTACTCGATAATTATTACGGTAATTCTTATTCGATATTTTATTTTATTGATTGATAATTGCTACGTTGATATTTTATATTATTGTTGTTTGATAATTGTCTTTACACTGATATTTTTCATTATCGGATCAATAATTCATATTATTTTGAATAATATTATTAGATAACATTATTGGCAATGTCTAGAAAGTTACATACAGGAGAGGTTTGGTCACCTAATTTTGCGGCGATGAGGAGAAATCCTTATTGGAAAGCCCCTCTTTCTTGAGGAGGAGCGGCACGGTTGTCGATATTGTGATTACGTAATATTATTTGTGAATAATTAATTATTGATTTATATGATAAGGAAAATATTCATTTTATGTGGATATAGATGGAGAAAATTTTAAAGTGACAAATTGAAAAATTGATATTTTATCTTTTACGATAAAATAATTCATTTAAATATATTATTATATTTTAATAATATAATAATGGTGATATATTTTTACAATGAATGTGGGATATATGAATATATGAGGAAGAGTATTTTTGTTACAAAAAATATTTAAAACATATTTTTCATGTTTGTGGACCCCATTTCTTTTTGAAATTTGATTATAGCTTTGTAAAAAATCGTTGTTTGTGGATTTTGGTCAATTTTTACATTTGGAATTTGGAAAAACTTAAACTTACAAAGTTGTAGAGAATTGAATTTTCTATGGAATGGACATAAGATTTGAATTTTTTTACGATAAAAGGGCTATTTATTATGAATTATTGAAGTTAGAAGTTTTTAGAATAATTGATTTTTGGAGTTTTTTAAATATTTTTTTTAAGAAAAACGTTTTTTTATTTTTTGGTGGGCCCCACTTACACATGTGTAATGAAATTTGAAATCAGATATCTTTGGTGGTGGGCGTAGGAATTTTTATAAATATATTAATATTTTATTAAATTTTCTACTTTGGTGTTCTAAGCATTTTCTATAAATAGGTGCTTTAGGTTAGAATTGAAAATCACACGAAGCTAAGTTTTCTCTCTTTCTCTCTCTATATTATCGGCGTATTCTTGTGAGTATTTTGATACTTTGAGTGTTCTTTATCTGGTGCAAGTTTCCTTGACATATATATCAGTATTCGATTCGGAAATCTTGTCTTTTTCGAGGTAAGGGATGTTATTTTTTTTTAAATGATATTATTTCTTCTAATATCATTATCTTAGGAATATTGGTAAGATTTTTCTTGTGAAATTCTTGTCTTTTAGTGTCGGGGTTACTATTCACGTATCGACACTTTATTCACGTATCTGATACTATTCACGAATCGACCTTTATTCACGAAAAAATTAATTTTTTTTTTTTTGTCAAAATATCTATTATGGATACTAGCTTTGATTGTATCCATGTTTTGATCATTCTTGAATTTTACTTCACTATGATTATTTATGAAGTATTTTTGAACTTGGATTGTTTAAAGTACGAATCCTTAATATTTGTTCTTTTGTTTCACTGGATTCGTTTTCTTTAAAATATTTTTCATCATCCTCAGTCCTAAATGATGATATTACTGAATATCTTTGGCACATGTAGTGCAAAAAGATGGTTGATTTTCTTATGAATATCTTTGGGCGTGTAGTGTGCAAAGATGAGCAGTGTTGAGATGAACATGACCCGGTGATGAATATCTTTGGCTTTGTAGTGCAAAGATGAATATTTGATTCAAGATGTATATTGATTGATGTTACTGAGGGATAAAATATTGATGATGGACTTTTAAATTCATAGATAATAGTAGATTTCATTCTCTACGTAACTCTTCTATGAATTATTATTTCATTGCGAATATTGATTTAAAACTTGTTATCTATTATATTTTCAGATTTTTTCCTGTTGAAGACTAACGATAATTTTTTCTATATTATCTTAGTCATAATATTCTTTCTTGGGCTAGTTGAGCTCACCCTTTTCTTTTTGTTCCATTTTTTCTTCTCGGGAGGCGAGAATGTAGCGAGTACTAGTCGGGGTATGGAATGATGGTTCTAGAAAGTTGTTTTAGTAGTCCTCACCATTTTGTAAAATAGTGTATCAATAATTATAATGAGGACTTATTTGAGTGTGGATATTGTCAGATGACAATATTTGTATTTAAACTCACGAGTTTTGTGTTTGTGTATTTTGCCACGACAATTGTATTAATAAAGTTGTAGTTGTTTACGTACCATGTATTTGGCGACTCGAGAATGGGTGTTGTATACCTATTTTGGGAACTGCCGAACACCAAACCGCCAAATCAACACTTGTCAAAGAGATAAGCCAACCACGACGAAAGAAAAGAGCCGCCAAAAAACTCAAACACCTCCATGTTCCCACACTCAATGAAAGCCTCCTTGATATACCCATCACCAAACGCACCCAAATACTCCGAACCAAAAAGAAAAGAGCCAAAATAACACCTCTTACTGCTGAAGAGCTGAGAGTACCTCCCACCGAAGCTAACCAACCACCAATCATTCCAGGAGAGATCAACGAACCCGAAGAACAAGCCGAAGAACAATCCAGACCCAATTCTCCTCTCATTCGAAAGAGAAAACATACTTCAGACTACCAATCGAAATCAAGACCTTCACCTCAACGTCCTTCTTCCTTCACAACCATCCGCGAAGCTGCTCGATCACTCACCCTATGGCCAGATAACAACAAAGACTTTCCTCTAAACTTGTACAACGCCTTCGTACTTGGCACTGATGATCACCGCTTCGACAACAACTCCATCTCTAACCTTATTCAAGCTGGCATGACCCAGCAAGCCAAAGTAAGTCAACTTACTACTTAACCACTTTCATTCACAAATATCTTCTTGAAACTTTTTACTTAACTCTGAACAACTGCAGGCAAATGGAATCTACGAGCGACTCCACCAGAAGTACATGGAAATTGAGGTCGAAGAGGATGCTGCCCGAAGAGAAAACGTGTAAGGCCCCAATTTTTATGAATAAAGATTAATTTTTCTCAAAATATATTTTTGAATATTATGGTGTGAATTTTAATATAATGTTATAGTTGTGGGTAATATTTACAAATTTTACAAAGTAAGTAAGTTGTTATAAAATATTCGATTGGTCGGGGAATATTCGTTTTAACAGGGAATATTCGTACGACGGCACAATCATTGGTGGACCCCACAACGGAAGTATTATCGTAGTTAGAAAATGATAGAAATATCTTTTTATAAAAATAACGGCGAAAGTGTTACCGTTAAACTATTAAAATATCCAGTGGTAAAAGTACAGTAATACGTGTGGTTGCATAGTAGCACTGCGGTATTGATTCATCGATGCTTATGTGAGAAGTCACTCGGTTATACTCAATTATTGCTACATTAATTGCTGCATAATATCTCTCATATTATTGATTCAATTATTGTCACAGTATCATCTGCATAATATTTTATATTATTAAATCAATAATTGAGACGACAGAGTTATTCATATTATTATTTGCATTATTGACGATGTCTAAAAAGTTCTATCGAGGAAAGGGGTTTGGTCACCTAATTGAGCGTCAATAGGGAGAAATCCTTATCGAAAAGCCCCCTCTTTCCTGAGAATGACCTGGTTGTTAAATATTGTAAGTTATAATAATAATGATGAATAAGTTCGTGTTGCTTAAAGATGAAATTGTTGATAAAAATATTTCCATTGTGTTGGGATTATTAGTGTTAGTGGAAATCAACATTTATTTCGATAATAATTGATTTATGGATGTTAAATTGACCAAACGAGCAATTAATCAGATAAATAAACAATTAATTGCTATTAGTTCACATACAAATTACTGTTGGTTCACATGTTTGGAACTATTGATTCACATGCATGTACTATTAAGGGAGCTGGTGCAAGATTGATAATACTTGAAGAACTAAATTAAAAATGGAGGTATATATGAAGGTACTATACTGTAATAATTCGAGCCCCTAATTGTGCAATTATCGAAACTATGTTTTCCTATAAATAGAAGCTCATTCTTCTTTCATTCTCACCAATTTACTAAGACTCACAAGAGCAATTATAAAGAGAGAAACTATAGAGAAAAAAAAAGAGTATTTTGCTACTTCACTATTGCAGTATCCAGCCTTCTACTAAGGTAAGGGATATTATTTTTGATCAGTATTCGTATAAAATAATATTTTCTTCCATACTTTGTAGTATGTAAGTAATATTATTTTGTTTCGTATTCCTAATTCTACACTCATTATATTAAAGTATTGCTTCTATACTCCGTGAAATTAGTAGAATATCCTTGAAATTTGCAATTCATCTAGTATCATTTCACAAGGATATTTTCTGAACATTCTTGTTAAATTTTAAACTTTTCATGTCGGAGTACTATTTACGAAATACTATTCACAAAGTACTATTCACGGGGTACTATTCACAAAGTACTATTTATGGGATACTATTCATAAAGTACTATTCATGGGGTACTATTCACAGAGTACTATTCTTGTAATACTATTCACTCGGGTACTATTCACCCAGGGTACTATTCACGACGAAAAATTGATTCTTTTATGTCCAAATCATTTTTGATACAATATTTCTTGAATTTTACTCCACAAAGCAGTATCATGTTGACAATTTGGACATTATTGAATTCTGGATAAATTAAATTATAAAAATTTAAAAATTTATCATTTGCTTTCTTTTAACTGAATTCTTATATCATTGTCATCATCCTCATGCTTATATTGTGATGAAAGTCATCTTTGGTCGTAGTGTATAAATGGACTGTTGTTTGGTATGATTTTGACCAGAGATCATTCGGTATAATCATGACCAGTAATGTTTCAAATGATGTGGCAAAAGTTCTCATTGTCCCGTAGTGCATTGATTGATAGTTGTTGGTATGATCATGACCATTGGTGATTACACGAATATCCTTGGCCCATAGTGCATGGATAATTCGTGGACGTGATACTAATAAATATCCTTAGCCCGTAGTGCATGGATAATTCAGTGATGTGGATTATTTATTGAAATGAGAGTCTCGTGAAAAAGTTGATGATAAACTTTTAAATCATAGAAGATAGTAGATATCATGCTCTACTGACTCTTCTAATGGATTGCTTGTTCATTGCAGATTAAATTTGTTGTTTATTATCGGTTTAACATCGTTGAAGACTAACGATAATTTATTACGCATTATCTCGATTATAATATTTCTTCTTTGGGCTAGTTGAGCTCACCCTTTTGCTTTCATTGTTCTCTTCAGAACCGAGAACGATTTGGGATTAGTCGGGGAACAGAGTAATGGTCCGAGATGGTGGCTATAGTAGTCCTCACTATTCTATGAAATAGTGTGATAATAAATGTAATGAGGACTTCATTTGATTTTGGATACTGTCAAGAAGACAATATCCGTGTAAAAACTCTCAGCTACGCTTTTGTCGTATTGTATAAAAGAAGTTTGTATTTGATTTCTGTACCATGTATTTGGCGACTCAGAATGGGTGATGTATACCTATTTTGGGGGAGTCACAAAACTCCATCCTGAAGTCTGCTCTGGCGAGGGAGAGGAGTCTGCATGGTGACGCCCTCTTCAATGCCGAAGGCCTTAGAAAGGATATCGCCAAACTTAAAGAACAACTGACAACGGCCGAAAAGCTTCAACAAACCACCTCTGAACAAAATCAAGAACTAACACTGACCAACGAAGTCCTAACGCAAAACAACCAAAGCCTTACCAAAGAAATTAATGAAACGAAATTTTTGAACAAAGACACCTCGCACTTCGATGTAAAGTCAAAAAAGAACTTCGAGAACTTAAAGACCCCGGCCCCCCACTTACCGAAGAACTCCACAAAGAAATCTAAATTGAATACTGCAAATCACCTGAACTGACCAACAAGATAGTTCATATGTATGCTGAAGGCTATGAAACAGCTCGAAGCAAAGGCAAAGCGAAGCTCGCCACTGCCTCTCTGAACCCATTACTCCTTGATTCCTCGGAAGACGAAGACGAGGATAATGCCAAAGATGACCCACCTCAACCTTAACTTTAAACTTGTAAATTTGTAACAACATTGTAATCTCTTTCTACATTGATGAAAAATAATTTACTTGTGACGCCCCCAAAATAGGTATACATCACTCATCTTGAGTCGCCAAATACATGGTACAAATTTCAAATACAACTTAATAATACAACTGTCGTGTAAAATACGACAAAACATAAACTGAGAGTTTAATCGAGATATTGTCTTCAGACGATATTCAAACTCAAATAGAGTCCTCAATACATTTATTATCACACTATTTCATAGAATAGTGAGGAATACTAATGTAAACATCTAGGCAGCCGTCATTCCATTCCCATTTAGTCCATCCGCTCGTTCTCATTTCTGAAGAGAATAATGAATATTCCCAACCAATCAATAGTAAGAAATATTACAACTAAGATAATTTGAAAAATTTATCGTTACTACCCAATGTTATAAGCGATAAAATATCTCAAATCCACACCATAATGCGGTGAAAAAAAATATTTCAAGAAAAGTTAAATCTTTAATCTTACATGATTTAAAAGATTTTTCACAACTTTTATCAATGAGACTCGACAATCAATGTCATCATCCTCATGTTTATGACGAGGAAAGTCATCTTCATTAATATCACGACCACAAATTATCCGTATGATTACGACTGTGGATTATTGTTTAATCACGATCGTAATGTTATAAATGATGGTAAAAGTCCTCATCCATCTGATGAACTACGATGACTAATGAGGACTTTTACCACCATCATTTAAAACATGACGGCCGTGATTATCTAGAATAATTCTGGTGGATAATTACCAGAGTCCATCCCATGCACTTTCTGAGCCACAGATGACTTTAACATAATATAAATATGAGGATGATGACAATGATATAAGAATTGATGTGGATTAAAATTTATCGATTAAAGATTTACCTTTCTTGAAATATTTTTTTGAATATTATAAAAGTGGATTTGAAAATGTTTTAAATTGTGGGTAGTATTTATAAATTTTATTCTATACTGTTGTATTCTATTAGATCGCTTGTTCACCGCAATTAAACTTGATGTTTGTTATATTGTATCAGACGCTTTTAACATCGTCTGAAAAACGATAATTTATTCTCGCATTATCTAGTCATAATATTTTATCGACTAGTTGAGCTCTCACCTTTGCTTTCATTATTATTTCAGTGAAATGAGAACATACTGTGGACTAGTCGAGGGGAAACGGAGTGACGATCCAGATGATTGCATTAGTAGTACTCACTATTCTATGAAATAGTGTAATAATAAAATGTATTGAGGACTTATTTTGAGTTTGAATATTGTCAGAAGACAATATTTGTATTAAAACTCACATTTCGTGTTGTATATTTAAGGTTGTATTTGTATTTTGTACCATGTATTTGGCTTAATTCGTAATAGGTAATGTATACCTATTTTGGGGGCGTCACAAACAAGTTCAAGGATAAATTTTTAAAGATTTATAATTTAATTTATCCAGAAATCAATAACGTCCAAATTGTCAACATGATACTACTTTGTGGAGTAAAATTCAAGAATAATATTGTACCAAAAATAATTTGGACCGAAAACGAATCAATTTTTATCATGAATAGTACTCTAGGTGAATAGTACTCGAGTGAATAGTACCCCGTGAATAGTACTTTGGGAATAGTAACCCTGTGAATAGTATTCCGGCATAAAAAAGTTAAAACTTATCAAGAATGCTCAAAATAATATTTTCATAAAAAGATACTGGATGAAGCGCAAGTATCAAGGATATTCTACTAATTTCATGGAGTTTAGAAGCCAAAACTTTAACAAAACGAGTATAAAATTCAAAATCTGAAATGAAATAATATTACTTACATACTATAGAGTATGGAAGAAAATATTATTTCAAGCGAATATTGAACAAAAATAACATCCCTTACTTTGAAAAGAAAAGTATTCCGACTTGTCGGGTGGGGATATTCTTGAAGAAAACTTTCACTGTTTTCTACGCTCAAAGCTTTCTAAAACTCTAAAGAAATACGTTCAAGATTATAGAAGAAGAATTCTCTGATTCGGGTGTGATTTTCAATTCTAACTAAGCATCCTATTTATAGGAGAATAGAAGGGGTACTGTTTGAAATTCTCACGGACGCACAATTTTTTTAAAAAATTCACGGACGTCTTACGAGGGATTGATTTTCAAAGAAATAATCAGCTACAAACCAAAAATATAATATATATATATATATATATATATTAAATGTGTGAGTGGGTGGGTGGATGTTGATTTTGGTGAATGTTGATTTTGGTGTATACGGGTGGGAGTTGATTTATTTTGTTTGTTTCAAAATAATATATATATATATATATAAGTAATAAAGCAAAACTGAGATAACTTTCTCCCGACAATTTTGAAAAATGAGAAAGTAGGGGTTCATATAATACGCCAGCCTACAACAAATACTTCATAAAAATTTCCTCAATATTTTTAACAACATTTATCACAATTATTATAATTCGCATTATTTAACAACCAGGTCGTTCCCAGGAAAGAGGGGGCTTTCTAATAAGAATTTCTCCTTATTAGCGCGCAATTAGATGACCAAACCTCTCCTTGACAGAACTTTTAGACATTGTCAATATTGCAAATAATAATATGATTAACTCTGTCATCTCAATTATAGATTTAATAATATATAAAATATTGACAATAATTGAATCAAATAACGTGAGATACTATGCAGCAATTACTGTAGCTATAATTGAATATAACTGAGTGACTTCTCACATAATCATCAATAATCAATACCGTGTGCTACTTTGCAACCACGCGTATTACTGTACTTTTAACATCAGGTGTTTCAACAGTTAACGGTAAAACTTCCGCCGTTATTTTCATAAAAAGATATTTGTATCGTTTTCTCAATCCGACAATAATTCCGTTGTGGGGTCCACCAATGATTATGTCGTCGTACGAATATTTCCTATTAAACGAATATTCCGCGACCAATCGAATATTATATAACAACTTGCGTACTTTGCAAAATTTATAAATATTACCCACAACTATAACATTATATCAAATTCACTCCATAATATTCAAAAATGATATTTATAGAAAATTCATCTTTATTCATAAAAGTTGGGGTCTTACAACCTCCCCTTCTTATGAAATTTCGCCCTCGAAATTAGGGTACGTACCTGATATGTCAAAGAGGTAAGGATACCTTGATTTTATTTCAGATTCTAACTCCCAGGTCATTTCCTCAACATCGTGGTTTCTCCACAAAATTTTGAGTTGAGGTATAACCTTGGAGTATAGAATATGTTCCTTCTTGTCCAAGATTTTAACATGAACCTCTTCATACGTTAAATCTTCCGCTATTTCGTCCGGTTCTAACTCAATAATGTGGTTCGGGTCTTCCACATATTTGCGTAGCACGGATATGTGAAAAACGTTATGAACACGAGACATACTTGGTGGTAAAGCGAGTCTCTAGGCCACAGTTCCTACTCGATCGAGGATTAAAAATGGGCCAATGAATCGAGGATTGAACTTTTCTCTCTTTCCAAATCTCGTAACTCCTTTCCATGGAGCAACACGTAACAACACATGATCTCCAATATCGAATTCCACGTCCTTTCGATGAAGATCAGCATAACTCTTTTGTCGATCTTGTGAGGTTTTTATACGTTGTCGGATCGTTTGAATCTTTTTCGTAGTCATACGTACCAACTCCAGTCCCAACAACGTTGCTTCACCCACCTCATCCCAGCATAATGGAGAATGACACTTTCTTCCATACAACGTCTCGAATGGAGCCATGCTAAAACTTGCTTGATAACTATTGTTGTAGGAAAACTCCACCAATGGTAAGAACTTGTCCCAACTTCCCTTGAAGTCAAGGACACAGAGTCTTAATAAATCTTCAAGAGTTTGAATAGTCCTCTCCGACTGCCCGTCCGTTTGAGGATGATATGCCGAACTAAATCGTAGATCCGTGCCCATAGCTTTTTTCAAACTAACACAAAATCTTGAAGTGAATCTTGGGTCTCAATCAGAAACTATGGATACTGGCATACCATGTGACGCCCCCAAAATAGGTATACATTGAGTCGCCAAATACATGGTACAAAATTCAAATATAACTTAATTATACAACAGTCGTGTGAAATACGACAAAACATAATCTAAGAGTTTTAATAAGAATATTGTCATCTATACAATATCCACACTCAATGGAGTCCTCATTACATTTATTGTCACACTATTTAACAGAATAGTGAGGACTATTAATGCTATCATCACGACCGAAATCACTCCGTTCCCCAACTAGTCCGACACGTTCTTATTTCTGAAGAGAACGGTGAAAGAAAGGGTGAGCTCAACTAGCCCAAAGAAGAAATATTATGACTAAGATAATGCGAGAATAAATTACCATTAGTCTTCAACAATGTTAAAGCGATAAAATACAATAGACATCAAGTTTAATCTGCATCGAATAAGCAATCCATTAGAAGAGTCAAGTAGAGCATGATATCTACTATCTTCTATGATTTAAAATGTTTTCATCAATTTTTATCATTTGAGACTCAACTTAATAAATAAACCACATCATCGAGTCATCCCACGCACTACTGCCAAGGATATTCATTAAATCATCAATGTTCATAACTATACCTAGAATAATCCTCGGTTATAATCTTACCAAAAACTATCCATGATACCTTCTACAAAGTCTTTGAGGACTTTTACCACATAATTTATAAGAATAATCCTTGGTCATAATCATACCAAGTTCATCTATACACGTAAGCCAAAGATGACTTTCATCACAATATAAGCATGAGGATGATGACAATGACATAATAATTCAATAAAACAAGCTCAAGAATAAATTTTAAAGATTTATAAGTTAATTTATCTTGAAATCAATTACGTCCAAATTGTCAACATGATACTGCTTCGTGGAGTAAAATTCAAGAATGCTCAGAAGAATATTTTCATGAAAAGATATCGAATGAAGCGCAAATATCCAAGATATTCTACTAATTTCATGGAGTATAGAAGTCAAAACTTTAACCAAAAGAGTATCATAGAATATATGAAACTGCAAATGGATTTTCACCCGCCATGCGGTAATCCACGTAGACAGATCATTTCCACAATTTAATAAGGAATGAATACGAAGGATCATTCACCATGCATGTTATAATCCATATAGACAGGTTATTCCAACAGAATAATAAAGAATGGAACCAGGTCATGCGTAATCCGCACAGACAAGATATTCCAATAGAATAATAAAGAATAGAATAACAAAGAATTCACCATGCATGCGATAGACCGCACAGACCGGTTATTCCAACAAAATAATAAAGAATGGAATAACATAATAATTTCACCATGTATGAGGTACTTCGCATAGACAGGTTATTCCAACATAATAATAAAGAATGGAATAACAACTCCTACGAGTATTGAAAGAAAATAACTCTGTTCATGAATACGAAAGAATAATACCCCTTACCTTAGAAAAAAACTGGATACTGGAGTAGAGAGGTAGCAGACTTCTCTTCTTCTTTCTCTCTATAATTTCTCTCTATAATAATTGCTCTATAACTTTAGTGAATTGGTGAGAAATGAAGAAAGAATGAGCTTCTATTTATAGGAAAATATAGTTTCAATAATTGCACGTTTTGGGGCTCGAAATATTACAGTACAATACTTTCAACTTTTCTTTCATTTTTAATTTATTCCTACAAGTATTATCAAACTTTCACCACCTCCCCCAATAATAAATAATGTGAATCAATAGTTATAATCATGTGAAAATACGAATTACAGTATAGTACCTCTATCTATACCTCCATTTTTAACTTAGTCATGCAAATATTATCAATCTTGCACCAACTCTCCTAATAGTACAAGAATGTGAATCAATAGTACAAACATGTGAACAAATAGTTTTAATCATATGAATTAATAGCAATTAATTGCTCATTTATCTGGTTAATTACCCGACTGGTCAGTATAACCTCCAGACATCAATTAATATCGAAATAAATGTTGATTTCCACTAACACTAATAATTCCAACACAATGGAAATATCAATTTTATCTTTAATTAACACGAACTTATTCATCATTAATATTATAACTCACAATATTTAGCAACCAGGTCGTTCCCAAGAAAGAGGGGGCTTTTCGATAAGGATTTCTCCTTATTGGCGCGCAATTAGATGACCAAACCTCTCTTTGACATAACTTCTAGACATTGTAAATATTGTAATTTAATAATATGAATAACTTTATCGTCTCAATTATTGATTTATTAATATATCATATTATGCAGATGATACTGTGACAATAATCGAATCAATAATATGAGAGATATGATGCAGCAATTACTATACCAATAATTGAGTATAACTGAGTGACTTCTCACGTAAGCATCAATAATCAATACCGTGTGCTACTATGTAACCACACGACATCGCATACTTTTACTCCCGGGTAGTTCAACAGTTTAACGGTAAAACTTCCGCCGTTATTTTTATAAAAAAATAATTATGTCGTTTTCTAACTTCGATAATACTTCTGTTGTGGGGTCCACCAATGATTGTGCCATCGTACGAATATTCCCTGTTAAAATGAATATTTTCCGACCAATCAAATATTATATAACCACTTGCTTACTTTGCAAAATTTGTAAATATTACCCACAACTATAACATTATATCAAATCCATACCATAATATTCAAAAATATATTTTGAGAAAATTATTCTTTATTCATAAAAGTTGGGGTCTTACATACCATGCAATCTTACAATCTCGTTTATGTACATACGAGCAAGACGTTCAAGTGTAAAAGTTTCTCGTATAGGTAAGAAATGAGCAGACTTGGTCAATTTATCAACAATGATCCAAATTGCATCTATACCTTGAGAAACCTTGGGAAGACCAGTAACAAAATCCATAGTAATGTGCTCCCACTTCCATTCTATAATTTTAAGTAGTTGCAATGGACCTTTTGGCAGTTGATGCTCCGCCTTGACTCGTTGATAAGTTAGACACCTTGAGATAAAATCCGCTATCTCTCTCTTCATATTGCTCCCCCAAAAATGTATGTCGAAGATCATGATACATTTTGGTACTCCCAGGATGGATTGTAAACGGTGTGTTGTGCGCCTACATCATGATTTTACACTTATATCAGGGTCGTTAGGAACATAAAGTCTGGAGTTGACTTGAAGTATTCCTTCTTCATCGATTCTTTCTTCCGGCATAGCACTTTCTGGCACTTTCTTCCTTATACGCATCAGCTCCAGGTCTGTAGCTTGACCAGCTTTAACTTTATCGATTAAAGTCGGTTCTACTCATATATTCGCCATCATCACATGGGTCCCTCGAGTCTTTAACTTTATCTCCATCCTTTGTAAGTCATACAAAATGGGCCTTTGCGTTGACAATATCACACTTGTACCCGCATATGATCTTCTACACAATGTGTCAGCTACTACGTTCGCTTTTCCAGGATGGTATTGAATAGTATGATCATAATCTTTCAACAGTTCAAGCCAATGTCGTTGTCGCATGTTGAGTTCCTTTTGAGTGAAGAAATATTTAAGGCTTTTATGATCCGTAAAGATCTCCACTTTCTCCCCATACAAGTAATGCCTCCAAATTTTAAGTGCGAAGACAACAAATTTGCTAACTCTAGATCATGAGTAGGATAATTCCTCTCATATTCTTTGAGTTGCCGAGAGGCATAGGCTATGACTTTCCCATGTTGCATGAGAACACATCCTAATCCTTTGCCCGAAGCATCACTATAGATGACAAATACCTCCGAGCCAGATGGTATTGTCAGAACAGGTGCTGAAATGAGTCTCCTTTTGAGTTCTTGAAAACTCTTCTCATATTCCACGTGCCAACCGAATTTTGTATCTTTTCGAGTCAGCTGAGTTAATGGAGTAGCAATTCGAGAAAACCCTTCTACGAATCTCTGATAATAACTAGTTAAGCCGAGAAAGCTACGTACTTCGGTCACTGATTTAGGTTGCTCCCAACTTTGAATTGCTTCAATCTTTGCCGGGTCAACAGATATTCCATGACTTGATACTACATGCCCAAGGAATGCTACTTCCTCAAGCCAGAACTCACATTTCTTCAACTTGGCATAAAGCTTATTTTCACGAAGCTTTTGGAGTATCAGCCTCAAGTGTTGCTCATGATCTTCACGGCTTTTGGAATATATGAGGATGTCATCAATAAAGACGACCACAAAGTGATCTAAATATTCCTTGAATACTCGGTTCATCATATCTATGAAGGCAGCAGGAGCATTAGTCAATCCAAAAGACATGACTAGGAATTCATAATGCCCGTACCGAGTTCTGAAAGCCGTCTTTAGAATGTCATCGGTTCTAATCTTTAACTGATGATATCCGAAACGAAGATCGATCTTTGAAAAGAATTTGGCGCCTTGCAACTGGTCAAACATGTCATCAATGCGAGGCAATGGATATCTATTTTTGACAGAGACATGGTTTCTACTCTCGATAATAAATACAAAGTCGCATACTCTCATCTTTCTTTTTCACGAATAGAACAGGAGCACCCCAAGGAGAAGTACTAGGACGAATGAAACCGATGTCTAACAATTCCTGCAGTTGGGTCTTTAACTCCTGAAGTTCAATAGGAGCCATTCGATATGGGGCTTTGGAAATGGGTTTTGTACTGGGTTCAAAGTCGATACAAAATTCAATTTCTCACTCTGGGGGTAGGCTAGGAAGTTCTTCAGGGAATACGTCAGGAAATTTATTAACAATAGAAATATCATTCAAAACTGACGTATTTTTGTTTAAATCCGTGACATGAGCTAAGAAAGCTTAACATCCGTTTTTTAATAAACGAATAGCTTTATGGCTTCAAATAACAGTGATTGATTTTAATGGTTTGGTTGCTTGAATTCACATAATAGGTTGGTTAGGAATAAGAAAGCTAACAACCTTACAAAAATAATCAATTTTTGCATGATGAGTAGTTAACCAATCAATCCCTAGAATCGCGTCAAATGCAAGTATTTTCAATGAAATAAGATCGATAGGTAATATGAGGGTACCGATTTGAACCAAACAAGACTTATAAACAGTGGATGTAATGAAGGTTTCTCCCAACGGAGTTTCAACAGATAAGTCAAAGTCTAATTTCTCCGGAGTCAAATTTAAACGTTGAGCGCAAGTAGGAGAAATAAAAGAATGGGTAGAATCGGTATCAAATAAGGTATAGACTTCGCTAGAGTTTATGATAAGCTTACCCGTGATAACCTCGTTCGGGTTCCTTCTATTCTGGGAGGTTACGACAAACGCTCTCCCTTAAACAACTGGTTTTGACTTTTCTGAAACGGCCTTTGGTTCCTCCATCCCAGCTGGGCTTGGCTTCCCTGAACTACAAAATCGAGCTAGGTGACCTTCTCTTCCACAATTGTAACACGTTTTGGACTGTTGCGCACAGTTTGGACTGATATGTCCCTCCCCTCCGCATTTGAAGCATATGATAGGTGGTCGTTCTCCTTCCTTAACAACGGGTGTTGATGCTGACGTCTTTCCATCATTGTTGAATCTCCTCTTCTTGAAATGTCCATTCTTATTGTCTTGGCCATGATTACCACCGAAGTAGTTACCATTTTTAGCATGTTGATTCCCTCCACGTTTGTTGTCACCGCTTCAATGACTGCTACCACTGGTATTATCATTTTGTTGGCTGCTCTCTCTTTAGTTGAGTTGACTCATTATCGCGCTCCAATAATTGAGCCCTATTAACAACATCTGAATACAAGCAAAGTTTGTGAGAGATAAGATATTGACGTATCTCGGGTTATAAACCTCTTAGAAACATCCGCGTCATTCTCTCCTCATTATCAACTAAGTGGGACACAAACCGGGACAACTCAGAAAACTTGGCTTCGTACTGCGACACGGTCATGTTGTTTTGCTCTAGTTTAATGAACTCTACCTCCTTCATGTGACGAATACTTTCGGGAAAGTACTTGTCGTTGAAAAATTCTTGGAACTTCTCCCAAGTCATCTTGGTCGCGGCGGGTTGAGTCGCTTACTGATTCCCACGAAGAATCGCCTCTGCCGCCGCAACATGAAGATGGCAAAGGGAACCTTCTGCTCCTCGGAGCATCCCAAGACATCAAATATCTTGCAGATCTGTTTTATCCACGTCTCTGCCTTAAGTGGTTTTGGCTCTCCAAAAAACTCTGGTAGTCCCAGCTCCTTGAACTATTTAGCGGTGATCGCCCGAGAGTTGCCAATGTTTCCACCTGCATTTTGGATAGGAGCCACTCTCGCCTGATGTTGCATGAATTGTATAAAGCCTCTGAACATTCCATCGTTCATCATTTGGTCAGTGTTGTTATTTGCATGAGGATTGTCGCCTTCCTGATGCACATTATCCTGATTATTGATCTGTGGAGACTCAACGGTCTCCTGTGCTCCAATGCTATTCTCAACATTCTCAGATGTCATTTTCAAATACTGCCACAAAACAAGGGTTAATTGACATGTCACATAATATCCCTATACTCTGACCAACCAATTAAATACCAAATAAACTTAGGTAGGTCATACTAGTGAAGAAATTCCTCGTCTCTCCCCTCCTAGTTCTTGTCTCACATCTCAACCAGGGATAATATCCCTAAGCTTTGATACCAACTGTGACGCCCCAAAAATAGGTATACATCACCCATCTTGAGTCGCCAAATACATGGTACAAATTCAAATATAACTTAATAATACAACTGTCGTGTAAAATACGATAAAACATAAACTGAGAGTTTAAACCGAATATTGTCTTCTAGACATATTCAAACTCAAATGGAGTCCTCAATACATTTATTATCACACTATTTCATAGAATACTAAGGACTACTAATGTAAACATCTGGACCGTCACTCCATTCCCCGACTAGTCCTGGCTACATTCTCATTTCCTGAAGAGAACATTGAAAGCAAAAGGGTGAGCTCAACTAGCCCAGTAAGAAATATTATGACTAAGATAATGCAGAATAATTTATCGTTAGCTTTCAACAGTGTTAAACTGATAAAATATAACAAACATCAAGTTTAACTACAGTGGAACAAGCAATCCATTAGAAGAGTCAAATAGAGAATAAAATCTACTATCTTCTATGATTTAAAAGGTTTTTCATCACTTTTATCGCTGAGACTTAGCTTAATAAATAATCCACATCATCCCTGCACTACGGCCAAGGATATTCATTAGTATAACGACCATAAATTATCCATGCACTACGGGTCAAGGATATTCGTGTTTTCATCAATGGTCATGATCATGCCAATAACTGTCCATCAATGCACTACGGGCCAATGAGGATTTTTACCACATCATTTGTAACATTACGGTCATGATTATTGATAAGTGAATTTTATATACACTTATCCGGTATCTTTTACTTGAATTAGTTGTTTATATTTATGTGTCTTAGTTACTTTTCATGCATTTTGTGTTCATTTTGTAGGTTATACGTTTGGGAGCGGTGTGAGCGACTATTGGTAAGGAAAAGCAAAGAAAACGCAAAGAAAAGCAAACCGGACATCATTTGGGCTTTCATGTTTACTTTATGTTCTTGGTTTGGAACTTAGCTTACATTGAAGAGCATCGTCTTAGCTTTCCAAAACATTTTGAATCATTCCAATCGGAGTTCGGATGCAAGAGTTATGATCGTTGTACCAACGGACGTCGAACGTCATGGTTTTCGGATTGCCATTTACACAGCAGTCACTTCAGAGCCAATTTGAGTATTTCTCCAGACCTTATTTTTAAAAACTTAAAGAATGAAAATTTTAGATCTACTTCTCCTCTTTCCGGATCATCTTGAATCATCGAAATCGGAGTTTGGACGAAGAAGTTATGGCCATTTTCCCAAAGGACGTCGGAGTAGAAAATGTTAGAACATGTGCCAGCGCCGGGGCGCCCAAAATAGGCCTATGCCCAGCGCCGAGGCGCTGGGGAGCAGTGTCTGAGCGTCGTGCCCAGCGCTGGGGTGCTAGGGGAAGAGCTTGGTGCGGCATGGACGCGTTTTGGGCGAATTTTGACACCTTTTTGACTCCAAATCGGATTGGGTTTGTTCCTAAACTAAAAATTGGACTTGTAACCTATAAATACATGATGTAAGGCATAAAATAAGGGAGAGATTACATAGATTAGACTAGAGATACACTCCATTAGATTAGAACATAACCCTAGTTCTTATTAGTTTTGGAGATTGAAGCAACGTGGAGACCATTGAAGATCAAGAGCAAGAGCAAGAGGGGAGCATCAGATTTGCTGACAACAGATTCTATTCTCTTTTCTTATCATACTTTTATCTTTTAATGTCTATTCAATTTTGGATTCTTGATTTTAATTCATTAATTATGAACTAACTCTTTCATTAAGATTTCAATTGAACTTTTTATGATTATGAATTGATTATTTGATTTATTCCAATTATTTATGTTGAAGTGAATTGTTCGTCTTGCTTTGAGCTTATTGATTAATTATCTGATCAATAATTACGTTGTTACTCTAGAAGGAATTGAGAGAGGAATTCTAGGGTTAGAACTGGGCATGGTGACATGTGACTTAGTTATTTGCACAGTGAATAAGTAGGTTTGTGAATAGAATGAGAATATCTATTTGTCGCATGTAACACATAAGGAATTGGGATTGTAACGAGTTTAATTCAATTGTTTTGCATAGAGATATAGCAAAAATTAATATAGGTTAAATAGAAGGTAAATGATCACTTGAGAAATGGCTTTTGGCATTTGAGAATTCCTGTTAACAATTCAGTAGGCATAATAATTGGGATAATTGGATAATTGATTTATAGTTCATAATTGGGGATATTGAAGTCTTAATCCTTATTTATCTGAATTTAATCAAATCTTAGTTTTGTTTATTTGCTTTCTTTTAGAATAATCTCTTTTAATTGTTTTAATTTAGTTTTATTAATTAGAAAAATTGCGATTTGAGATTGTTTAAATAAAATTGATTTGGTTAAGAGTTAGTAATTGGTAATTTTATTAAATAATTCCTCGTGGGAATGATACTCTTACTTTCACTTTATTACTTGTTTGGTAGTGTATACTTCTTGCGTATTCATTGATTTGAAATCGATCAACAATTATCCAAGAATAATCCTCGGTCATAATCATACCAAGTCCATCTATGCACTACAGCCATACGTAGATGACTTTTCAACATAATATAAACATGAGGATGATGACAATGATATAAGAATTCAATAAAACAAGTTCAAGGATAAATTTTTAAAGATTTATAATTTAATTTATCCGTAAATCAATAATGTCCAAATTGTCAACATGATCTTTGCTTTGTGGAGTAAAATTCAAGAATAATATTGTACCAAAAATAATTTGGACCGAAAACGAATTAATTTTTATCATGAATAGTACTCCAGGTGAATTGTACTCGAGTGAATAGTACCACGTGAATAGTACTTCGGGAATAGTAACCCCGTTAATAGTACTCCGGCATGAAAAAGTTAAAACTTATCAAGAATGCTCAAAATAATATTTTCATAAAAGATATCTTTGGATGAAGCCTTAAATATCGAGGATATTCTACTAATTTCATGGAGTTTAGAAGCCAAAACTTTAACAAAACGAGTATAAAATTTGAAATCTGAAACGAAATAATATTACTTACATACTATAGAGTATGGAAGAAAATATTATTTCAAGCGAATATTGAACAAAAATAACATCTCTTACTTTGAAAAGAAAAGTATTCTGACTTGTAGGGCGGGGATATTCTTGAAGAAAACTTTCCTTTATTTTCACGCTTAAAACTTTCTAAAACTCTAAAGAAATACGCTCAAGATTATAGAAGAAGAATTCTCTGATTCTGGTGTGATTTTCAATTCTAACTAAGCATCCTATTTATTGGAGAATAGAAGGGGTACTGTTTGAAATTCTCACGAACGCACAGTTTTTTTTTAAAATTCATGGACGTCTTACGAGGGATTGATTTTCAAAGCAATAATCAGCTACAAACCAAAAATATAATATAAATATATATATATATATATATATATATATATAACACATGTTATTTTGAAACAAACAAAACAAATCAACTTCCACACGTATACACCAAAATCAACATCCACCCACCCACTCACACATTTAATATATATATATATATATATATATATATACTTATTATTCACACACCTCACCATTTTTCTTCCCCCAACCGTGATCATTTTTTCTTCCCCCCCTTGTCAACTTTACATATATATAATATATATAAATACGTACCTTATATATATACATATAAATCTTATATATATATATAAGTAATAAAGCAAAATAGAGATAACTTTCTCCCGGCAATTTTGAAAAATGAGAAAGTGGGGGTTTATATAATATGCCAACCTACAACAAATACTTCATAAAAAATTTCTCAATATTTTTAACAACATTTATCATTAATATTATAACTCACAATATTTAACAACCAGGTCATTCCCAGGAAAGAGGGGGCTTTTCGATAAGAATTTTTCCTTATTGGCGCACAATTAGATGACCAAACCTCTCCTTGATAGAACTCTAGACATTGTCAATATTGCAATTTAATAATATAAATAACTTTGTCGTCTCAATTATTAATTTAATAATATATAAAATATTATGCAAATGATACTTTGTGACAATAATCGAATCAATAATACGAGAGATATATGATGCAAGTGATAATTATCGTAGTAATAATTGAGTATAAAGCGGGTGACTTCTTACGTGAGCATCAATAATCAATATCGTATGCTACTATGCAACCACGCGTATTACTGTACTTTTACCACCGATTATTTTACGACAACTTGCTTACTTTGAAAAAATGTCACATATCACCCTTAACTTTAACATTTTATCAATTTAACTATTTACCAAAATAGAAAAATTGAATACTTTTATTTTATAAAATTCGGGATCTCACAATCTCCCCTCCTTATGAAATTTTACCCTCGAAATTTACGTACGTATCTGGTATGTCGAAGAGATGAGAATACCTTGCTTTCTTTTCAGATTGTACCTTCCCGGTTATTTCCTCTCTATTATGATTTTCCTATTTGTCATCTCCTGTATTTCAGATATCATTCTAGAATATAGTTTCAAAATAAGGGTTAATTGACATATCACATATTATCCCTATACTCTGACCGACCAATTAAATACCAAATAACTTAGGTAGGCCATACTAGCGAAGGAATTCCCCGTCTCTCCCCTCCTAGTTCTTGTCTCACATCTCAGCCAGGGATCATATCTCTAAGTTTTGATACCAACTGTGACGCCCCCAAAATAGGTATACATCACCCATCTTGAGTCGCCAAATACATGATACAAAATTCTAATACAACTTAATTATACAACAGTCAAGTGAAATACGACAAAACATAACCTAAGAGTTTTAATAAGAATATTGTCATTTAGACAATATTCACACTCAATGGAGTCCTCATTACATTTATTGTCACACTATTTAACAGAATAGTGAAGACTACTAATGCTATCATCTGCACCGTCACTCCGCTCCCGACTAGTCCATTGCCACGTTCTCATTTCCTGAAGAGAACAGTGAAAGAAAGGGTGAGCTCAACTAGCCAAGTAAGAAATATTATGACTAAGATAATGCAAAATAAATTATCATTAGTCTTCAACAATGTTAAACTGATAAAATACAATAGACATCAAGTTTAACTGCAGCGGAATAAGCAATCCATTAGAAGAGTCAAGTAGAGCATGATATCTACTATCTTTTATGTTTTAAAATGTTTTCATCAATTTTTATCGTTGAGACTCAAATTTTAATAAATAAACCACATCATCGAATCATCCCTGCACTACGGGCCAAGAATATTCATTAAATCATCAATGGTCATGACTATACCGAATAATCCCTGGTCATAATCTTACCAAAAATTGTCCATCAATGCACTACCGACCAATGAGGACTTTTATCACATCATTCGTTAAATTACGGTCATGATTATACCAAATAATCCCTGGTCATAATCATACCAAGTCCATCTATGCAAGTAAGCCAAAGATGACTTTCATCACAATATAAGCATGAGAATGATGACAATTATATAAGCAATAATCAAACGAAATCAAATCAAACGAAATCAAGAATAAATATTAAAGACTTTAAATTTATCCAAATATTATCAATCACTTAATAAACTCATAATCTAATATTATTAATATTATAATAATATTTTAATCACTTCTTAAACTTATAAACAATTTATTTCAATTATTTACACTTTACCAAATAATGCATTTTAATCATTCAAAAATGCCATACTCATAAGATTTCATCACCAATGATCAAATCCCTCATCAAAAATCTGTATATGCCCTATATAGGATTCCCAAGCCATAAAATCCTATTAATAAATAATGTGAATCAATAGTTCAATCATGTGAAAATATGAATTACAGTATAGTACCTCCATCTATACCTCCATTTTTAACTTAGTCATGCAAGTATTATCAATCTTGCACCAACTCCCCTAATAGTACATGAATGTGATTCAATAGTACACACATGTGAACAAATAGTTATATAAGCATGTGAATTAGTAACAATTAATTGCTCATTTATCCGATTAATTACCCAATTTATCAATATAACCCCCAGACATCAATTATCATCGGAATAGATGTCGATTTCCATTAACATTAATAATCCCAACACAATGGAACTATCAAATTCATCTGTAATCAACACGAACTTATTCATCATTAATATTATAACTCACAATATCTAACAACTAGGTCGTTCCCAGGAAAGAGGCGGCTTTCCGATAAGGATTTCTCCTTATTGGCGCGCAATTAGATGACCAAACCTCTCCTCGATGTAACTTACAGACATTGTAAATATTGCAATTTAATAATATAAATAACTTTGTCGTCTCAATTATTGATTTAATAATATAACATATTATGTAGATGATATCGTGACAATAATTAAATCAATAATATGAGAGATATGATTCCGCAATTATCAGTAGCAATAATTGAGTATGGTCGAGTGACTTTCACGTAAGCATCAATAATCAATACCGTGTGCTACTTATGCAACCATGCCGTAGACTGCATTTTTACCAATGGATTATTTTATGACAACTTGCTTACTTTGAAAAAATTTCACATATCACCCTTAACTTTAACCTTTTATCAATTTAACTATTTACCAAAATAGAAAAATTGAATACTTTTATTTTATAAAATTCGGGATCTCACAATCTCCCCTCCTTATGAAATTTCGCCCTCGAAATTTACGTACGTATCTGGTATGTCGAAGAGATGAGAATACCTTACTTTCTTTTCGGATTGTACCTTCCCGGTTATTTCCTCTCTATTATGAGTTTCCCATTTCTCATCTCCTGTATTTCAAATATCATTCTAGAATATAGTTTCAAAATAAGAGTTAATTGACATATCACATATTATCCCTATACTCTGACCGACCAATTAAATACCAAATAACTTAGGTAGGTCATACTAGCGAAGGAATTTCCCGTCTCTCCCCTCCTAGTTCTTGTCTCACATCTCAACCAGGTATCATATCTCTAAGCTTTGATACCAACTGTGACGCCCCCAAAATAGGTATACATCACCCATCATGAGTCGCCAAATACATGGTACAAAATTCAAATATAACTTAATTATACAACAGTCGTGTGAAATACGACAAAACATAACCTAAGAGTTTTAATAAGAATATTGTCATCTAGACAATATCCACCCTCAATGGAGTCCTCATTACATTTATTGTCACACTATTTAACAGAATAGTGAGGACTACTAATGCTATCATCCGGATAGTTATTCGGTTCCACGACTAGTCCCATTACATTCTCATTTTCAAGAGAAGCGATTGTGAAAGAAATGGTGAGCTCAACTAGCAAGAAGAAATATTATGATTAAGATAATGCGAGAATAAATTATCATTAGTCTTCAACAATGTTAAAGCGATAAAATACAATAGACATCAAATTTAAGCTGCAATGAATAAACAATCCATTAGAAGAGTCAAGTAGAGCATGATATCTACTATCTTCTATGTTTTAAAATGTTTTCATCAATTTTTATCACTGAGAATCAGCTTAATAAATAAATCACATCATCGAATCATCCCTGCACTACGGGCCAAGAATATTCATTAAATCATCAATGGTCATGACTATACCGAATAATCCCTGGACATAATCATACCAAAAATTGTCCATCAATGCACTACCGGCCAATGAGAACTTTTACCACATCATTCGTTACATTACGATAATGATTATACCGAATAATCCCTGGTCATAATCATACCAAGTCCATCTATGCATGTAAGCCAAAGATGACTATCATCACAATATAAGCATGAGAATGATGACAATGATATAAGCAATAATCAAACGAAATCAAATCAAACGAAATCAAGGATAAATATTAAAGACTTTAAATTTATTTAAATATTATCAATCACTTAATAAACTCATAATCTAATATTATTAATATTATAATAATATTTTAATCACTTCTTAAACTTATAAACAATTTATTTTAATTATTTACACTTTACCAAATAATATATTTTAATCATTCAAAAAGGTCATACTCATAAGATTTCATCACCAATAATCAATCCCTCATCAAAAATCTGCATATGCCCTATATAGGATTCCCAAGCCATAAAATCTTATTTTCTAATTTTGTTACTTCACATAACATATTTAATTCATTTACTCATAATTAGTTCATTTTCATGAGAAATACCAAATCAGTCTCAAAAATATTTCTTTTCTGAGATTTAGCAGAATATAGTCCCATATTGAACATATATTTTTCTCGGAATTTTTAAAATTCATTTACTATTTTTCATATAGCCAAAACTGTCGAATATTTAGACATTTATCATAAATTGTACTTTTGTCCAAAAATTCTGAAATTTACAGGGTATACTCCTGTTATATACATGTACTTCCAATAAAAATTTTACCAATTTTGGAGTTAATCACAAAGAGTTATAAGGGTTTACTTTTAAAATAGTCTTTTCCCATAAAATCCATAACTCTTAATCTATACATCCAAAAATCGCCATTTTTGGACACAATCTAGAAAACTCATCAAACTATCATTTCAATTTTTTCTAGAATTTTTTAGGGTCAGAAAAATTACAAAACTGCCCCTGGCAGAAACCCCTTCTGAATGAAAATATTATTCATGTGAATACAAAGAATCATTCACTATGAATGCGGTAATCCACATAGACAGGTTATTCCAACAGAATAATAAAGAATGAAATAACAGAAGAATTCACCATGCATGTGATAGACCACACAGACATGTTATTCTCAACAAAATAATAAAGAATGGAACCAGGTAATGCGTAAACCGCACAGACAGGATATTCCAATAGAATAATAAAGAATGGAACCAGGTCATGCGTAAACCACACAAACAGGATATTCCAACAGAATAATAAAGAATGGAATAACAACAGAATTCACCAGGTATGTGATAGACCGCACATACAGGTTATTCCAGCAGAATAATAAAGAATGAAACCAGGTCATGCGTATTCCGCACAGACAGGATATTCCAACGGAATAATAAAGAATGGAATAACATAAAAATTTCACCATGTATGCGGTATTTCGCATAGACAGGTTATTCCAACAGAATAATAAAGAATGGAATAACAAAAGCTCTCTTCATAAATACGAAAGAAATAATACCCCTTACCTTATAAGAAACTGGATATTAGAATAGTGAGGTATCAGACTTCTCTTCTTCTTTCTCTCTATAATTTCTCTCTATAATAATTGCTCTAAAGCTTTAGTGAATTGGTGAGAAATGAAGGAAGAATGAGCTTCTATTTATAGGAAAATATAGTTTCGATAATTGCACGTTTTGGGGCTCGAAATATTACAGTACAATACCTCCAACTTTTCTTTCATTTTTAATTTAGTCCTGCAAATATTATCAAACTTGCACCACCCCTAATAGTAAATAATGTGAATCAATAGTTCAATCATGTGATTCAATAGTTATAATCATGTGAAAATACGGATAACAGTATAGTACCTCCATCTTTAACTTAGTCATGCAAGTATTATCAATCTTGCACCAACTCCCCTAATAGTACAAGAATGTGATTCAATAGTACACACATGTGAATAAATAGTTATATAAGCATGTGAATTAGTAGTAATTAATTGCTCATTTATCCGATTTATCAATATAACCCCCAGACATCAATTATCATCGGAATAGATGTCGATTTCCACTAACACTAATAATCCCAACACAATGGAACTATCAAATTCATCTTTAATCAACACGAACTTATTCATCATTAATATTATAACTCACAATATTTAACAACCAGGTCGTTCCTTCTCCTTATTGGCGCGCTATTAGATGACCAAACCTCTCCTTGACAGAACTTCTAGACATTGTAAATATTACAATTTAATAATATGAATAACTTTGTCATCTCAATTATTGATTTAATAATATATAAAATATTATGCAGATGATATTGTGACAATAATCGAATCAATAATATGAGAGATATGATGCAGTAATTACTGTAGCAATAATTGAGTATAATTGAATGACTTCTTACGTAAGTATCAATAATCAATATCGTGTGCTACTATGCAACCATGCGTATTACTGTAATTTTACCACCGATTATTATATGACAACTTGCTTACTTTGAAAAAATTTCACATATCACCCTTAACTTTAACCTTTTATTAATTTAACTATTTACCAAAATAAAAAAATTGAATACTTTTATTTTATAAAATCCATGATCTCACATTATATGCTAGTGACTTTGCAGCCATGTGATCGCCACAAATATCCTCATGAACCTCTCGAAGGACATACTTAGCTTCAGAAGGAACCAAACACTTCAACAAAGGAGATGAATAAGCCCTTTGATAAAGATCTCCATCAATAAGCACGAAGTTGGCACTTTTGTACTTCACTTTCTTAGCTAACATCTGATCTGACGACAGTACGCCATCTGCCAAATAGTCTAGATAAGGGGTCATCCAACAGTTTAAACGCTCTACACACATAACCTCCTCATTCTGAACAATTGGTTGTTTCAAGACTTCTAAGTAAACCGACCCATCAAACGTGTTTGCTTCAGTTGTAGCTAGCTTTGCCAATGCATCAGCTATCGAATTATCCAATCTGTCTATCCCTTGAAACTCATAAGAATCCAAGCACTGAAGTCGATCCTTCAACTCTGCCAGATATTTCACTATTCTCGAACCCCTAGCTTCATATTCCCCAAAAACCTGTTTGACGATCAACTGAGAGTCACTGTAGATAATTAACCTCTGAACCTCAAGACTCTTTGCTAATCATAACCCTACCAAAATTTCTTCGTACTCAGCCTCATTATTCGTTGCCCTAAATTCAAAGCTGACAGCCTAATGCACCTTAAACACTTCTGGACTTGTCAAGATGATCCCAGCTCCACTGACATCCAAAGTAGATGACCCATCAGCATATAACGTCCATGAACTCTGCACCTGCTGAAGCACTGTGACTGCCTTCTCAGACCCTTCAACTTCCCCCAAACTATCGTCAGCTTCAATGAACTAACATTCGACCACAAAATTAGCTAATGCTTGACCTTTAATAGCTTTTCGAGGATGATACTCTATAAAGAATTGAGACAACTCCATTTTATAGGCAGAGAGTCTCCCCAAAACTTCTGGTCTGCCCAGCACCTTCTTTAGTGGCTGATTCGTGTACACCACTATTAACCGACCTTGAAAGTATTGCCGAAGCTTTCGACTGGCTATTATCAAGGCAAAGGCAAACTTCTCAAGGTTCAGATACCTTGTCTCTGCATCCCTTAGGGCATGGTTCATATAGTAAACCGAGTGCTGCTTACCCCCAATCTTCCGCACCAGAACTGCTCCTACTGCCAACGAACTTGCCGCTAAATACAAATACAAAGGTTCAGCAGGAACCGGATTCACCAATAAAGGTGCCAAAGATAAATACCTCTTTATTCGCTGAAAGGCATCCTTACACTCTGAAGTCCACTGAAATGTTTTGGCATTCTTCGGCCCTTTCAATGTGTTGAAAAATAGCAAACCCCTTTCTGCCGATTTAGACATAAATCTCTTCAAAGCTGCTTTCCGACCCGTTAAACGCTAAACATCTTTGTAAGACTGTGGAGACTTCATATTCAAAATAGTCTGGATCTTCTCTGGATTTGCCTCTATTCCCCTTTTGCTGACCAGATAACCCAAAAATTTACCTGCTCCAAGCCCAAAGGTGCACTTAGTCGGATTCAACCTCAAATTGTAATGACGAACCGTCTGGAAACACTCCTCCAAGTCATCCAAATGACCCCGAATAGACATACTTTTGACAATCATGTCATCAACGTAGACTTCAATATTTTTCCCCAAATGCCTTGTGAATACGTAGTTCATCATCCTCTGATAAGTAGCTCCTGCATTCAATAAGCCAAACGTCATCTTCTTATAAGCATACACGGACCTATGAGTAATAAAAGCTATCTTCGGGATGTCCTCTTTGCTCATAGAAATCAAATGATAACCCGAAAAAGCATCCATAAAACTGAGTAGGGCATACCCCGAAGTCACATCAATAAGCTGATTGATGTGAGGCAGAGGATAAAAGGCCTTCGGGCATGCTTTGTTCAGATCAGTATTGGGAGACCCCAAATTTTATGAATAAAGATTTAAATTTCTCAAAATATTTTTTTTAATATTATGGTGTGGATTTGATATAATGTTATAGTTGTGGGTAGTATTTATAAATTTTGCAAAGTATGCAAGTTGTTATAAAATATTCGTTTTGGTGGGGAATATTCTTTTGTTGGGAATATCCAAATGCAGCGGCATAATCATTGGTGAACCCACAACGGAAGTATTATTGTAGTTAGAAAATGATGTAATTATCTTTTTATAAAAATAACTACGAAAGTGTTACCAATTAAAACCTGTTGAACTACTTGGTAGTAAAAGTACACGATGTCTGGCGTGGTTGCATAAGTAGCACATACGGTATTGATTATTGATGCTTACGTAAGAAGTCACTCAGTTATACTCAATTAATGCTATAGTAATTGTTACATCATATCTCTCATATTATTGATTCGATTATTGTCACAGTATCATCTGCATAATATGATAGATTATTAAATCAATAATTGAGACGACAAAGTTATTTATATTATTAAATTACAATATTTACAATGTCTAAAAATTCTATCAAGGAGGGGTTTGGACATCTAATTGCGCGCCAATAAGGAGAAATCCTTATCGGAAAGTCCCATCTTTCCTGGGAACGACCTAGTTATTAAATATTGTGAGTTATAATATTAATGATGAATAAGTTTGTGTTGATTAAAGATGAAATTGATAGTTCCATTGTGTTGAAATTATTAGTGTTAGTGGAAATCGATATTTATTTCGATAATAATTGATGTCTGGAGGTTATATTATTCACTCGGGTATTTGGGACACTTTTCATGTCGGAATACTATTCACGAGTTACTATCCACGGGTACTATTCACCCAATTACTATTCACTCTAGTATTGTTCACTCAGGTATTTAGGACACTTTTCGTGTCGGGGTACTATTTACGGGGTACTATTCTCAAAGTACTATTCACGGGGTACTATTCACCCGAAAAATATTTCTTTTCGGTCCAAATTATTTTTGGGTACAATATTATTCCATGAGGAGATGTGCTAATTTTTTAGACCGTTGGTTGAAATTATAATAGTAAATCAATATGGATCGTTGGTTTAAAGTTTTAATAGTAAATCAATATGGATCGCTGGTTTAAAGTTTTAATAGTAAATCAATATAGATCACTGGTTTAAAATTTTAATAGTGAATCAATATGGACCGTTGCTTTAAGTTTTAATAGTAAATCAATATGGACAGTCCGTTTAAAAGTAAATCAATCTGGACCGTTCATAAATTAGTTACTATTCAGTCCATTCTCCTAAAATAGAAGCTCATTCCTTCATTATTTCTTACGAATTCACTAAAACTCTAGAGAGAGAAATTATAGAGAGAAAAAAGAAGAGAAGTCTGCTACCTCTCTACTCCAATATCCAGTTTCTTCTAAGGTAAGGGGTATTATTTTTTTCGTATTCATGAAGAGAACTTCTGTTATTCCATTCTTTATTATTCTATTGGAATAATCTGTATATGCGGACTCCCCTATACTTGGTGAAATTCTTTTGTTATTCCATTCTTTATTATTATGTTAGAATAACATGTCTATGCGAAGTACCGCATACATGGTGAAATTCTTTTGTTATTCCATTTTTTATCATTCTGTTGAATATCCGCATCGGTGCGTATTACTTTGACACGGTTCCATTAATTATTATTCATTGGAATAACTTTTGTTTGTGTGATCTATCGCATGCACGGTGAATTCTGTTATTATTCCATTATTTATTATTCATTGGAATATCCGCTTGTGCGGATTAAGCGACACAGTCTCATTCTTTATTATTCTGTTGGAATATCCTGTCGGTGAGGATTACGCCTGACCTGGTTCCGTTCTTTATTATTTTATCGAGAATAACCTGTCTGTGTGGTCTATCGCATGCATGGTGAATTCTTCTGTTATTCCATTCTTTATTATTTTGTTGGAATAACCTATCTATGTGGATTACCACATGCATGGTGAATGATCCTTTATATTCATTCCTTATTAAATTGTGGAAATGATGTGTTTACGTGGATTATGATGAAAGTCATAATATAAGCATTGGACTGTTGATTATAATAAAAGTCATAATAAAAGCATTGGACTGATGAAAATCATGGGTATATGTAGTATTAGTAAGTATTATGATGAGTTATGTTGGTTATTATGTGAAAATATGAAAGTTTCTTAAAAATCACAAAGGGTTGAAAATCAGATTTTGGTGAAAATGGAACATGAAATTCAATTGACCATATCTCCTATTATATTTTAAATTTTTGAGTGTGGTCAAGTTCTAGAGTTAGATCTATGAGTTTTCTAACTTATCCAAGTGGAATCACTGGAAAAGGTGTTGTAGATTTTCGTATGGACTAATTTTAGCAAATGAGTCAAAAATTGTAAAGTACCAAAAAGCTACTGCCCCGAAATTTAAAAGGACATTTTCGGCCACTTAATTTGTGAGAAAAATTTTGGCCTTTTGGGACATGTAAATATAGGGTATAAAGTACCTCATGTCCAAAAATGAGCTCATTCCGACTTAAAATGAACAAGTTATGACTATTTCAATATTTAGGTTTTTCCGACAAAAAACGCTATAACTTGATTTCTATAACTCCGATGACCATGAAATTTAAACTGGAAGCTCACGTTAACATGTGTAAGATCCTTCCAAAATTTGGAAATTTCTGGAGTTAAACTTGAGGTAGCTAATTTCTTAAGGAATTAATTAGAAATTGATTTTTGAAAAATACTTAAGGGAATTGAAAAATTATAAAAAAATACTTGTTGTGTATGAAATATATGTATATATGTTTGGACAAAGGATAGAAAAATAATAAATTGATTTGGTAATTTTTCATGAAAATGGTTTAGTTACAAACATATGAGTTAAATATGTTATGTGAAGTTGAAGAATTGGAAATAGGATTTTAGGGATTGAAAATCCTATATAAGGTAAATGCAGATTTTTGATGAGTGATTTGATCATTGGTGATGAAATCTTATGAGTATGACATTTTTGAATGATTAAATGCATTATTTGGTAAAGTGTAAACAATTAAATTAAATTGTTTATAAGTTTAAGAAGTGATTAAAATATTGTTATAATATTAACAATATTAGATTATGAGTTATTTAAGTGATGGATAATATTTGGATAAATTTAAAGTCTTTAATATTTATCCTTGTTTTCGTTTGATTAATGCTTATATTGTGATGAAAGTCATCTTTGGCTTACGTGCAGAGATGGACTTGGTATGATTATGAGCAGGGATTATTTGGTATAATCATGATCGTAATGTAACGAATGATGTGGTAAAAATTCTCATTGGCCTGTAGTTCATTGGTGGACAGTTGTTGGTATGATTATGACCCGGGATTATTCGGTATAATCAAGACCATTGATGATTACATGAATATCCTTGGTCGTGGTGCAGGGATGATGTGGTTTATTTATTAAGCTGAGTCTCAGCGATAAAAATTGATGAAAACATTTTAAATCATGGAAGATAGTAGATATCATGCTTTACTTGACTTTTCTACTGGATTGTTTATTCCGCTACAGTTAAACTTGATGTCTATTGTATTTTATCAGTTTAACATTGTTGAAGACTAATGATAATTTATTATGCATTATCTTAATCATAATATTTCTTACTAGGCTAGTTGAGCTCACCCTTTTGCTTTCATTGTTATCTTCAGGAAATGAGAACGTAGCTGGGACTAGTCGGGGAACGGAGTGATGGTTCGAGATGGTGTATTAGTAGTCCTTACTATTCTGTTAAATAGTGTGATAATAAATGTAATGAGGACTCCATTGAGTGTGGATATTGTCTAGATGACAATATTCTTATTAAAACTCTCAGTTTATGTTTTGTAGTATTTTACACGACAATTGTATTATTAAGTTGTATTTGTATTTTTGTACCATATATTTGGCGACTCAAGATGGGTGATGTATACCTATTTTCTGGGCGTCACAAGTATAATCTATGCAAACCCGCCACTTTCCATTCTGCTTCTGCATCTCGAATATAAAATTTGCTGCCAACAACTTTGCAGTCTCCTCGTCAATTATCTTCTGTCTGTTTAGCGCAAAAATTCGCCTCTTCTGGCGAACTGACTTCTTTGTTGGATCTACATGCAGCCTATGTTCAGCAACCTTTCGACTTACTCTAGGAATGTCGCTGGGTATCCAGGCAAAGATGTCAACATAACACTGAAGTAACTCTATCAGGTTCGTCCGGAAAGGTTCCGACAAACCCGAACTTATCTTCACAGTCTTTTTCTTCTTTCTCGGAATCAGTTTAATCACTTCGGTCTCTTCTGCTGGCATAACCAACGGCTCCGTACTACTTTCTGTGAACGGCTCAATCTCAATAGCCATGGTTTACTTCTGTCTGCTGACCCCTACGCCCGAAGTGATCAACGCATTCCGGTAGTATCTCCTTGGCAAATCTAGATTTCCAGCAACTTCCCCGAATCCATGTGGCATCGGGAATTTAATTTTAAAGTGAGGAATCGATGTCACTACCTGAAGAGCTGTAAGTGTGGGTCTTCCCAAAATGGCATTGTATGTCGAATTCACATGTGCCACGTAAAACTTACACATAACTTTAACTTGATGTGGTGCCAACCCGAAAATGATCGGCAACTCAATAGTCCCAACAACTTTAACTGGATCATTGCTTAACCCATATAAGGGGGCCTCTTGCCCGATTTCCATCTTCCTTCCATCCAGGTTCATCATCTGATAAGCATGTGCGTTCATGATATCAACCGAAGACCCATTATCTATCATCATCCGCTTCATGTCCACCGAACCCACTTGTATAGTAATTATCAAAGCTCCTTCACGTGGTTCAATCGGTTATGAAGGAAAGTCCTCATCTGTGAAAGAGATCACCGAACCTGGGTACGCTCTTTCAGTCTTCGGGGGCTTACCCGCTACTGTCATCACCGAATCCAGATATCCCCGACGCTTCTTCCCAGCAACTTTGCCAACGTTTCCTCCTCTAATTACATCCACAACATGTCTTGCCGGTTGATTTGGACCTGGCTGTTCGGGTTGAGTAGCCTGAACAGGCCCTCTATTCCTTTGCTGCTCCTTCAGGGGCTCCCTTCCTGCCACATATTGAACTAACGCCCCACTTTAAACTTTTCTTTCAATGAATTCTCTCAAATTCCATCAGGAATTAGTATCATGCCCAGCCGCCTGATGGTAATCACAGTATTTATAAGGATTCCCCAACCCTGGTTTAAGATTATCCCGAGGCTGCTCAAAGTAGGGCTGATCCTTTATCTACTCCAGAATGGTAGCCCGATCCGTATTAAGTTGAGTGTATACCTTATTCACCTTCTGACTCGGAAAAGTTGGGCGACTTCCTTTCGATCCCCAATTGTTGTTGTATTTCTTCTGATTCCCATCAGATCAATCATTGTTGCCCCCATTCTTCTTCTGGTTACCATCAGATTTATACTTGTCTTTCTCCTTTGCCTTTTCCGAAGGGTCATGCTTTAGGCTGCTCATGGCTTCTTCTACCACAATAAAGTCTTCTGCCTTTTAGAATGCTTCAGCCAAGCTCTTTGGATGATTAAACATCAATTTCTTCACCAACTTTTTGGACTTCACCAAATCTAAACCGTTTTAAAATAGTCCCATAGCCTAAAGGTCATTAAGGTCTGACACATGTCCCACTACTTCTCTGAACCTCTTCACATACTGGCCCAAAGTCTCATTGGAATACTATCTAATCTGTGCCAATGACCCTGTGGCCTTTCCCCTCCTCTTATTGCTCCCAAATCGAGCATAAAACTTGTCACACATATCTGCCCAGGACAAGATTGAGTCTGGTGGCAAGGTTCCCATCCATTGTCTGGCGTCTTTGCTCAATGTCGTCACAAAGGTTTGACACTTAGATGTATCTGAATAGTCATAATAGTCCATCAGCCTATCATACGCCTGATTGTGATTATAAAGATCTCTTGAGCCATCGTAACTATACATATAAGGAAGCTTTTTATTGGGATCCGCCTTCTCCCGAAGAATTTTCAAAGAGAAAGGTTATGCCTTTTTGCCCGAGCTTTCCTTAACTTGCTGAACTTCTGACAGTTGCCTCCGAAGCACCTTCAATTCTCTGGCTAATAGTTCTACCCTTTCTGGATACGAAGAGACTTCCTTCTTTGGGTAGCTCTTCCTCTTCTTCTTGATCAGATTGGCCCTTTCTATCTGAACTGGCTGCCCTAGATGGGCTCCGCCTATTGTTCTTGCTATGGCAAGAATCCTCAGGGCGATGTGCCCTCTTTGGATTCTCGGGAGTACGACCTCTTGATCTGCTTTGACGTCTGTCATTGTCGTCATCCCAAGAATCCTCAGGGCGGGATGCCTATAAGACCCCAACTTTTATAAATAAAGAATAATTTTCTCGAAATATATTTTTGAATATTATGGTGTGGATTTGATATAATGTTATAGTTGTGGGTAATATTTACAAATTTTGCAAAGTAAGCAAGTGGTTATATAATATTCGATTTGTTAGAATATTCGTTTTAGAGGAATATTAAATGCGACAAGACAATCATTAGTGGATCCCATTAACGGAAGTATTGTCGTAGTTAGAAAACGCACATAATTATCTTTTATAAAAATAATACGAAAGTGTTCTTTGTTAAAACTGTTGAACTACCCATTAGTAAAAGTACAAGAATACACGTGGTTGCATAAGTAGCACACACAAGATTGGTTATTGATGCTTACGTGAGAAGTCACTCGGTCATACTCAATTATTGCATGATGAATTGTTCAGATCATATTTCTCATATTATTGATTCAATTATTATCACAAAGATCATCTCGCATAATATGTTATATTATTAAATCAATAATTGAGACAACAAAGTTATTTATATTATTAAATTACAATATTTATAATGTCTAGAAGTTACATCAATGAGAGGTTTGGTCATCTAATCATACGCCTAATAAGGAGAAATCCTTATCTGAAAGCCCCTCTTTCTGGGAACGACTGGTTGTTAAATATTGTGAGTTATAATATTAATGATGAATAAGTTCGTGTTGATTAAAGATGAATTTGATAGTTCCATTGTGTTGGGATTATTAATGTTAGTGGAAATTGACATCTATTCCGATGATAATTGATGTCTGGGGGTTATATTGATAAATCGAATAATTAATCGGATAAATGAGCAATTAATTGTTACTAATTCACATGCTTATATAACTATTTGTTCACATGTGTGTACTATTGAATCACATTCATGTACTATTAGGAGAGTTGGTGCAAGATTGATAATACTTGCATGACTAAGTTAAAAATGGAGGTATAGATGGAGGTACTATACTGTAATTCGTATTTTCACATGATTGAACTATTGATTCACATTATTTACTATTTGGGGAGGTGGTGCAAGTTTGATAATACTTGCAGGACTAAATTAAAAATGAAAAAAAAGTTGAAGGTATTATACTGTAATATTTCGAGCCCCAAAACGTGTAATTATCGAAACTATATTTTCCTATAAATAGAAGCTCATTCTTCCTTCATTTCTCACCAATTCACTAAAGTTATAGAGCAATTATTATAGAGAGAAATTATAAAGAGAAAGAAGAAGAGAAGTCTGCAACCTCTTTACTCCAGTATCCAATTTCTTTCTAAGGTAAAGGGTGAAATTATAGAGAGAAAGAAGAAGTGAAATTCTTCTGTTATTCTATTTTTTATTATTCTGTTGGAATAACCTGTCTGTGCGGTCTATCGCATGCATGGTGAATTCTTTGTTATTCCATTCTTTAATATTCTCGTTGGAATATCCTGTTTTTGTCTGATTACGCTGAGACTTGGTTCCATTCGTTATTATTCATTGGAATAACCCGCCTACGCGGATTCATCGCATTCGTGGTGAATTCTTTGTTATTCCATTCTTTATTATTCATTGGAATATCTTATCATGCGGATTATGCTAGACTCGGTTCCATTCTTTATTATTACATTGGAATAACTTTTCTGCATGCTATTTATCGCATTTACGGTGAATTCTTACGTTATTCCATTCCTTATTATTTTGTTGGAATATCCCGCTCTGCATGCGGATTACGCATTTGATTTGGTTCCATTCTTTATTATTCATTGGAATAACCTGCATACATGTGGATTATCACATGCATGGTGAATGATCCTTCGTATTCATTCCTTATTAAATTGTGGAAATGACACATACATGTGGATTATCGCACGTAGGTAAAAATCCATTCATAGCTTCATATATTCTATGATACTCATTTAGTTAAAGTTTTGGCTTCTATACTCCATGAAATTAGTAGAATATCTTGGATATTTGCGCTTCATCCCAGATCTTTCATGGAAATATTCTTCCGAGCATTCTTGAATTTTACTCCACAAAACAAAGATCATGTTGACAATTTGGGCGTAATTGATTTCAAGATAAATTAACTTATAAATCTTTAAAATTTATTCTTGAACTTGTTTTATTGAATTATTATGTCATTGTCATCATCCTCATGCTTTATATTGTGATGAAAGTCATCTTTGGCTTACGTGCGTAGATGGACTTTGGTATGATGATTACGATCGGGATTATTTAGATAATCACGACTCGTAATGTTATAAATTATGTGGTAAAAGTCCTCAGTGGCTTGTAGTGCATCGAAAGCTTGACGGCTTGGCCCTCCGGGAAATAGCTCCGGTGTGAGAATAAGTGCAGACCGAAAATCAGGTTAACAATGGAGGTTGCGTGCTGGTAAAGTAATTTGCATGTACCTTAATCCAATGTAGTGCTCTGTACTTATATTAACCTCACCGTCTTGCATGCAATCCATCTAGTGACCTCACTGCCTTGCATGCAATCTTTATCCAAATCAAATTAATGTTTTCCACTAACTCAGGATTATATTAAATCCTTATTTAATTAAGAATGTGGATTCATAGTCCAATACTTATCCACTACAGCAACCCATGGCCCAAGCCCAAATTACCTCATATAAGTAATTGCCTATTATTGCCCAAAAGGTCCAAATATCCATGGCCTAACAAACACCAAATCTATGAGAAACTCAAGTACATGAATTTGAGAATGTAACAACATGAGCAATTTATAAAATATTTATAACCTCTCTAGTAATTTTATTTTTCTAGTTGATTTTAAAACTCGGTAACATAGCGTCACGGATAAGCTAAAACGACATCATTTTGAATGGTGAAACTGACTCGTCGTCAACCCCAGTTCTCCCCCATTTTGCCAAATCGCAAACTGTCGAAAACCCCTAAAAAAACCTTGCAGTTGCATGCAAAATTCATTCCTTTTTCTCTCTCCCTTTATCTGTCACTACCACAAATTGACAAGTTTTTATCGGTCATCTCATTTTCTCTCTCTATACTTACATATACATATACATTTGTACAAATAATTATATCTCAATCTCAGTAACCTGTATCTATTTAGCCCTAAGAAGGAACAATAAAAAGAGGGCAACGGCAGTTTGTTGCTGGAAAAATGTCGTGGTTGCGGACGGCGGTGAATAAAGCGGTGGAGGCTGGGAATAAGAACAACCTCACTCGTGCTGTCAAGAGCTATGCCGATTCAGTTGTCTATCAAGCCGGTCAAGCCGTGGCTGAGGGCGCCAAACTTCTTCAAGATCGCATTGTAAGCTTACTTTTTAATTTCCTGTGCTTGGTTCATTTCAATTTAGTATTTACTACTATGTGCTATGAATATTGAGCACTTTTTTTGGTGATTCATATGGTATTACTGTATTAGACAATGATTTTATATTTTAATTTTGCAATTTTTTGGATATAAGTTGGGATATGGATATTTGGGATATTTATTGCATACGAGTATTTCATTTTGATATCCGTTATGTATCCAGATATAAAAATATAAGTTTACAGCGCTATGATGTTCTTGGTGGAAATTTGAACTGATAATAAGCTTAAACAGCTGCCTTACAGCTGACTTAGGCTCCTCTAGAATCACCAAACAAATCTACATTTAATAGAAATGGGAAGTTTTGAAATCCTATTTATTGAAAAGGTAGTTGTGAAATCATTGAGCAGGTTGTTGCTATTAGGATTTAATATTAATTGAACTTTCATTTGTTTGCGGTTGTCGATATATTT
This sequence comes from Panax quinquefolius, assembly GCA_020205615.1. Taxonomy (NCBI): domain Eukaryota; kingdom Viridiplantae; phylum Streptophyta; class Magnoliopsida; order Apiales; family Araliaceae; genus Panax; species Panax quinquefolius. The sequence continues at coordinate 141,273,460 of CM035152.1, forward strand.
GATGTACTTGTAAACAAATAGGCATTAGAGGTTACAAATATACCTTTTTTACTAAACCAATTACTCCATGACTAGAAAATAAAGTTGAAAGTTTAAATAATTGACAATTAAATCATCTTATTTTGTTAAGTTTCATGCGGAAGGGGGGATTTGGTGTTACATGTCATACCAATTGAAGGCTTGCATAGAATTCGATGTATTAATATACTACATTGCGTCCAATAAAGAGTGCTTATTTTTTTTGGGAAGTATCCTTTTTGAGGATTCTAAAAATCTAAATCCCTTTTGAAAAGTTAAGTTACAAAAAGAATGTGATGTTATAAATTTTCAATCCAATTTATGCAACTTGAACAAGTTTATTTGGTAGTTTGTAACATCTTGAATTATTGAATGCTAGATGATAATTTAAAAGTCTAAACTTTCCTTAAAAGAATTCGGTATTGAATGGAGTTTTTTATTTTTTTCTTTAATATACTTTTTTTATCTTCTTCCTTTTGGGAACTGAGGGAGTATATTTGATGTACTATAATTATGTTATTATTTTTTGACAAGTAATCAAGTATATAAGTATATAAGAAGGGCATCAAAAGAGAATGCCACACCAGCTACTATAGTTTTTTGATAGAACGTTATTCCCATGATTTGGATCTCTTGTCTGGTATGTGTCCTTTCATTATTGATTATCGTAAGTCTCTTTTTATTATTTCTTTCTTTCTGTGATGTCCCAGAATGGTAGCACCTTTAGAGCTTTATATTGCAATGTTAATCTGAATGAATTAATCTTCCTTATTTTTACATTGAAGTTGGTTGAACACCACAGGTATAATACTGCTACTACATTTTAGGAAATCTAAATTTTTCTGGAAACACAATTGACTTATCTAATTACTTTAGGAGGGAGAATTTGATTCATCCAAATTTACAAAATTATTTTACATGTATATATATGTACATATATATTCAGGGTGCCCGGAGTTTCAAAAGCTTTAGGCAGACAATTAAAAGATTAGAAGAAGCTTCTGTATCTTGTCGAGGCCCAGAAAGAATTCAGCTGATGGGAAGGTGGTTGATTGCGCTTAAAGAAACTGAGAAATTATTTGGTGGTCCCATGGAAGACAAGGAAAAGAGTCTCGACAAGCATCGTTCTTCTGAAGAACTAAAGGATAATATGAAAAAACCCTCCATTGTTAGTATCTTGTTATCTAAATTACACTTTCAATTCCCGATATGACATCACTTATGTGTTCATGTATTGCTTTAGCTTAGGTCTCACTTCAGTTTGATAGAGTAACACGCTACTCGTCATATATATATATGTGTATATTTGTATGTATGATTCTTTTGTTAATGTACTCGGTCTACCATCTAATAACTAAATTTAATAGCTTTATAATCTGTTTTAGTTTTAGCAGATAAAGTGCTTTTAGAAACAGACTTTTTCTATGGTAAATAGTTCACAATCTAATCATGTAATTCATCTATATTTACAATTTTTCTTCTTGTAGTATTTATAAGTGTGGAAGTTAAATGTATACTTGTATTTCTTAAAAAGTTTAAATATGATTAAGAACACACGTTGATTGAAAGAGAAAGAAGTATTAAGAAGTTTTCTCATGACTTATGTTAACTATTATTTGAATTATTTGAATCATGTAACTTTCTATGACGTAGGAAGTACTACCTCTGTCTCTCAAAGAAGACACGCGTACTAGAAAATTTGTCCATAAAAAAATGACTCAAGTACAAAACTGAAAGGTATAATAACCCATACTTGTGCCATAATTATATGGGGTCCATTAGTATTGTACTAAAACCAAATAAAAGGGTATAGTAAGAAGTTATAGTCTTTGTCCTTAAAAATGGCAAAGACTATAGTAACCCATACTTGTGCCATAATATATGGGGCCCATTAGTATTGTATTAAAACCAAATAAAAGGGTATAGCAAAAAGTTATTTTATACCATCTCTAATGTGACATTCCTGATTTGTGTATAAAATTGTACTTGAGCTATTCGTTGGAGGTCAGGGTAGTACATTAGTAATTTTTCTATCATAAAATTGTTTTAGATAGAGAAAATAGATAGAAGAGAGAAGCAATATGAAGGGGGTGGGATGCAAGTATCCACCCAACCAAAAAAAACAAATTACTAGGCAAAGTGCAGCTCACTGTTCCTACACGGACCACACAAAGAGGTTATCCTAAAAGTTTCTGTAGCATTGTCTGTAATGAGGTAAGAAAAATAACCTTCCATCTCAACTGGTTAAAAGATATGCAACTCCTTTTAAAGAGCTTTACATTCTGTTCATACCAAATCTCCCGTAGAACTGAAAGAAAATCTTTCTTCCAAAGAAACTTAGTAGCCTTTCTACCGCAAGACCACGGAAATTATATCCCCTTCCAACCATAGCGAAGGCACAACCACTCCCCCATAAACGTGAAACAGAGTTCCACTAACTTCAAGCAATAGGACAATACAAGAACAAAGGAAAGTATGTCTCAAACTTTCATCATGGAATATTATATAATAGTGCACAATTTTTCTCCTTAATAATAAAATCACTAAAACTGTTTTAGGTCTTCATCCCTTTGTAATGTTTCCCACTTCCAGTTTCCTTTTTTGGGAGTGGGGTTCCATCTTGGTGAATTCCCATTTCATCCTTAACCTGAATGATGGGGAAGATGAGGATTTGCCTTCACTAACGTCGCTTTGAGTTCTTGTTCTTTGTCTCCTTCACCTGATTGGGTGAAATCAGGCATGATTTCTTTTGGGCTGTTATTATTTTTTTAAGAATATATTTATACAACCTTTTCTTCATTCCTCATTGGTTGGCGGCCTATTGCCCCGTTCCCTCTTGCCTATTATATTTGAAAGTCCAAATTTCCGTATACGATCGAAGGGTTTACTTGGTTTTTTAGTCCCTCTATAGGCTCAGCAACAAAGACAAATGCTTATGTACATTGACCTTATAAATATTTTCTCCAAATATTTTTTGTGGTTTATGTGCGCAAGCTAGACCCACTCTCATCTATATCATCACCGTGGCTTACAAATTCACTACTTTAGTCAGGGTGTTTGAGAAAACTTGGTATGTGCTGTTTCAGTGAGGCTGTGCTTCTTACTAGTCTCTACGATTTTGTATGCCCTCTCACTTGTTGAGGAAAAAAAGAGTAATAGTTTTTAAGTCTCTTTAGATTCTCCTCTTTGGGTGCTTTTAGAGGTTTTGGTCTATGTATCAATAGGATTGAAGTGCAATCCTTCGTTGAGAGTTTGTTTTTTGCACTTTTCTTTAGGTTAAGATGCCTTTTAAGTTTTTTGATTGGACTTTTTGTCTGCCCGGATCGTAACTTCTCTCTTTTATGAGTAAAATCTTCTCTTGCTATAAAGAAAATTAGGTCATCAATATTTTTAGTCGACTTTACCTTTGCTACTGGAAACTTTGTGGATACTCTTAGTAGATTGACTATTAAAAGGGAGTATGTAGGGTTAGTAAACAACTGTACCACAGGTAGAGATTGGGTCAGTGTATCTCCGGCTCAGTTTGCGGATGATACCATTTTCTTTCTTTCAGAGTGATCTAGGAACCTTGATATTATTCTTTCTTTGCTTCAGGTTTTCTCTTCCATTGATGGGCTTAATGTAAATTTTTTTAAGTGTTGTCTAGACGGGATAAATATGGAGAAGCGGTTCTATTTGGATAAGGTTTCTTTAGTTGGTTGTGGTTTTCAGTCTTTTCTGAGGACTTGTGTTGGAGTTTGTTTAGAGGGGTGTCAGATATCTCAATAGAAAATAGGGATTGAAGGGAAACCCTTTTTTTGTGGTTTGGCCTTTTCCGATCTTCTTTGGTTTTGAAGAGATGCCTATTCTTACTGGGTGGACTCCTTCTCCCATGTTGTAATTTCTCTAATATCAATAAAATTTTCTTTTGCTTTAAAAATAAATAAAATTAGGTCTTCTAGATTTTTGGTGGACTATGCTAATCTAACTGGAAACTTTGTGGATGGTATTTGTAGATTATTTGTTTGAGTGAGGAGGCAGGGTTAGTAGACGGATGTGCTGTACAGAGGGGGGAGGTTAGAGTCTCTTGCATTCAGTTTGCAGAGTATACCATTCTCCTTCTTTCAGAGGGTCATGGAATTTTAAGAACATAATTTCTTTGCTTCAGATTTTTGAGTGCATTATGGTCTTAAGAGTGGATCTTTCCAATTGTTGTCTTCTGACATAAACATGTAGATGCAGTCCATTTTGGATTAAGCTTCTTTAGTTGGTTGTGGTTCTCAGTCTTTGCCGATGAACTTAGCATTTCCTGTAGGTTTGATTCATTGTTCTTCTTTGTTCTACTGCATTGTTATTAAAAGAATATCTAAGAGGTTTGAAAGTTGGAAGGGAGCTTAGGTTTCTTTGGGTTGTAGGATCACTTTGATTCAGCCAAGGCTGTCGAGCATTCCTCTTTCTCTCTCTCTCTCTTTTATGTTTCATTATTTTGACTCGAAGTTGGGGTCACTATGAGATTATAGAAAATCATGAGGCTTTTTTACAGCAGGGGCAGGGGAGAAGCAGCAAGAATGTCTAGTGGGGCGGAAGTTGGTTTCTGGACCTAGATAGAATGGGGGTTAAGGTTAGGGAACTTGGTCTTCAAGAACATTTCTGTAGTGGGCATATGGCTAGGCGTTTCCCTTGAAGCCCAGCTCTCTTCAGATTAGTGTTAGAAGCAAGTAAAGTCTGGAACAGAATGGGTGGGGTACCAAAGCTTTGACTTTGAGTGCCTCGGTGTTGTTCCCCCTTTTGTGTTGAGCTATTCTCTCTCTATGCTCCCTAACAGAGCAGGGGGGATACCTGAACTCTTATTTGGTCTCTCATGAGCGTCTTATATTAGTAAAAAAATGAACAAGCATATCATTTTGAGAGGATTATTAAATTTCTATGACAAATTTACATGAAAAACGAGTTGCATTCTTATGGTATGGATGTTCCTCAATTTTCTATTATCTATTATGAGATTTTGACATGTCTAAAAATATATGGTCTCCTTTTGATGAAGTTTTTTTTGTTTTAATCTTTGTTAATTTTGGCAGGTTCTGTATTATGACTATGAGTTGGGGGGTGAGCCGATGAATTTTCGTGATGTCTTTCTTTACAGTCAAGCTTTGGAGGGCATTACAATTTCAATGGTACAAGATTTTGTTATAGTCTTTTCTCTTTTGTACTAAATATTTGCCGACTAGAAGCACATTTGTTTTGCACTGTTGATTTAATAGTATATATATTATCATTTTTTTTGAGCGAAGTCGTGCACTAGTAAAGACAGTCGCGATTAGCACTTGCAATTTCAAATTGTTTCCAAAGGTGTCAGAGGAAATGATGTAGTAAGTAAGTGAGAGGTGGAAGCTCTAAGCATGAGTTGTAAATCTCATGAGTATAATGTTTTTTCTGTTCCGTTTATCTTAAGATATCTTATCTGAAATCAAGTACATAGTTGAGGAATGGCTGGAGTTTTTTGGTTTGCCTGGTCAGTATTTGTAGACATTTTACAAGATTCTCAAGTTTCCTTGATGCATTTTTATGGTCAAATTTTTTTTTGGGCTTTTGCTGAATACAGAACTCAACCCTAGGGTAACTCTTTTGCTTGATTCAGATTCTTCAAGCACCAAATGAGGAGGAAGTTTCTCTACTCCTTGTGTTGTTTGGGTAAACATGCTTACTTTTGTATTTTGCATTCTTGCCTGCAGCTTGACCTGGAATTTGTGGAAATAAGTTCTCTAGTTTGAGCATACGGAAATATGAGATACTATATGTTTGAACATGCAGGTTTTGTCTTACTGGTGGGAAAGAAGTTCATCATGCAATAGTTAGCAGTATTCAGGATCTTGCTAAAGCTTTTTCCAGCTACCACGGCGAAGTTCTGGTAAATGCCTGAATCATTTTGCTACATTATGAACATTTAATCAACATAAGTGCAAACTTGAAGAGCCTGCTTATGTTGTATTGCCTTAAATGTAAAATTTCCATTGAAGTTTCTCGAAACAAAATGATATAAAGCAAACGGTATCTGCTTATCCTGTGGCAATACATCCTCATATGCTGCGCAATGCTGGTTGACTGGAAAAGTAAAATTCCATGTAAACTTGAGGGAAAATGGCCACTATATTTGAACCAATGCAGAAATAAGACATATCAATGTAACCAGTGTTTAGAATTAGCATAATACTAGACTGTTCACAGGACGTTGCTCATCTTTTAAGTTGTTGAGTGCTAGGGTTATTTTTCTAGGGTTATTTTTCTTGATTCTCTTTGGGCTTAATGATATGTGGGCTTTTAGAGGTATATGTGTGATTGATTTGTTTAGTGATTGGAGGATTGCACATTTTTTGGGTGCTCTTTTGGTTTTGTTTTCTTTAGTCTGGTGAGGGTGGACCATTTGGTTACTAATTTTTTTAATAGGTATTTGGCTATTTATTACTCCCCTTGTCTTGAAATAAACGTCTTAATTAGTTTCGACACTGATTAATAATATATATTTTTTTATCTAAATTGCTCTTTTGAATTACTTATTAATTGAAGTAGTTCTCTACTTTACTATGAAGTATTACTTCTTACAATGTGAATTATTCTCTAGATCATTTTTTTTTTGTTATTCACACATTCCCAATAAGTACTAAAAGCTAGAATGAATAGAGAAAAAGAGTTTAGAGAGCCAGAAAACATGTTATACTGGTAATATGAGAGAGAAAGTGGTATAATAATTCTACAGTTCCCAATGTAAACCTTCTCATTTTAATTTCCAACAAAAGTCGAGTAAAAAGATTATGAGGGTATAAGTGGAAAAATAGGATAAAAGTAGTTACAAATATAAAAATAGGACATTTATTGTGGAACATCCTAAAAAAGAAATTAGAACGTTTAATATGGGACGGAGGGAGTAAATTGTTTTGACTAGTATTTAGCTACTTATTAGTTTTTATTTATTGGTATTTGACTACTTATTAATTTTTTAAAGTTTTTATATCAATTCAGAAGATTCACTTGTCGGGAAATCTGTAACTGTACATGAGAAAGGTTTCTATTATATTTCTATGATCTATGTAGAGTTAGTGAAGTATATAGGAAACAAATATGAGATGTTCTTGGGGATATGGGTTCAACTGCGCAAGTATCTTGATCAAATTAAAAATTGAAAACTAGATGATTTGGAGATCAGCTTTTGGAGAAAGGAATATCAAACAAAGGTTATTTTAGAGATCATTGTATGGACCATTTATATGTGTACCTCTGTAACTACAAGATGGTGTCCTCTATGTAGGGTATTCTATTGAATTATTCAAGTAAAATTTATCTGAAGAAATTGCCAAGGGACACAACCCAAAAACAGACCCAAAAGGAAAGCTACTAGAGCAGAAAATAACTATACACTACCTCATCGGGAACTATACACTTAGGACCACTGAACAATCACTAACTCATCGAGAACTCCTCTAAAGGGTGCGAAAGTGGCATCAAAGGACCCTAACGACACATCCCAAAAACAGACCCCAAAAGGAAGGCTACTAGAACAGAAAAAAACTATACACTACCTCATCGGGAACTATACACTCAGTACCACTGAACAAACACAGCGAGAATCCCTCTAAAGGGTGCAAAAGTGGCATCAAAGCCCGACACCATTCATTGACCCAAAAAGTAGAAGATTCAGTATCATCTCTTTCACTTTCCAACTATGATAATCCAACCCCTCAAAACAGTGAGGTTCCAAGCTTAGCCTTTGTTCCTTTCTGAAGATGGAATCAGATATTCACCTATTGCTTCCGAGTTCTAATTAAGACAGAACTGTTCAACTTTGCGGATTGAACATTACTTTGGGTATTGAAATTAAGCGCACATCTCGTACGAACAAAAAAAAGCCCATTGTACCACAAGGTCCACAAGATCACGACTCTATAATTTACAGGGTTGGAGTTGATATTATTTGTATATGGGTTGAGTGATATACCATGCGTCAATTATGTTTTCACATTGTACCACAAGGTCCACAAGATCACAACCCTATAATTTACAGGGTTGGAGTTGATATTATTTGTATATGGGTTGAGTGATATACCATGCGTCAATTATGTTTTCATACGGTATAGTATTGCTTTGTATTTATACCGGTGTTTTGGTGCCACTTTTGTACCTCAGATATATTTGATACTTACCCATTTTGCAGATATGCCTCCACTTTTGAAACCATATACATTCTTTCTCACCTCGGTTTCCCTTCAATTCATGCTCATGCTTATAATCTTCTTCTGTTCTCACAAGTCAAAACTGAGTTTTACATACTATTGGCTTACAGTTATATTGGATTTTTTCTTTCCAGGTCAAGCGAGAGGAATTGCTCCAGTTTGCACAAGTTGCTATATCAGGATTGAAAATGAATTCTGAGATTGGAAGGCAAGTAAAAAGCTTACATTTTTCTGACAGTACCACCTTTTAGTTAAGTAAGAACCATGGTCTTTGTTATGAATAGTAGCCTGGAGGTCTCGTATTTTGTGATGTTACTTACACTCAATTACTACACCATTTTCCATCTGAAAAACAAACATTTTCTGGCAGTACTACATTTTTCTATGGTGGCTTTTCTCACATGCACACCCCTCAAAAATTCAAGAACTTAAAACAGAATCAACTATCTTATTGTTCAAGATGCAGTTGCTATGAGGACAGAAAAATGGGTGTGCAAGTTGAATTCATAACCCCTCCCACTTTTCAGTCTGATTCATAGATATACATTCTGGAGTCTGAACTAATTGTAGCCAATAGGTAAAGCTAATTCATTAAGTTATATCTTCCTGTTTGTTGATCTGCTTTATGTTCACAGAATAGATGCTGAAGCCTCTATGCTAAGGAAAAAGCTTGCTGAAATAGCAGCAACAGGGGAGCCTATAGGTGAAGGCTATGAAACAGCTTCCAAAGGAACTACTGTTACTACAATACAGGTGAGTCTGGTTACTGCTACCTCTATTTTTTTTTCTTTTTTTTCTTTGGTTTTGTGTTTTGGTTGAGGGGGTTGATATAACTATGAATAACACTTAGTTAAGTTCTACTTCTACAGTTGTGAGATGCTGGTAAACTTTAACTTTAATTAGCATGTGCTAATTAAACTCGGTTTATAATGCGAAAAAAATGTAATTATGATTTATGACGTATTCCTTCTTGATTTCAGTTTTTTGTCTAATTATATTTCTGCAAAATCATATATTTTAGTGTTTATATTGAAAGTTGAAACTGCTTTCTATATTCAGACCAGTGTGCAGCTTCCGTGTATTACCAGTGTATTATAATATAAGTACATTTCCTAAATTTATTCTTTAATTTTCTTTTCATTGATAAGTAGTTAAATACATGTCCATTTCTTTTTACCCACCAACCCTTTTATTTAATATGGCATCATTATCTTTGTATGGAGCTTGACGTAGGACGAACCCGCAAAACATGGTTGAGAAATATAAAAGCCTTTGGAAGTCCATGCTATAGAGTCCATCTACTAGAGTTTTATAGAATTTAACTTAATTTAAATTTGTTGTTTTAGTAGTTATTATATTAGAATTATAGTTGGTTAGGAAAGTTTAACAGTTTATTATTAATAGGATGTATTCTTTGAAAGGCAGATAATTAGTACTAGAATTTGAGATTATATTGATTTTGTGTTTTCTTCCCCTCTTTGCCAAATTTCCCACCAATCCTAAATACTAAATGACATCCCTGTCATGGCTCTGATTGAAGGAACTTGCCTTCTACTTAATAATGATATTTGCTATAAATCAGCACGAATGCAACCAATACCTTTGATGTATGCATAATGGAATCAACATTTATTTTGGATGTTATGGACAACAGAACTTTTACTCAAAATGTCAACTTGGTTTCTGGCCCAACTCCTCTTAAATTTAGGCTTACATATTACTAGTTAAAGAAGAAAAGAAAAATATAAAAAGATGTTATAATTTTTCTCAGTTCTTTTTCCTATGGGGCATGATGAGTGTATTTGGAATCTAATTATCTCATTCTTTAGTAGGCTCTAAAAGAAGCTCTTGCTCACATACGAGTTTGCTCCAGACTAGAAGAGCTTTTACTGAAGAAGAAATCTCTTGGTAATGGGGACTCTCCTGAGGTTCATGGTCAAAAGGTATATTTTACCGTGTGCCTTCTATTTACCTTTTTTAATTGTTGAGTTTGCAACGTCATAGATTTTTGTGGATGCCATCCTTATATCTTGTGTTATTTCTCTCTATCTGTCCTTTTGTTCTCTACACTCGTCTGGGCAACGGTCATTTATCTATGCATCAGGCTATTCCAGACGCGCAACAGGCTATTCCAGATGCTTGCAACTGCGTCTATTTATAATTTATATGCCCTTTATTCCAATTTAGATATAATTCTTTCCTTTCTAAATGTCCCAACACAATGTCACTTTCTTTTTAATTGCAGAACATTTAGTTTCATTATCATTTCATCCATGAGCTTTAAATGCTTGGGGTCCATGAATAGTCCCATCAATTCACTCCATAAACAATTAATATTAAGGTGGACGCATGAAGAGTACCATGTACTAATGAAATCACTGCTGGTACTTTAATCTCCCCACATTCCAAGTTTCCTTAAAAGGATGTAACATTGTGATTAGGGTGTTCAAAATTTTCGGTTTTAAGGTAAACCGGACCGGTCCGAAACCGGCCGGTTTGGGACTGGTTCAATACAAACTGGTTTTCGGTACCGGTTCCGACGGTAACCGAACCGGTTGCACCGGCCCAAGCCCTTTCTTTAGATTTTCTTGCTTAGCCTTGTAAAATTAGCTTAAAGTCTCCTCAATATATAAAATTGAGGTAACACCAAAAAAGATATATTAGACAATGTGGGACTTGATGAAATTTGTATTGGTGGTCTCTATTTATAAAATAGAGGTAAGACAAGAGAACACATATTAGACAATATGGGACTTATTGGTAATGTGATATCCTTTGAAAAGATATGATTTTTATCAAAGGATAAAATTTCTATACCAATTTAATTTGATCGATCGGCAGTTCCGTGTTATTAAGTGTGTGAACAAGCATTCAAATATATACCCAAAAATTGTACCGATATCATATACATTAATTTCACAAGCACACTATTGTTTTTATGCAACATATGTAATATGGACCGCCCCCATGACATTGCCTCAAAGTTTCACATAGTTTAGTTAAGAATTTAAACATCTGGCCTATGTCGGCAGCGTTTGCGTTTCCATGCGAGTAAAACACTGTCAATTTTGCTAATGCATTCTTCACTTATTGTATATATGGTTGTTTTTAAATCCCCGCATTGATTATATGATTAAAATTTAAGGAAGTTTTCCTTATAAAAAGACTACTACCAAGTGAAGGCCTTAATAGTTGGTGGTCTCCAAGTCCCACATTGATTAATTGGTAAAAGTTTAAGGATGTTTTCCTTATAAAATGACTACGAAATGTAGCTTAACAAATGACTACCAAGTCTTGGGCTGCTCTGGTCCTTGGGCCGAACTTTGGCTTAAAGACAGCCTTGGGCTGTTCTAGGCCTTGGGCTTAAAATCCACCTTGGGCTGAATTTTGGGCTTTTAAAAAAGTCAAGCAGGTACAAGTTTCGGTAAAAACCGGTACCGACCGGTTCAACTGGTATCAGTACCTAATTTTGAATACTTTCGGTAACCGGTTCTGACCAGTTCGGTATTTTATCGATGAACACCCCTAATTGTGATGACTAGAGTTATTTATTAAGTGTAATGCAACCCAATGCAGGTTGATAAGTTGAAAGTCTTGTCAGAATCTCTTGCTAGCTCCACTGCAAAAGCTGAGAAGCGCATTTCAGAACAAAGGTATGGACTCAGAACCACAAATTGCTTTCCTATGTGATTACTTGTGACACCCCATACCTGATCTTACACGAGTTCAGTTTAGGTTATTTATCAAAAGAACTCAAATGTAGACATATTACATTAGAAAATACCTTTTTTTAAAAAACTAAAGGGGTCAAAATCTAATATCATTGTATTTCCTTTCAAAGTCAAGGGGGTCAACTTAACACTGATAAAATTTATCTTTTCTATATTAACTTGGGTAATTGCCCACAATGGCTATAGGGTAGCTCTGCCCTCTGTTTGTAGTTGTAGAGAAAACCTGACATTGATAAGAACATCTGCAGATTTCATATGTGATGAGGGATTAATCTTGTGTCTTTAAATTGTTAATCTTGAAGTAGCTAATGATATTATTAGAACTCCCATGAATTGATATTTTTTTATGGCATGGTTTCTGTCTTTCTGGTTTATATATGATATTAGGTATCTCAGAGAGTCACACATGACTCAAATAGTTACTTACACGGGCTTGATGAAATGCCATGTGTCATTTGAGTATCTATCTTAAGATAATTAGCTGTTCATTATTTTAGCGGCTAGAAGACATTATTTTCTCCATAGATGATGAATGGAGTTGAATGATTCAATGATATAACATGAGCAAATTCTTCAGCCCTATGGCAAGTTTCATAGCCAGGATTTTTTTTAAAATCTTTTGTATTTATGAATCTATGATAATAAGGTGCAAACTGCCTTAATATCCTATCAGTAGGTTGGATTGAAAAAGAATAAATCATTTTGGAGTGTGCATCGATGTTTCTTCTTAATTTCCTTCCTCTACTTTATGAATTTATCCGCGTGCTTAAAAGAAGCCATGTGTTTGCATTCAGGTGGTGTATCTGACAGGTCCTAAATGGCCTTTTTAAAAGAACATCTAAACCATTAACTTAATTGTTGTTTCTCATAAATCAAAATAGTGAACCTCGTGCAGCTTTTTGATATTGTGGGAGATTTATTTGTTAGTAAGTCTTAGAAAGTAATATTTACTCTTTATGTTTGATTACTTACTTTCTGCTTGTAAATGACTTTCTAATTTTCTTTCAAACTGAATCACTGACTAGCACATTATCCCTAACATTTGGTATATTGAGGAATTATTCAGAAAAGTACTTTTTCGATATGGAGTGTCTTGTAGTTTTTACTGGGAATGCATATTAAAACGACGCTCCAAAATTTTGATTTTTTGTTATATTTTCTTATTTGGGCAGAGTGCAGAAAGAAGAGGCATTAAAATTTCGTGTTACCAAAGCAAGTGAAGCCAGTAAAATAGAGAAGGTATTCTGCTTTTGGCAAAGTTTAAAAGTGTTGGCTTCTTTAGCACTGCAAGATCCCAGAAGAAATTTTTTAGTGATGTTCTTTTTCGTTAACAGATTCACAGGCACACAATTACTTTTAGGAAGGATCGGTTTTCATTTGTTCATGCTTCTATTTTTTCTTGTATCGATACATCTTTTTCTGATTAATTGTTGTACTGTAGAGTTTGGTATTTCATAATAAGGCTTCTCTTTTTGGCTCAAGGAAGTTTTCCTGGGTCCTCTTGCTCATTTTCTAGTTTATTAAGTGAATAATATAGGCAGCTGGTGGTAATTTCTTCTTCTACTATTATTCTTTTTTAACTTTGTTTTTTTGTGTGTTCTTATTTTCTTAGATGGGGCTCGGTCTTTTGTTATGCCTGGTTGATATATTTTATCTGCTACTTCCCCCTTAATGATTTGCCGTTTCTTAATATGCATTTTTGCTACTTCTAAGAAAGATTTTCTCTTAGTTGGCTGTTAAGCAACAAATTCATATTGTATCAAATTTTGAAGTCTTTTCTATTGTCGATTACATGTAGAACTGTGACACCCCCAAATCCGGGTACTTCAATTCCACGGGATTTGGTGTTCACTGTATAAATATCATCTATCTATCTACCCATAATAAATGCAAACCATGCAATAGATAGAAATAATAATAAATCTCCCCTTATGGGGTTACATCAACTACATAATAAATACAATCTCAAAGTTACTCTAACCTTAAACATCCGTATGGAATCATAAACAATTAAGTCTTAAACAACATCATTAGCTTAAGTCTAACCTAAATACATCATCAAATAAAATAACAAGTCTTCAACACTTGCTAACTTTGCCCTCGCCTTTACTAGTGGAAGGTTAAATTGGGTTCTTTTCGTTTTAATCGCAATGTTATTATTAGCAAGAGTGAGCACTAATGCCCACAAGTATAATAATGAAATAACAAGATAATAACATGCGAGTAAATCAAAGACATCCGAATAAAAGTTCAACTTTTGAATCAAGAATGAATAACAAGAAACAAAAAGAATTACGAGGGTCATAAGACTTGAACTATGTCCTAGGTTATCAAGGGTTATACTTGAAACCTTTAATAGTATAAGACTATGGACCTTTCTACTGTACTTAGGGGGATCGGTCCTTAGTATGCAATCACGTGCATAATATCTTAACGCTTAACGATAAGTAAATCCTTTGCAGGTTGTTCATCTCATTTGACATTCGAGTTCGCACCAAAGGAAGTTTGGTTTGGACAATTCATCGAGGTTCGGAAATTTAGAACGCTTATCAACTATGGACTAGTCGAATCAATAAGGGTTCGCTAGTCTAATAAGGTTCAATAATAATGATATTCAAATTGAATAATAATCTCGTGAAGTATACAATAGGACAATTATTGTATAATCGAATCATGCTTTGAAAAGATAATCAATCTTTAATATAACATTTGAACATGAATAATAATAATGATAATTTACTCGAGGTAATTAATAAACTTGAACAATAATGACAAGTAGGGTTAGGAAACTTGCCTCGTGCGTAGGCTAAACGATTACTACTTCCGTTCACCACAAATCCCTACACACATACCATATGTATTCACGACATTCATTAGTTACATTTTCACTTAATTATTTAATATAAACTCCACTTTATTTAACAAATCATTACCCTTCTAATTTAATTACTTAATTAAATTAGAATATTTTCATTCTCTTACTATTATTACACTCGAATAAATTATTTCATAATAATTTTCATCGAATATTTAATTTATTCCATAATATCTCAATTAAAATATTTAATTTATTTTATAAATATTTTAATAATAATTTTCATCGAATATTTATTTTATTTCATAAATATCTCAATTAAAATATTTAATTTATTTTATAAATATTTTAATAATAATTTTCATCAAATATTTATTTATTATTATTATTATTTTATTTATTTATTTATTTATTTATTTTGATCAGGTAATTGGTAATTTAGTTTAGTAACGTGGCACGGGCTAAGTTACCTGTGCTCATTTTCGGTTTTTCATGATTAGCTCATAGTCATGAACATAACAAGGCCAAATTAGGCCAAAATCAATCACACGTAAAATTATACATGAATATGGCCATAACTTCCAATTAGTTATTTTTTACATGAATTTAGACTTACCCAATCATTGTAATACATATATAATCATTACTTAACCCATCTAGCTTGATTTTTAACAAGTTACAACACATAATTTGCAAAATCAACACATTTACTTTCACTGTTCTTGATGTTCTTGAAGGCTTTGAAAATAAAACATGAAAATTGTCACTACGGATTCGTTATAATACCGAATCCGTTTATTTAAACTTTGGTCTCTTCGTATCAACATGCATAACATCATACGAGTGTAAATTTTACGAAAACATTTATGTTTGACATACTAAAATCACGTATAAGGCCTTAAGGCCAAAATCCAAACTCGTAATTTTGTAGAAATCATATACGATGTAATACTTATGAAACCGATGATATGGAATCATGCAATATATATATAAAACATGTTATGCTACTCTTATTATTACATATATCCATATAATAGCACAATTTCTCAATTACGAGACATAAAAGAGGTTTGAAAGCCAAAAGCTATGAAACCCATTTTATGAAAACTAAATACGTAAAATAGAATTTGGGAAGGAGGAGATTACCACAGTAGGATATAATTAGTAGGCTTAGTTTTCTCACTCTCAATTCTCTTTCACAAAGATCTTAATTCTTCTTGGAAATTCTTAGACTCTCTCCGAATATTTCTTAGACTTAGGCAAAATGAAAAAAAGAAAAGAAGACGTCAGTATATAATGATCGATAATAAGCGAGCGCAGAGTGGTTGATTGGCCAAATCGTGGGTTAATCGCACCAACTCCTCTTAGGGCCTTGTTTGGCTAGCTTCAAAAAGACTTAATCTCATTTAATTAAATAAAACCTTTATCATATAGTTTAATTAATGTCATACTCCTTTATAAAATAAACTCATATCTTATTTAATTTATTATAAATAAAATATAATAATTTCTCATAAATTCACATAGTCACATAATTAAATAACTCATTAATAAATAATGTCAAATTATTAATTCTCTAATTAATAATTAAATTAATTAAAATACCAATATGCTTATTAAATATTTATTTTAATACAATAAGCTCACATAATCACATACTTTGATAATAAAACTCTCTACATTAATTTAATAAATGTAACACATATAATTAAATTAATCTACCACAATAACGTTAATTAATTATTTAATCTAATAATTAAATCATCGAAAAATATTTATTTAATTCAATAAATATTAAAATTAATTACAAAATTCTCGTTCGTCACATCTTTCCCCCCTTAAAAGGATTTCGACCTTAATCACGACTCAATAAATTCGACTCGTTACATTCTCCCCCACAAAGATTCTCATCCCCGAATCGGTTACATAATTAAGTAAATAAATGAGGTAATTCTTCATCATATTTCTTCGAGTTCCCACGTAGCTTCGCTCGTCATTGTGGTTCCTCCAAATTACCTTAATGTAAGGTATAACTTTATTTCGAGAACTTGTTTTTTTTGATCGACAATTTGGGACAGAATTTCTTCGTAAGATAAGTCTTTCTCAAAATGTGGGGTTCATATTCAATTACATGCTTGTAATCTACTTGTAGGGTCGTAATACGTAAACATGGAAGACGTTGTGGACATTCTCGAGTCTTTGGAGGTAAGGCTACCTCGACGCATAACTTCTCCGATTCTTCTCAAGATTTCAAAGGGTCCAATGAATCTTGGGCTCAATTTCCCTTTCTTTCCGAACTTCGATCTCTTCCTTCCGTGGAGAGACCTTCAAGAAAACATAACTACCGATTCAAACTCGATATTTTTACGATGTGGATCAACAGATTTCTTCTGTCGATCTTGAGCCGCTACCACCGTGCTCGGATCACTTTGACTATTTCTGCCATCTCATTGTACCAATTCGCCCTAGCAATTGTCTTTCACCAACTTCATCCCAAAGAAAGCGGAGTTTCGCACTTTCTGCCAGATAACGCTCGTATAGGCAAGCATGCCTATACTAGCGTGGTAATCGTTGTTGTAGCCGAACTCTACTAACAGTAGAGTGATCATCCCAATTTCCTTTCAAGTCCATCACACGTGCTCTCAAAGATATCTTCTAATGTTTGAATCGTTTCTCTCACTTTGTCCATTCTGCTTTGAGGGTGGTAAGTCAGACTCATTCGCAATTGCGTACCCACGCATTCCTCAAGACGTTTCGTAAATTTGATGTGAAGCGCGGATCTCTATCGAAACAATCGACACCGCAGCACTCCGTGTCTCAAACAATCTCTTTCACATATAACCTTGCCAACCGATCTAAGTTGAATCGATTTTGATTGGAAGGAAGTGTGCGGATTTCGTCACGCCATTAACGATAACCCATATGCGTCAGTAGCCTTTCCGAGTCGTCGGAAGGCCAACCACGAAGTCCATTGTAATATGTTCCCATTTCCATTCGGGATTTCTAATTCAGTTATAGCAATCCACTCGGCCTTTGATGTTACGCTTTACTTTTCGATGTGTCGGACACTGGCAACACATTCGCAACATCGCGTTTCAAATTCGGCCACCGTAAATGTTGTCGAAGATCTTGATACATCTTTGTACTACACCTCGGGTGAATCGAATATCTCGAACTATGAGCCTCACTCAGAATTTCTTCCTTAATTTCTTGTACTAGCGGAATCCAGATTCTATTTTCAAATCTCAGTATTCCTTCCTTATCCATCTTAAATCTTGGTTAAGTTCTTTCAGATATCTTCTTTGTCACCTTTTTACATTCTTCATTCAGTAATGAGCCTCCTTTACTTTATCTAAGTAGAGTTGTATGTGATCAGATCCGAAATAGCTTCTCATCAATCTCCATAGGATACTTCACTTCCAACTCGGTTTCTCCATTTTCGTAATTAGCTCCTCCCAAAGCGATTAACATCATCAATTTCTCACGACCCTTTCTACTTAAGGCGTCTAAGAACCACATTTGCTTTCCCGGATGGTATAAAATCTCACAATCGTTATCCTTAATTAATTCCAACCATCTTCTTTCGACGACGTTCAAATCCTTCCGTAAAAATATATTTAAGACTCTTGTGGTCCGTATATATTTCACACTTCTCCCCGTATAGATAGTGCCTCCAAATTTTTAGAGCAAAAACAACTGCAGCTAACTCCAAATCATGGGTCGGGTAACCCTTCTCGTAATCCTTCAACTGTCGTGATGCATATCAAGAATGATTTTTGCTTGTTTTGCATCAAAGACACAACCAAGTCCTTTACGCGATGCATCACTATAAACAACAAAATTTCCTGTATCCTCCTAGAAGAGATAACACAGGGGCCGTACTCAACCTCTTCTTCAATTCTTGAAAACTTTCCTCACACTTATCCGTCCAAACAAATTTCACAGCTTTTCGAGTTAAATTCGTTAACTGAGTCGATCTTGGAAAAGTCTTCAGATGAACCTTCTATAATATCCCGCCAATCCAAGAAAACTTCAGATTCGATGGCGCCCTCGGTGATCCCGATTAATCACGGCTTCGACTTTGGATGGATCTACCAAATTCGCTTTTTATCGATCACGTGCCCAAGAAATTGCACTGCTCAATCCAAAATTCGTGATTTGAAAACTCGCATACAACTTTTCCATTCTCAATACTTCCAACGTTAATCTCAAATGCTCTTCGTGTTCTTCTTTGGTTTTGAATAGACCAAAATGTCATCTATAAATACCACTACGAACTTGTCCAAAAACGGCTTGAACACACCATTCATTAGTCCCATAAATGTCGCAGGAGCATTCGTAACACCAAACGACATTACTAAAAATTCTTAGTGACCGATCAGATCGTGTTTCGAACGCAGTCTTTGGTACATCCTCCTACCTCACCTTCAATCGATGATAACCGCTTCTCAAGTTTATCTTGGAAAAGTACATCGCTCCCTTCAATCGATCAAACAGTCGTCGATCCTCGATAATGGATATCCATTTTTAATCGCGACCTTATTCAGCTTCTCGTAGTCAATGCAGAGTCGCATCGATCCATCCTTCTTTTCACAAACAACACCGGGCGCCCCCTACGGCGATACACTCGGTTGAATGTACTTCTTGTCCAACAATTCTCAGAGTTGTACCATTAATTCCTTCATCTCTCTGGTGCCATTCGCATTATGGTGCCTTCGATATCGGAGCGATTCCGGCGCCAAATCGACACGAAATCTACCTCTATCCGGTGGAAGTCCCGGTAAATCGTCTGAAATACGTCAATTAAGTCCCTCACAATCCAGTATTTCTTCTACCTTCTGATTCTCTTTTCGACTATCGACTATGTAAGCTAAGTATCCTACACACCTTGACTTAACAACTTCCTCGCTCAGATCATCGCCAAACAACTCGCTTTGTTTCAGCGATTTGCTACCATAAACACAACCTTTGATGGAGTCATAAGGTTAATACGCTTTTTTGGCAATCGACATGACCCGTAAATGAATAACCACCCATTCCCAAAATAACGTCAAATTCCCCAAGTCGAATAGGATAAGATCTACGTTCTCGATATTACCCTTAATATCCACTCTACGCTTCTTAAACACGCATTTTTATGTGAATTATCTCCTATTCGCAATTTCTATATTCATGGGATATTCCAACTCATCCATAAGCAAATCTAAACTATTAGCAAAGTCTTCGGATATAAAGGAACAAGTAGCACCGAATCAAATAAAACATAAGCATTAATTTCATTGATCGGAATGATACCGACACCACATCACGAGATCTGGATTGCATCCTCGCACCGTCATATTGAAAGTCCAAGGCGGTTGGTAAGTTTGTCATGCGGTTGGTCCGGTGATGGTTAAGGCATTTCCACCGTTATTTCCGGTTTCCTCCTCGATCCCGACGACCTCCGATCCCTTCTTGGGACAATCTTCGCCAGATGGTCCTTTGAACCACAAGTAAAACAAGCACCCTTCTTCGGTTCGGACGGTTTGGTGCTATGTGACCTTCCCCATCCCACAATTGTAGCACACTCTTTTCCTTTCATACAAACTCCCAGATGGGCTTTCCGCAAGTCGGGCATGCTTCGATTCTTTTCTTCCGACTACTCTTGATTCCCCCAGATGATGAGTCGTTGCTCCACCTTTTCCGATTGAAATTTTCACCTCCGTGCTACTTCCATCGACCTTGTTATTTCCTTCACCTTCACTCTTCTTCTTCTTTTGATCTTGATTGACTTGGTCGCGATCGCTTCCTCCTTCAATGAGGATGGCCTTTTCCAAAGACTCAAAGAAACGTGTTTAATAAACATTGATACTTTTGTCAGACACCCAAGGTTTTAGTCCTCGCTTTCAAACCGTCTCGCTTTCCTCTCATCCGTGTGAACTTGACACGGCAAACCTTGCTAATTCGTTGAATTTAGCCGCATAGATAACAGCACGCCATATTTCCTCGCTTCAACTCTAGAAATTGAACTCCATCCGGTTCGTGAACTAGTTGGGAAATACATTTCAAAAACATCTCTTTAAATCTCTCCCACGTAATTATACCATCACCTCTCGACTTTGTTTGCTTGCCACCAAGAGCTAGCCTCGAGACTTCAAAGATAAACGTTGTAAAAAGCGGTTTTCGGTCTTCTAACCCTAAGAACGCCGAAAACCTTCTCCATTTCCATAACCCACGTTTGAGCCTCGATTGGGTTCATGGAACTTTGAACTCTGGCGGTCCCACCGCCAAGTCCTTAAACGTTGTGTTTGGTGGAGCTTGAGGTTGGTTATTCATGGCTCGGGCCAAGAAGTTCACCAACCGCTCACGACGGATTAGCGTTAGCATAATTGTTATTATTGGTTGATTCTTCCCGAGCCGGTTGACGTTGTTGTTTTCTCCTTGGCGGCATTTTTCTCGTTAAATAAACGCTTTATTAGAACTTTATTTATTTCTCACGAATAGTTAAGGCATTACTCAACAATTTAACATATCACTTAACACATCATCTCAAACAACTTGATATATTTGCATTCAAATCAAAGTTTTAACATTAAACGATAGCATAATCGCTATTTACATCAACTATCTCGGAATAAAGAATCCACAGATTTAAAACATTCAAATATTCTTTCGCTCATAAACACGCCGAATTTACATATAAAAACTAATTAAGTCTTTCACATAATTAAACAAATTCTATCATGTCAATCAAGGTCTTTGAATAGCCTTGCCACGCTCCTCATCCATGATACGAGACATCGTCCTGCGATCCAAAGATATACGATGGAAGTCCTTCGAATCGAATGGGGTACCTCAAAACTCGATCTTGGGCCTCATCCATCGCATGATTAAGTGTAGAATATGTCTCTTCAAGCTTTGCCTTCTTTTCAGACGACTATCATCTTTCACGACGATCACTCGACGCGATTCTCTTACCCATCCCTCTTCCGCCATGTTCGGCCTTTCTGGAGGTTTCCTTCGCCTTCTTCAAACTTTTTCTATCTCCTCGGTCTTATCTTGGTTGACCCTTCTCATGGACCAAATCTCATTCTACATTTGCCACCGAGAGTGGAGTCGAAATCTCCTCTCCTTACGCTTCAGAGTAGTAATATTTGAATAACCGCCGCTCACCAAACTCGGACCTCGTCCTCGTAACTCCACGTTACGGTCATAATAACGGTCATACATCTCAAAGATCAAGCGCTGTACCGTGGTAACTCCTCTTCTTCCTCTTCCTCTTCCTCAACAAATTCCTCCTCGGGATCCTCCTGACCGCCTCGGCCTCATGCTCCGACCAACAAGCGGTGATAAATGGAGACGACTCCTCTCGTATCAAATTTGCTCCCTAACGACATGAATGTCTCTGGGGCTCCTCCTCGTTTGCATCTTATAGGTACACGGGGTTCTTCCTCCCCAACTTGACTAGCTTCTCCAACATTCGACATCCCGACACAAAATTTTAAGTTTTAGTTACTAAGTCGTATCATCTAACGCATACTTTAACACAAACACATAAGGTCTTTTATTATCTTCAATGAATTACATAAATTCATTTCTTATAACTCGATAGGAGTTTTCCATCACTATCTTCTTTCTATAAGGCTACTACCTAAGGTTGTTCCCCACCTAAGGTTCATAAACCTCTGACTTTGATACTAACTTGTGACACCCCAAACCGGTACTTCAATTCCACGGATTTGGTGTTCATCATATAAATATCATCTATCTATCTACCCATAATAAATGCAAACCATGCAATAGATAGAAATAATAATAAATCTCCCCTTATGGGGTTACATCAACTACATAATAAATACAATCCCGGGTTACTCTAACCTTATGGGGTTATCTATTTACCCATCGAATATTTAATTTATTCCATAATATCTCAATTAAAATATTTAATTTATTTTATAAATATTTTAATAATAATTTTCATTGAATATTTATTTTATTCCATAATATCTCAATTAAAATATTTAATTTATTTTATAAATATTTTAATAATAATTTTCATCGAATATTTATTTTATTTCATAAATATCTCAATTAAAATATTTAATTTATTTTATAAATATTTTAATAATAATTTTCATCAAATATTTATTTTTTATTTTTTTTTTTTTTTTTTTTTTTTTTTTATTTATTTATTTTGATCACGTAAGGAAGTGGTAATTTAGTTTGGTAACGCCACGGGCAAGCAAGTTACCTGTGCTCATTTTCTCGTTTAGTCATAGATTCTGCGAGTCATGAACATAACAAGGCCAAAATCAATCACACGTAAAATTATACATGAATATGGCCATAACTTCCAATTAGTTATTTTTACACTAATTTAGACTTACCCAATCATCAGTAATACATATATAATCATTACTTAACCCATCTAGCATGATTTTTAACAAGTTACAACACATAATTTGCAAAATCAACACATTTACTTTCACCGTTCTTGATGTTCTTGAAGGTTTTGAAAATAAAACATGAAAATTGTCACCACGGATTCAATTATAACAATCAATCCGTTTATTTAAACTTTGGTCTCTTCAGTATCAACATGCATAACATCATACGAGTGTAAATTTTACGAAAACATTTATGTTTGACATACTAAAATCACGTATAAGGCCTTAAGGCCAAAACCCAAACTCTGTAATTTTGTAGAAATCATATACGATGTAATACTATGAAACTGATGATATGGAATCATGCAATATATATATAAAACATGTTATGCTACTCTTATTATTACATATATCCATATAATAACACAATTTCTCAATTACGGAGACATAACAGAGGTTTGAAAGAACTAAATACGTAAAATAGAATTTGGGAAGGAGGAGATTACCCTGTACGATATAATTAGTAGGCTTAGTTTCCTCACTCTCAATTCTCTTTCACAGTATCTTAATTCTTCTTGGAAATTCTCACTCTCTCTGAATATTTCTTAGACTTAGGCAAAAATGAAAAAAAAAAGAAAAAAGAAGACGTCAGATATAATGATCGAGATAATCGAAGCAGAGTGGTCATTGGCCCAATCATGGGTTAACTGCACCAACTCCTCTTAGGGCCTTGTTTGGCTAGCTTCAAAAGACTTAATCTCATTTAATTAAATAAAACATTTATCATATAGTTTAATTAATGTCACACTCCTTTATAAAATAAACTCATATCTTATTTAATTTATTATAAATAAAATATAATAATTTCTCATAAATTCACATAGTCACATAATTAAATAACTCATTAATAAATAATGTCAAATTATTAATTCTCTAATTAATAATTAAATTAATTAAAATACCAATATGCTTATTAAATATTTATTTTAATACAATAAGCTCACATAATCACATACTTTGATAATAAAACTCTCTACATTAATTTAATAAATGTAACACATATAATTAAATTAATCTACCACAATTAAGCGTCAATTAATTATTTAATCTAATAATTAAATCATCGAAAAATATTTATTTAATTCAATAAATATTAAAATTAATTACAAAATTCTCGTTCGTCACAAGAACTATGCATTATTGTATACATCTTTTCCTGGATAAAGTTTTGCCGGTATCTAAATTTAATAATATTTAGGTTTAGTTGCACATTATTTCTCTCTAGCTTTTAAATGAAGGGGCCCATCATGGTCTGAGCATTCAGAATAGCTGATGGGATTTCTGTATCTCCATTAGATATCATAATGTTGTCCATTCCCCAGGTCATTTCATTCATTCAAAAACCATTTAAGAAATCTCTTTTACTTTGATCGTTTCAGCTTTGTGAGTCATACGATTTAGTTTATCATACGTGCTTCAGTGCTACTGGAATTGCTTGCTAGGTGATTAATTTGTTTGAGGCAAATGTAAGATTTTGCATATATGGTTTTTTCAGGAATTAACTGCTGAGATTGCTGATCTCGAGAAGCAGAGGGATGAACTTGAAGCTGCATTGAAGAAGGTTTTTATTTTTTATGTTAATCTTTTTCTTCTGTTATAGATTTGTTTAATGATCTTGCCAACATGCAGCTGCATTCTGTAGTTCAGACATTCACACACACCCTTGGGATTTCCCATTTTTGCCCTTATTTTCTTTAGAACCTGTGTGAGGTGTTGTCCGATTTATATAATGACAATTCGCGCAAGTATACACAGTTAATCAAGTAATATAGAGATAAGAAGGATGTTTGTTCTCCGCTAATAATTATCCCAATATTAATGTTTTATCAATCTACTCATATTTAAAGGGTCACCACAATTGATTGTGAAACTAAATTGATTCAAATTAAACTAACAAGAATTGATCACCAGTTGATTAAAGTATATGAATACAATTTTCTCAATTCCGTTGCAAATAATCACCTCACCTTATTTCCATTTTATTAATTCAATTAGTTGCTAATTATGATTGCCTATCAATTTATTAACATATTTCAATGATTAATAAAAAGACCTATTTCAGTTATGTTGCTATTTCATGCAAGATTCATTAAGCACAAACTCCTACACAAGTTACGCATGACATACAAGTATTCTCATCTTCTACACTGTTATGTTATTCTTGAAAGAATCAACAAATTCATGCGTTATTATATTATTTTATTATTATATTCAGATCTTATATTAGATTTCCTATTTTAATTCCATCAAAGATATCAAATTAACTGTTGGCCAAACAATTAATAAATTAAGCACAGAATATAACAATCAACTCAAACAGGATCAATAAGTGAAAATAATGCTAATTAAATTAATGCATTGCAAAAGGTTCCATTGTATCCCTAATTGGAAATTAGTTCATCATACTTAAGAAAACTAGCATATTAAAAATAAATAACATCCTAAGTACAGATAATGAAATTAAGAGAAGAAGAAAACTCTATCAAGAATCTCCGACTCTTCATGTTATCTAATTTAATCTCCAAGTCTCCGTAAGCTAGCTCTCAATTTTTTGCAGTCCAAAACCCTAATACATTAGGTAACTTAAAATTCTATACTAGCTCAACTTCGAATTTAAGGAAACTACAATCAACATTGAATCTCTTTCCGCCTGATTTTGGCGCGCCCCGCGTTCGGCATCTTCAATCCTCCCAGCGGCGTCGCGCCGGATCCTATACAAAGCTAGCGCGCCCCACGCTCAGCTTGTCCAGCCTTTCTTTTCTTCAGCTTCCAAGATCAACCTTGCCCTTTTCCTGCAAAATGACAAAAAAATATAAGAAGTCACAAACAAAATACTTAGGAACTCACAATATTAAGTTAAAAAACACTAGATTCATAGGATTCATCATGAGTCATTGCACTTATTTTAGGATTGAAAGGGGGATAGTTTGGGGACACAGTTGAAAGATTTTTGCAGCTCACCTCATTCCTAACATCAAAGACAACAATGAACTGACAACTGAAAAAAAGAATTCATGTTATCAACGAGCTTATGGTACAACAAATACAATCTAAGGTATATCGTAAGGGGGGGGGGGGGGGGGGTGATGGACTTGATGACCAGAAGAGTGTGCACAACAAAGAGTACACAGTAAGAAATAAGTTTTATTAGAAGTGTGCACGTGTGGCGGGAGATATAATGCTATTATAAGGAATTTTTTATAAAAAATATCTAATTCTATTATTGCAAATAAATCAAACATTTCGGTTTTTCTAGATTCGTTTAGTTTATTATGCAAGTTTTTCTTCTTTTTTACCCCCTAGAATTTTATTGCATTGCTTGAAAATTAAACATAGGCCATACCTTCATCAACTACAGATCATCACCTCAATGATGGGACTTTCTTTCTTCTTTTTTTGAGGATGAGTGAATATTAATAGCATTATGCTGATACTGTTGTATCGTTTATTTTACCCCTTTTAAGTTAACTATGCTTCATTTGACCGAGTAGACTATACAAATCATTTCAAAGTGATAGTCCCTAGAATTGTACACTGCTGTGTCTTTCAGACTTCCAGTCCTAGTGTATAATATAGCAGACATCTTTTAACCGGAACATATGGAATAGGTCAACATCTCGCTGGCAGCTGCTAATGCACGCCTTCACAATGTTAGGGAAGAGAGGGACCAGTTCTACGACGCTAATGATCAGATTGTTGCACACTTGAAAACAAAGGTCTGTACTTTTTTTCCCCTTTAATCTTTGTTATATTTCTCCATTTTTCTTTGGAGTTGAAATTATTATACGTTTGATTATATGCTTTGCTGGGAAAATCTAGTTTATCCCATATTCACTTTTAATATGCCTTTCTAAATGTGTGTGTATATATATATGTATGTGTATGTATATATATAGGAAGATGAGATATCAAGATCCGTGGGATCATGTTCGCTAGAAGCAGATGTTCTTAGAACTTGGATCAATTTCTTAGAAGATACTTGGGTTCTGCAATCCTCAAACACAGAGATTAAGGAGAAGGAAGTCAGGTATATACTTGGAACTTTTCAGTTAGGTCATGGAAATTATCTTGTATTATTACTCATCTTTGGTTTAGATATATATCTTACTTTGAGGTTGCTAATATTCATTTTGTGTAATGGTTCTATATTTATTTTTGTGCCAATTTTTATAGTGAGATTTATGTCATAATACATTGAACTTCTGCTGTTACTAATTACTTCATGCATTTTCAAGTGCTGAACTGGAGAGACATGAGTATTATTTTGTGAACCTGCTTATCCAACTCCTCTCTACTTATGAGGTAGTGTTTTGATTCTTCCATTAGAATCTTGTACTCCAGAATGAAACCTTTCCTATGATTTGCAGTTAATAATCTTTTTCTTGCACTGATTTACATACAATCTTGTAATTTTTGTACAGAAAGGGTTGAAGCCTTCTATTGATCGTATTGGGAAATTTGTGGAGAATTTGAAGAGTTTAAGCCAAGGGTAATGTACTTACTGTACTTTTGTGAGTGTGCGTGTATGCGTCTGTGTGTATATACACACACACACACATATAGGGGTGTGACGGTAAATTACCGTACCGAACCGTACCCCCAATACCAAAGTTACCCAAAAATGGATACCGAAACCGGTACCGATTAAACCGGTACTGAACGGTAAATACCGTTAATACCAGATTTTTTTAAAACCTACAATTTAAAATGTCCGGCCCAAAATATAACCCCATCTTGAGACCAAAGAGACATAACCGTTAGTACAATTTTTTTTTAAACCTATATGTCATGCCATTTAACTATTTAAAATGTCCAACCTAAAATATAAGCTCATTTTGAGACCAAAGAGACATAACGTTAATCCAAATAAAACCCAGGTCCCTAGCTTCTCCTTCCTTCCTCAACGCATCCCCACATCTGATTTGCTATGAATACTCACACTGAAGTTTGAAAATTGAAGATGATTGAAGAAGTGAAGTGAAGAAGAAAATAACATGGGCAAGAAGCTATGAATACTCGCACTGAAGTTGGAGAAGCCATCCCTTCATCATATATATATATATAATATTGTATATATTATATATTATATATTATATATATATATATATAACATCATTCGGTATACCGATTTCGGTTCGGTAAATCCGAAAAGGAGGTACTGCTACCGTGCCGAAAAGTTCGGTATTTACCAGTTTTTTATACCGTTACCGGACTGGTGTCAAAATATACCGAACCGGTCGGCTTGGTTTAGCCGGTTTCGGTAAAAAACCGATTGTACCGTTGGATTTTGAACATCCCTATACACACACACATATACATATATGCATCATACATGTATACATATATATATGTATATATGGGATAACTTGATTGTGACAACTGATCAAATGACGTAGTTTGGTATGTCATTTCACCAACTTTACTAATAGTAATTTTGACACTATTTTATATTGGGCTTTTACAGCCACATTTCTCCTATATGTACACACACACACACATAAATATGCCTCCTTTTGACAAGGTTACTAAGTCTTTGTCCTAAAACAGATTAGAGGATCGATCTGGTGTGGATAATGAGGATTCCAAAGTATTACACCCCAGGAGAAATCTTGAGGAGGAATATCTGGAGTATGAAGCAAAGGTTTATAACTAAATATACATGATCAATCTTTTGTCTCTAAACTCAGAATGTAGACATAATTTCCATTATTATGCTATTTTGCTAATCAAATTCTACTTCCTCTACTATACTTCATTAATTATACTTATGGAGACCAGTTTATGACACAAGTTTGATCACATTTTCCTTTAACATTCTAATAAAGGATTGCAAGTTTGAATGTGTGATGCGGTAAAAGAAATCACCTATATTCAAAATTTGTGATTCTACACATTTCTTCATTATATATTATGACAATGAGTTTATTTGTCAAATTTTATGCTGTATATTAGAATAACATGATTTAAATCATTCTTGCAAAATGTGCTTCCGTTTATGTTCTTGCTCCCTGTCATCCATGCGTCTATATTGTTTTCCTATAAAATCAATTTATTATACAGACATTAATTCAATCATCTAGATTATTTAGGCCTCTAATCTTCCCATTTCATATGATTTTCCCAATTCCTTGATATTTTATTTCAAACATTTTCAACTCTTATTTTTCATAGTACTTAAGAATTTGGTGTCTCAGAAAATGTGTTGTTGCATTTCCTTTTAAAACAGAGGGAATGAGCACCACATGATATTGTTTGTGCTTTCTTTTCCGATGGCAGATTATTACAACCTTCAGTGTAGCGGATAATATGAAAGAACAATTTTATTCTCCACAAGGGGCAAGTTCCAGGTGCTACTATGAGCTTTGGTTACTGCTTATGTAATTTATATTAGCACTACTTTTCCATGTTATATCCATTAAATTTCCTGAATGGGGAATGTTTGATTCTTCATTTAGGAAAGAGAATCCAAGGGTCAAAGAGCTATTTGATAATATTGAAAAATTAAGGGAGGAGTTTGAAGCTATTGAGAGACCAATTTTAGAGCTGGAAACTCCACCAAGTGCCGTGGAAACTCGTAGCACAGAGTCAGAAACACCATCTTCTGCTAAACCAGAAGATAGTCCATCAAATCCTACATTGCAGGCTGCAGAGATACCAGAGGCTAACAAAAATAAGCGCCCAGAGTCTCCTTCTGTTAAGCCAGAGCAAGTTCTTGACCACGAGGCAGAATTAGCAAAGTTGGAGTCTGAATTTGGGAAAGTTAATCCAGACTACTCTGCAGAAGAGATCGGTGGCTGGGAATTCGATGAGCTTGAGAGGGAGTTGATATCTGGCAACTCAACGACGAGTAAATAGATCAAAAGAGTAAACTAAAGTATTTGACTATGTATCCAATTCCAATAAACCAGTCTGCAGTTTGTATATGATAAAAGTCAGTCCTGGCCTCCCCAAGTGTCTGTGTATTCGGTTGGGAGTAAAGCATTTGATAAATGTCAGTCTGTGAATGATTCAAATATTTTGTTATCCTGATACATTGCCTCTAGTGTATTGTATTATAAAACAGTATCACTTGTTACATCATCGCGATGCAAGTATAAATTTTTTACATGTACGCTGATCGTGGAATATCGAAGCAAGTTTAGGCTATTGTTTGCCTGGAGTGTGGACTGTGGATTGATCTCCCTCCACAATAGATGGTTCTGATTTTTCTCCTTACTTTGTAAATTTAGAAATAGAGAAGGAAAACAAAAGCACCATATTGCCAAACTTGGGTAATCTACCCAAGTCTTTGAAAGTTTGGGCGTGATGTCTACCTCAAACTCTTATGAACTTGCGTCTAAGTATATCAGTCATTCTGCTGGATATGCTAGACCTTGCTTTGTCACAGTTTATTTGGTGTAGTTTATAGATTATTTTTTAAAAAATAAGCTAAAAAAGGTATGTTTGACAGAACTTATATAAACTAATAAGTTATAAGTTGAGTACAACACATTCAATACAAGAAACAAAAATATGTTAAAGAGTTATTTTTTCTTTTTCTCCAGCTTATAGCCTATTCAGTATTTTAAGTAGACATGTTCAACTTATTTGCCAAACATAACAATTTATTTTGCAATAAACTTTTCTAAAAAAAGTTTGCCCTATACAAAATATTCTAGCTTATTGAAAAAGCTGCTTAAATTAAGTTAATGGATGTTAAAGAAGACTTATCATTTAATGCAAAAGGATGTTATCCAATTATTCTTTGATTCCAAATTCTGTCTCTCTCTGAGCCACCCACCCAAGCACACACATAGATGTAGAGAAATCTCATTATTTCATGCAAAATGGATGGTATTAAAGAATTTCAAATTTTGCCACTAAGGTTTCAAAGTGGGGAATACTATTTATTTGATGATATTTAAAATGGATCCCTTATGCTTCTTACAGGGTATGGTATTGATGGAGCAAAAAGCTTTCCTGATATAGAAAATGAAATCTATATTCCCCCTTGAGGGGCACCATCATTGTTCAGGGGCTACCAATGCTATCAACCAAAGGGCACAAATGCTGGTGGATTTAAAGCCCCCCAAACCCTAATCTTGAATTGTCAGTTTCAAAAACAATGTCAAACAAAGGGGTTTATGGGTACAATACTTTTGAGCAACTGTGACATTTCCTTCTGCCTTTTTATGGTGCCGGCCGGACGGTCGGTAGGACACCTGGCAATGAAGGTCATGTAATCTAATTGCTGAGGGGTATGTATACAAGTTGCTCCTTAAACCAATCAAGACCAACATTTTGATCCTGATTTTTTGGGTTGTAGGCCACTTGGGAAGATTTATTAATGGTTGGCCTTGTTCTATTTTCTTTTCCCTATAATTTTGAGATATATAACACAATGTTGCAGTCATTATGATGATATATTTCATTCAAAAGTCTACTTAATACTTGAGGTTTAACAATAGCATCTTCAAGAATTTATTTGTAATTTCTGTTGGTGCTCGAGTGTATGCCCCGACTATAATTTTATTGACTATAATTTTACGATTTTGAATTTATTTGTAATTTCCGTTGGTTCGAGTGTATGCCCGACTAATTTTAAGGCAAACAAAATTAATTTTAGAATAAATTTGAATTTTCAAACACACCAAACGCCCTCTAACCAACAAGTACTATAGCTTGTGGATGAGTAAAATACTTTCAAATTTACAACATAATCACCAATCAATCCAAAAGGTATTTTATAATTTTGATCAATATTCAATGCTATGAAGCACAACCACCATGAACTTCCACCGATCAGCAGCATGTTCTTGGCTTGGTCGCTTGGTAGAACAGTTTTCAGAAAATAAACATTCATGGCTCAAAAAACCTGTCCATAAAGTGACTGTTAGAGCTGATTCCAGTTTGTTAAATATATTGCAACAGCTCTATATATAAGTTCAAACTTAAAAAGAATGATCCCTGTTAGCTTTTCATAGTAAATTGTGATAAAGAGAACTCAAATGTGGGGGCTGAACAAACAAATATCTCGAGCATCGCAGACATCCCTGGCTTTCCTTGCCTACCCCACCATTATGTCGGATAATAGTGTTATTTCTTAATCTCAAGTCAACAACCATCTCCTGCTCTATAAAAAACACACACATATAAATGTAAATACACACACACTCTTATGTGTGTACAGTGGAGTGATAGTAGTGCTTGCTATGACACTATTTGAGCAAATACGTCTCTGCCTTGCCTTAAGAGAACGGACTGTACACATTTAAAATTTTTAATCCTTCTACTACTATTGGTAGCGGATAGAACTATTTTTTAAAATCTTGACTGTTTATTTCTCCTATGGACGGTCAGATATGTGTTTTCGAATAGTGTCATATATATATATATATATATATATATATATATATATATATATATATACTATATGGTAGCGGATCTTAGCACTTATTAGCTCACCCCCTTTAGCGACGGAATCTGGACGCGACGATTCGTCCGTCGCCCGGTTCGTCGCTATATGTTGTCCGCCACTAAAAGCTAAGACGACGGTTCTATCGATGGACCGAATCGTCGCTCGATCCGTCGCTAAAGGGGGTGAGCTAGATAAAAGGTGAGCTTAAGATCCGGACCATATATATATATATATATATATATATATATATATATATATAGAGAGAGAGAGAGAGAGAGAGAGAGAGAGAGAGAGCATATATTGATCAATTTACAGTAAGTGCAACCATAGAAAAGTAATGGGGAATTTCTATTAATGATAAGATAAGAAAGTTGAAGACAAACTAGAAATCCAGTAAAAGTAGGAAAACTAGGTAAAGCATTAAGTGGTTCTTTAGCTCTTAAATAACTCCTAAGGGCAGCTTCTTTAAAGATTTTACATAACATAATTATTACACACGCGCGCAAAACGTAGACAATAATTTTTTCTTAAAAGACAAAAAAGGAGGAGATTATTATACACTTAGATAGCAGAAAATCAGGTTTTGAGCAATGGGATTATTTTAAATGAGTTTAGTTAGGCAAGGTACATATTTCAGAAGAAACAAAGGTCTAGGTATAACTTTTTAGTTGCATGATTTAATAGACGAAGCAATCAAGTAGAAGTGGGCCTTCAGACCTTCTACTATCCCACTCATTTAGTCATCCATATCACTAATATTTTATATACTCACTACATAAATTTCTACCATTTATTACATGAATTGTTACTTAAAAACCAAATGTATGAATTAAAAATATGTTCTTAGTTTGAGAGGCTCAACCAACAAAGCCAGGTCAAAATCCAGCTTTTCATGCATCTTCGGTTTTCCATATAACAGTGTGCACAAACACTACTACCCCAATTATTGAATAATAAAAAAATAATGTAAAAAACTAATAAATCAATAATTTAAATCTTAGGACCCACAAACTATTTTTTTTCTTTCTGTTTGTCCATAATTTGTGCACATAGAACTACTCTTTTCTATATTTTTATTCTCATTGTATTGTTTTTAATGCAATCACACTGTTATGGTTAAATAAATAAAACCTAAAGATAGACTTAACTCAAGTACCTTGGATTATCAACATGAGTATGTGTCTACCTTGATATATCAGAAGGGAGCTGAGTCTGTTGGTATTAGAATATTAAATATTCAATCAATCTGCCCAACCGGAAAAAAAAAGAAGAAAGAACAAATATTTAATCAATCAAAGTAGAATAACCGTCTTTTTACTTAAGACTTCATAAAAGTTTTACCTCTTCCTTCCTTAGGGTGATTACGAGCAAGGTCCACATATCAGGTCCTTGAAAGAAACCTCATATTGATGCCTACAGTGCTCCTTAAAAAAACCCTGAACCACAATAAGAGGAATGATTACTGTATGACCAATACAATCAAACCTCAAATATCACCCAACGATTCTCTTCACAGTATTTTCATTTTTCTTTTTTCAAAGTAGAAATATTAAAAGGAGCAGAACAATTAAAAAACAATGAAAATTATAAGCTACAAGAAGTCATTCAGGGAAGAAGACATGGAACACTGCCAGGCAATAAAAATCCTTAATGAATTTTTTACCCGAGAGAACTGAAATAATTTCTTAAACCCAACAGTTCAAGAAAGTAACTTTCTTTTCCACAATTTCCAATTTTAGAACACTTAAAAAAATCTAAAAAGAAAAAAAAAGCACTTTCCCTACTGACCCTTTATAAAACTCAGCTTCCTAGTTCCCACAACTATAACCTACACATTATACAACCACAGCAACATTAGGGAGAGGGAGACAGAGTGTAATGGCAACAAATTTCCTTTCATGCGACCATGCAGATGAAGACTACATTGACATGGAAGTGAACTCACACAGCAATATTTTCAGTCAAGACATGTGCTCTCCTCCACACCCAAGAGAATTTGAGTTCCAAATGTTTTCTAGCTCTTCAGAAAGAGACACAACAACTTCTCCAGCTGATGAACTCTTCTACAAAGGGAAGCTTCTTCCACTCCACCTTCCTCCACGTTTACAGATGGTTGAAAAATTGCTACAGAACTCCATCTCCTATGAAAAATATACGGATACTTTTGATGAAATTTTTAGCACTCCATTTGAAAACACCACTCCTACAAGTAATACACCCTTTGAATCCTGCAATATCTCACCTTCTGAATCTTGCGGTTAGTAGAGAACTGAACCCTGATGAGTACTTCTTTGAGTATTCAAATGAAGTGAGTGGTTTCATCGGAGACCACCAAAAAAAATCCTGGACCAGAAAGCTTAAGCTGATCAAGCAATCGTCCCTTGGTTCAAAGCTGAAGGCTTCCCGTGCCTATCTGAAGTCTTTGTTTAGTAAATCTGGTTGCTCGAATGAGTCCTCTGCAGCAGCTTCAGTAAATATAGACGAACGAGCAATTCCAATGGCAAAGGAGTGTGTAAGCAAAAATTACAGGAAAGTAGCGAAAACACATTGGGACAAATTCAGAGAGACAGATATCAAATGTCAGCCAGAGTCATGAGGAGCTTCAACAAGGGAGAAAATACTGAGAATGGTGGTGGTTGTCATAGAAGGTCCTTCTCCGGGGCTATCAAGCGGCTTTCAACTACCAAGTCTTCGTCTTTCTCCTGTTCATCTGGCTCTTCTTCATCTTCAAGCTCAAGTACTTCAAATGGGTGTCATGAATTGCAATCTTTCAAAAGAAGCATCAGCTCGAATTTAGATATTGAAAGTTCAATTCAGAGTGCAATTGCTCATTGCAAAAGTTCTCAGCAGCAGCTTCATTCAACAAAGAGTGGAAGTGATATGGGGTTCTGTTCATTGTCGGCTTCCAGGGTAATATATGAGGATCAAGAAAGACAGGAACTTTGCAGAGGTTGAAGGTCACAGAGAGAGAGAGAGAGAGAGAGAGAGAGAGAGAGAGAGAGGAATTAATTACTAAGTACAAATGTTGATGGAGTTATAATATATTTTCTTCTTTCTTCTATATCTTTGTGTAATGGTACCTTTCAGTTCTTACAAGAATCAAAATTGACATGGTTATCTGGTGTTCTAGACCAGATCATCTTCCAAAAGTTTAAAAAAATGAAGAACAAAAACTTCCCTTCCTTGAGATAGTTGGTAGGAATTACAGGACATTCAAGTTCAATTCAGGAAGGAACATTTTCTGCTGATGTTCCTTATTAAGCTTATTCG
This sequence comes from Panax quinquefolius, assembly GCA_020205615.1. Taxonomy (NCBI): domain Eukaryota; kingdom Viridiplantae; phylum Streptophyta; class Magnoliopsida; order Apiales; family Araliaceae; genus Panax; species Panax quinquefolius. The sequence goes on from CM035152.1 coordinate 141,309,321, forward strand.
CACATTATGGTTATTAGTTGTTTCCTTATAACAGAATAGCATGGCTCCCTCTTCCATGTTTTTTTTAATATTCTTTTTGGAAAAGAGAAAGTGAATAAGAACCTACTTTAGGCCTTGAGCAATTTACTATCGTCCCTTTTGAATGAAATTTCTTCCAACTTGGAAAAATTTAACACAGCTTTCAGGTAGTTCGTTTCAGTACTGCAAATTAGAGAATTTGGATCTATGAGTGAGGTATCTCTGCTAATTCTTCCCAAGAAATTTTATGGAATATAGTCCTATAGATTAATTTAAAACTACAGCAACTAACAATTTTAAACTATTAGAAATTATAGTAACAACTAACAAGAATATAATTATCAATTTATCAGTAATCCCCTTTGGCATTCGAGTAAGGAGAAGCACCTAAAGAGGTAAGGAATATAAATGGAAACACTTGAATCCTTTTTTTCTATTATTTATTTATTCATCATGTTTTCTACTTTTGATCCCCTGAGGTGTTGAGGATTTTGGTGTGGATAGAAATGGTGTCCCAGCTATCATACAATGCAAAGTCTAGTACTCTACAATTAGTTTCTATTAGAGTGACAGATATCTCTACTTTCTGTCATATTTCACGGATTTCTAATAAATCCCTGAGCAAACTATCAATATTTGAAATAAATTCAAGAGTTCCTTCAATCATATAGTTTAATACTTTATTTCTCATTCATTAGTCGGAATAATAAATTCATAATTCTTCTAGGAAGATTAGTTCTGATGTGTCCAGAATCCAGACTACAGATCCAAAAACACCATCCAGTGACAACTCAAACAGACTGCAAACTTATGCATTTGCAAATTCTCATTAAATAAAATTGAGAATATAATACGAAATGATAATCTTCGTTCGATAAAAAACTAATGATGTTACATTGCTTACCTGTAAAGTGCAATCTCCTAGCTCAAGAGACAAAAATACTATGAGCTGACATGGATAACACCTGAACCAGAAATAAATTAAAGTACCAGAGTATAGGTAAAAATATATTATAATTACCTTGCATCTAATTAAACAATAAGAGAATAATCATGAAAGTGATATCAATACCCACCTGTCTGCTTCTTAAGAACAACCTGAGCCACCAGACTACATTTAAGATGTTACTATAAATTCATTTTAAAGTAAAATGATTCTAAAGCCGAAGATAAAAAGTAAGGAAGAGAAGATCTCCAAATGCAGACAAACAGCCTTTAATTAGTGTCTTTTAACCTTATTTTAATTTTCAAGTGGATACAGTAAACCTTAAACTAAGTGAATTTGTCAGCTAGATCTTTGACAAGTTTAAAGCAAAAGAAAGCACGTAAAAGTTTGATTTGATGATGTTTAGCACTATAGGGTACCGATAAGCATAAAACAAGAAAGACTTTTCTCTACCCAACTTCCACAAATGCCTGAACAATGAAAGAAGGTAAATCCATGCATCATAGCTGTAATGGACTTTTTTTAGAGCTACTTAGAATCATAAACTTACTTTGTTGTGCAAAGTCCTGAAAAGAACAGCACAGCAAAAGTAAAGGAGCGCATTATCAATGTGTATACCCCTTAGGTTGAGGAGAGATTATAAGTTTGGAAAGCTTACACAGTTCAAGTACATGAAGTCATTCTACCTCATAATTGTGTATGCCACTATCACATATATTTTTCTTTGCCAGTGAGCCGTACTTTTAGAAAGGATTCATTCAATCAGCACTGTTAATGCTGGAATAAGGGTAAAATCACTTCATTAAACATCCATCATGTTGCATTTGTTTAGGTGAAAAATGAATAGTTTAAGGGCAGTCCTTTGCCATACACAACACTGAGTAGCTCTTAAAAGAACATGGAGTTCACAAGAAACTAGTGTAATCATTGGTATCTTTTTTAATGCCCTTTCCATAAAAATTTTCAGGTAGACATGCCAAATGCCTGGTAAAATTTTCAGAGCTCAAAGAGGTGCCATGTGACTAGGCTTCGTGCAAGTATGCAACTAGAAACAAAACTAGTTCTGCACGCTATGACCATTATTCCCCAATACAAAGCTATCAAGAAAATAGGCTGCATCAATATGACTATTGTCTACCTGTGTTATTCTTGCTTGGAGCAATGGAACACAACTGGATCATTGAATATAGAACCCATAAAGGCTTCTTATCCTTAACAGTAACACCAAGGCAACATGAATTAACAAATGTAACTTTCTGACAAAAAACAGACACCATCAAGCAAATTATTTTCCCCAAAGCAATATGCATAGTAACAGCAATTAGATGATTTCAGTATGTTTATCATTATATAGAAAAAGGGCAGAAATTGCCAATCCAGAATCTCCTTCGTTTTCCTTCCAGTTCCAGATATTTATTACTGAAAGTTTTGTCTAAAACTCTTTCCCCATTTCCACACTTCCCCGTACAAACACTTCAAGAGAAATCAAGAAAGAGTAAGGTATGGTTTCTGTCATCTTTGTTTGGATCATCCTTCAAAATTTTTCTTCCAATTTTGTCCTCTATGTTCTGTCAGACTACAGATTGAACTATTTTTTATCTTTAATATAAATCATTATATATTTCTCTTCACCTATGACTAGTGATGCTCATAGGACACCTGAAGAGTGACACATGCGGAAGCGTTGGGGGCTAGATATTGTTTGCGCTGGCGAAACCTAGAATCCACAAGGTGAAATAACCCTAAAATCCACTAGGGGCTCTTGAATCTACAAGGAAAATAATTGTCTAGAATCCACAAGCAAAAGTAGATAAAACCCAAAGGATATTTTATTATTAATCCAGAGTTCCGTAGAATGTAAAATTGTTGACCATTATATAAGGGGTAATTACAACTTAAAGGAAAGTCAAGTGAATATTCAAAACATAATATAATTCTCTAAGATCATGCCTAAAATCTTCCTAATTGATACTAATTTGAAATCCCTTATTAAAGATTAAATACTAGCTTAAATTAGTGCTAAAAATATCCTAGCAACTAAAAATCTGAATATTACAATTAAATACAATATAACAAAATATCTTCCTCCGTCAAAGAGAAAAAATTGAATCAAATGTTTCTCTAATTGGCTTGGAAGGAAAAGCTTAGGGGACAGAGACTTGGTAGATAAGAGAGTTTATACAATTGCAATCCCAATTTATACTGGAACTTTTAACGATAGTTTTTTAACCATTGGATTACATAATTGAATGAACTTCTATCTGTGAAACACCAAAGTGTTGCAGCATAGGCTACTAGAATCCACGTGCATATGTGCAAGGGAAAGAATATTTTGTCCCTCTTAAACTTTAATTGGTAGACTTAGTAAATAGTTCAAAAGCAGAGTAAATCTTCTGTTACAGATAAAGTATATTTAGCTACTTTAGGTGGAGAGATAAGGTATGAAGTGACAAAGACAAAAAGTTATGTTTAACTGAAATTTAACTGAAAATGACTCCATCACCTCTGTTAGAGCATGGAGTGAATACTTCCTCTCAACTAAAGGTGCCGAACAACAAATATAATCAATTTTATATATCAGTTCCAAAGTAATTAACTCTATAAATAACAAAATTCAGATAAAATATCTAGTGACAAGGGGTTGATTAGGTGATAAAATGAAACTTATATTTCCTTCCAATTTCATTTATCTGATGGAAAAATCCTTTTCGGACATATTTCAACCAAAGTCCAAAAGCAAATCCCACACCCACTTTCCTTTTAGGTGGGGGACAAAAGAAGTAACAATGATCACAAAAGGAAAGCAACAAGTTTGTAGCCAGATGATCAATAATATCTCATGAAAGACATTATTAATTCTTTCCATTCATATGCTTTAAAATGCAAGTCTGCAAAATAAAAGTCCGTCACAAGAAAATTTACAAATAGGATTTCTCAATTTATAATTAAATCATCAAAAAATAAAGACCACATTAATGGCCAACAAAATCTGGAAGCGCAAGGAACTTGCCTTCAGTAAACATGCACCAAACTTGAATATGACATCCACAATCTTCTTGCAACACATACCTTTATATTGGGAGGACGATACAGAAGAGAAGACATTAGGGATATCTATTGATACAAATTTGCTGATGTATGTAGGCAGGGAGACATATGTGCCAGTAGATGGAAACCCATTTGTTAGTGTAAATTACCACAAATTTGTGGTAGTTGAGTATAGACTCATTTAATAGGATAGTACCTTTCTTCTTATAATGCAGATTTTAGAATATCGGGTGTTATATTATCACTAAGATCCACTTGCTGCATCAAAAATAAACAGTAACTGAATTTATTTAGAGATACCTATCTGAAACCAAACTCTATGAACTATAAATGTCAAGAGTTGGAGTGACGTAACTATTACTTAACTGAACACATGCATGTTTGAGCTGGCTGATTGCAACATGAACACAATCCGCCATAATAGATAACAAAGACGTAAGAGGTCTTCAAGAAGAATGGAAGGCATTGACACTGAGGTACACATACCTTTGTTTTCATTTTTTCCGATATATTGACAAAATCTATTACCCCCTCAAGATCTCTTTCCCAGCCCACCAAAATTAGGTCCTCTTCAAGAAGTTACAAGTCTGTAAATTACATAATTTCATTACGCATGCATGTGTATTGAATATGTTTTGGTGGGATTCAAAAAGACTCAATTGTAATATAGACAAAGGAATTAGGAGGCAGAACAATATAATCGCATTTTATCTTGTATATGCATGTGTTATGGCAAATCTATTTTGGTAAATTTTAAAAAGTAGCAGGGACATGTCTCACTGCTGGAAGGTTTATCATTAATTTTGCAGAAACAATAAAAAATTAATGTCTTGGACTAGTTGCCTCAAGCTTATATAGCATTGGGCAGGACAAACTATAAATATAGGACATGAAAGTTCGCCAATATGAAATCCCAAAGGTCATAAACTCTTAAGGACATATTAACGTGGAATATAATACAGGGAACTGATATTTCCACATGGTCTCTCTTTTACAAGATTAGTGAGTGGATCTCACATCCATGTGAAAGAGACAGGATACTTATGTGGAAATATCATTTTTTCATGTGGAAATAGAAGTTTCCTATAATATTTTCATAAAGTTAAATTAGAAACTACCTCTGTCATTACTTAATGACTCTTCCATTCTGAAGCTCATCCCTTTACGTAATGCATTGATTTTGTCAATCTTAAAAGCATTTTTATTGTAAAACAGTTAAGGTAGCATGCAGCAGCACTAGAAGATTCTAATTACTTTAGTAGTTATGATATTCAGTTAATGTTTTGGACATTAAGAAATTCAATCTATGATATGTTTTTTTGGTTGAGTGTTCTATAGATTTGATCAAGAGAGTTTCAATGCCATAAAGTTGGTCCAAATTCATTCCTTATGCATTTATAGAAGGAAATAGACTGCATACTCCAGAAGGTCCATAAAGAGGATGAAAATATTATATCAGCTATAGATTTTTACTTTAGTAAAATATCAGTACCTTTTTGGACATTAAAAAGATATTTTTTTTGGCACATCGATTTTGTCACCAAATTCATTCATTTAAGAAGGAAATAGACTGCATACTCCAGAAGGTAAGAGTTAATTGATAGGTTTTTTTGTACTCACCACCATTCATTGAGAAGGTAGCGAGGTTAAGATGTCAATTTTCATTTTTCATTGTGTTTTACCGAATCTTTTTTATTTCAAACACATTACTATACTCAAAAAGGTTACAAAATGGTCATTGTTTAACATCCCGTCCAAAAAAGTGAACGGAAGTGCTAGCTAGACTAATGGTTAACATGTGTTAATTATGTGGCAGGTGACGTGGGTCGAGTTAATTGATGTTTTGGTCATTGTACTATGGGTCGATTTTTATTATGGTTACTGAATATTTTTTGTTACATTCTCGTTATCTAAGTAAACAAAATATTATAAATTCATGATTTTATAATTTTCCGTCCAAAATATTAACGAAAAAGCTTACTTGGCAAACATTCTACATATAGATGTGAAATATTCTAATGAGGTAGCATGTGTGGGTCAACTTGTAAAAAAAAATGCTCACCTAAAAGAAAAGAAAAAAGATAAAGTCAAACTAATTATTTTAATACTCCATAATATTATAAGAAGATAATTAAAGTTTTAAGAAAAAAGAAAAATAATTTAAAGAAACAAAAACAATTAAAAATCAAAATTCATCTTCCTCTTATAACCACGAACGGCGGACTTATCGAGTTATCGGAAAAAATGTTGTTTTACACCTTATCTACATCAACTCTATCTCTCACTGTGGACCAAGTCGGAACTACAGTCTCTCGTCGGAAATCTAGTTTAGAAAATAGGTTCCTCTTATACCTCAATAAACTCGCCAAAAAAGAAAAAAAAATGGAGAAAAGAAGAGCAAATTGATAATAGCAGCGTCCAAAGCTACTTGTTTCACTTCGAAATGAGAGTGAAATAGTTTTTATTAAACCGATTTTTGCAGTAGTTGGAAGATCTGAGGAGGTTTATTGGGTTAATTTTCTCATTTATTTTGCAGTTTGGTTTGGTGTTTAGAAGGTTCCAAATTAAATATGATTTTGAAAATTTATAAATTTAAATTAGTTATGATGTATTGTCTCTTCATACATGTTGTAATATTTTGTAATAAAATCACTAATTTGTAATATTTTTGGTACTTCGAAAACGAGAATGTAACAAAAAAAAAGTTTCAGTAACCAAAATGAAAATCGACTCCTAGTATAATGACCAAAACATCAATTAACTCGATCCACGTCACCTGCCACATAATTAACACTTGTTAACCGTTAGTCTAGTCAGCACTTCCATTCAATCTTTTGAACGGAATGTTAAGCAATGCTCATTTTATTGAGTATAGTAATGTGTTTGTAACAAAAAAATTCGGTAACCATGTGACTAAACCATCAATTAACCCACAAGGCAGCTGTAAATTTGGATCCTTTGAACATTAACAGGCTGCATGGTTGTTGGTTTAGCTCTTTGGGACCGAGTTCATATTATTTGATCTCAAAAAACCCAATGCTGCAAGTGGTTGTGCAACGTTACATCTTTTGTGCATTGAATTTTCATAAGCTAAGAAAACCTAACCTACTTACTAATGACAATTGCAAAAAAGTTGAGCAAAGCAAAAGGGATGGTATATATTCAAAATTCAAACATCTAACATATACGGAACTCAAATTCGATACTAGTTGCCTAAAATAATTATGCTACTGATATCATATTTATCTACCAAACTGCATTTGAAGAAGAAAGAAAGAATGTAAGCTGAGTTTGACACTAATTCCCCTTGCTAGGGTTTTGAGGAAGAATTAACCTTTTGGATTTGGACTGAAGATTTCGCAATTTCAATCACGTCTTTGGCGATTTGGTCGATAGTTGAAGTACTTTGACAATAGACGAACTCCTTCCCATTTTCCATTTTTCTCCCTCCTCGGTTTCCATTTTGAATTCGAACGTCCCTCCTCAGTACACAAGGTGTTTGATTGTATTTTAGGCCTTTTCTAGTTTGAATTCGAACGTCTCTAAAATCCAAGTTTATACAGCAATGTGTTTGATTGTACAAGTTATGTATTTTATGCGCTGCGCTTTTCTAGTTTGAACAGAAACACGATAGTTACATGACTCCCGCTATATTCGCAACAAAATACTCACTATTTGGTTGAGTTACTATTTAGTTGTTAATGGACTATTTTTATTTATTTGAATTGAATATTGAATAACTCATTTTAATTAAAATAAAAAAATTATTCTACCTTCCATTTCATTATACACAAAACAAAACAGTATTAAAAAAAGAAAAAAAAATTAAGAAGTGAGACGTAAAATTAAATGTATTACGATACATAAGTATGCATTCTTTGAACATTATTCCCGTTATATTCTCAACAAAATAGGGCTACTTCAAGTTTCACAATCTTGTTTTAAAATAACGATTCCATGACTTAATTTCCAAGTATATTTTTCAATTTTATCATTGCTACACCAACAATTTTTACTTAAAATAAGTGATTGCATTTGATGGTGACATATTCATCAAAATATGTCTTTTTGTACACAGCTCTACTACAAATTGAAACTTTTACCAGAATCAGTTTATCTTACATCCACAGGATTTAAGCTCCTTCCAGATTAATGGGTCAAACTTTCGTTGGTTACAAATTAGCTATCTACATTCTTGGATAGTGATTATGGAAACATCACTTCCCGGACATGAAGATGAGACCACTATATGCTCATGTGAGAAATGATTATGTAAAAATATTAAAAACACATTTGGAAATATCAGTTCCCGGATGGAAAAGCCAGCTACCTCATAATTCTTTTATATCTGATGCATTAGTCTTTTACTTGAAGATTAAATTACCCATCAATTTCACACGAGAATTTGGATTCCACAGCATAGATAAAATTTCAAAACTCGAACAATACCATTTTTAGCCTTTCCAGATGCAAATATATTGGCATTAAGCAACAAAACGCCATTTCTCCCCTTCATTTAGTCAATAATAATACAGCAAGTAGGCTAACATAACTATTCGCACTTGTGCCAGCCGCAGAAACTTGAGAATAGATCAAGATGCTCAGAACACACGAACTTCAGGGGCCTTTTAGTAACTGCTCGTTTACAAATGTTTCCAATGTTAAAAGAGCCTTTAGAAGTTAAACCCCAAGGTCAGAACCTATCATCTTAAATTGCAAAAATCTTGTCAATTTCTTCTGAATGGGAAAAGTCAGAATGATGCCATGAGTTGGAGCCGCTCCTTGCATGCTTCTCTTTCTTCCTCATTGATCGATTTCTCTTAGACTTCACAACATAATAAGTCATGGTGCCAAGAACCCCGGCCATTATCACTCCCCCCACAGCTGTAACCAAAATTGCGGCCCATTCGTACTTTCGACCGACCACTATATAAGACGATGCCATAAATGCCACAGAAGTGCACACAGAAGCTAACCACATCAACTTGTTAATCACTTCTACTACCCGTCTTTCTGCTTTTGTCTCACCTCTGACTAATGTAATTTGAACAACCACAACAGCTAAGGACGTGAAAAGTGCAATGGCATTAAAGATGAAGAAGATTTTAAAAGAAGCACGGCTCACCACTACAGCCATCCCATGGTTGTCATCTCCACCAGGTACAGTAAAAATAGCTGCGAATGCAACTGTTGCAAAAAGCACGGCAACCACAGTCACCGAGTTGGTGGCGTTATTGATCCCTTCTCGGTGAAGTTTTCTGAGCTCTTTAGCAATTCCGTGAACATTCTTGTTTGTCCTCTTGGTTTGCTCAAGCTGGGTGTGAACATCTTTTTTAATTTGAGTCACAGTATTCCTCAACTCATCCCTTGGTTGGTTCAGCTCATTAGCTCTAACAGCACCACAACGAAAGAGGCATGCCTTAATATCTGAGGATTCTTCAGAGAGAGGAAGACCTTCAGCAATGTCGAGAGCTGTTTTGTGATCTCTGGTCAGCACATTAACATTGGTATCAGGGAGACATAACAACTCGTTCACTATCTGCAAGACAAGACGATGAAGCTATCAATTTTTTGGTTTTTGTACTTTTCTAATTTGTAGTATCGATACCAGATAATGTTCCAAACTTTTGACTAGTAGATGGTGGCATAAAATGAAGGAAGCTAATACTGACTTGAAATATGAAGACAAAAGTCGAGACGAATCTATACTTGACATTATACAGCATCAGTGTGGCTTCAAATGGATTATCTATTTAATATAATATCTGAGGTTATGCAGAAAATAATGCACACTTAATCAAATTCACACCCTTAGTATAAATGGCATCTTGTAGCTTCTAACAGATATACTTCTCCAAAATGAAATCATTTAAGCAAACTTAGTAAAAGATGATAAGTAATCTTCAAGTACTAAGTAATAATTTATCATCCCAAAGGGATAAAATAGCTGAATAATATATTAATATTCAATGTACTGAGCTCTGTGTACATATAACAATGTATATCAAATCTAAACATAAGACCAAGTAACTAGACTAAAATATCGGTAGTAAGTGAGATGGGTGCAGATCAGCAGGCTGGTCACCTAGGCCAACCAGTCGGTTCCCTGGATGCTCCCCAAATATATCTCGCCAGGTTACCAAGAGAGGCCAGCTGGCTGCTCACTCTCTGAAAGGACTACTACTAACACATCTTATAACAACTTGAGTCATGCACATGTACATCTTATTGATGGGGACAATACGAAAACTACTGTCACCTGCAATCAAGTTCAGCTCTCTCTCCCCCTCTCCCTCACTCCCCTCCCCCTCCCCCTCTTCTCATTAAGATCATTTCACAAGTGTTTTTGTGATTTTTATTAATATGCGGAAATTACTTTCAACTGCAACCTAATGGAAGATTGTAAGAAAACTCTTTGAGCAAGAAAAATGATTTTCCATTGTAAAGCACTTTAGTTGGTACAAACATAGCATTAGTATGAAAATTTAGCAACATATTTATATACCTCTGCTCGCTTTTTCCTGGTGGCTACATGCAACGCTGTGTTACCATACTTGTCTGGGAGCATCACAATAGCTGCATCCGCCTCAAGCAGCAGTTTCACCACCTCACAGCTAACACCTTTTACAGCCATATGCAATGCAGTCTGTCCTTTTTTATCTGTTCTTCTTGCCAACTGCGGATCTTTGTCGAGCAATGACTTTACAATGTCTACATGTCCCTGTCTGGCGGCTAGATGCAATGCATTTTTCCCGTTGGATCTGGCAATCTCTAACAAACTACAATCCTTTGACAGCAGCTCATTCACTACAGCTGTATGTCCTCTTGAAGCCGCAGATATAAGAGGGGTTGCATGTGATGGGCCAATTGTTTTGCTTAGCTCTGGGTCATGGTCTAGCAGCACTTGGACAATAGCTGCAATAAAAAAAAAGCAAACATAATTAGCCGATTTGTATAAAAACATGCCCAGTGAATACTAACTATGACAATATTACATGCACTGGCGTCCAACATACACAATGACCTAAGTTAGCTCTTAATATCAAAAATTAAAAATCGCATAGTCCACCAAGAAAACAGTGAATCATATATATGAAAGTACACATCTGTTTCCTAGTCCAATTTGCCACATGATACCCTTAAAACACCAGGTCAGCCCCTTCAATCCCTATGTGGTCTCGAATATGTTGCTAAATATTGAAACAACCAGTAGAAACCTTTTGTAGCAAACGAATCTAAAGTTGACGTGGTGGCATGGCAAACTCCACCCAAAACATTTTCATCTAGAGTTTACCAAAATTATAGGGCACTCAAACATATTCTTAAAATATTTAACCAAAACTTATACACAATTTTATTTAAAACTCATCAAATCTCTAACAAGCTTAGAAGGTGGTACTTTCATTATAAATACAGCTAAAGCATAATTCAGATAAATTAATTCTACATTCAAATTCACAAAACCAATCAATACAGAGAGAAATTAGAACTGACTAAATTAACAAAGCTCAAGAGCCTCACCATGATGTCCTTGACTAGCAGCTATATGCAAAGGATCAAACATAGACCGATTCTTTTTAGTCAATGTTTCCTTATTCGAATACTTCAACAACTCCTTTACAACATCAAGATGCCCCTTCTCGGCCGCTGTAAACATTGCGGTTTCCCCTAATTCATTCACCTCACTCACAACTGATGCCCTAATTTCTGCTACCTCAGCATCTAAATCCGCTCCACTAAAAGACCCAACCATTTGGTTCACTATATCATCAAGTATTTGCTTCACAGCAACAAGATCGCCTCGCTGAGCCGCCAAATGCAGCTCGGTATCATTGTGCCGACCAGTCACTTGCTTCACATACTTCTTTTTTCCGGCCTGATCGATCCTCTTGCCGGAATTAGAGAGCACCAGGGCCGGCGCCGTCGCTGATGAAGGAGACGGCGTCGGTGATGGCTCGGCCAGAGGGTTTTGACTAACAGTTGGACTCATGAGGCCTTTTTCCAAGTCTCTATCACCTACTGAACAATCAAGTGCTCAATAAATCAATAAGAGAGTTCAATCAAAGCTCAAAACAACAAATGAATCGCAATTTTTGTGTTTCTATCAAGTGAAATTATTAAAAATTTCCTAAATATTCTATTTCATATCTGATGAGCTGCACTTCGTATTAATATTAATTAAATTCTCCAATAGTGGAGATTTTTTATTTTATTTTTCTCTGGGTTATTCATATATGGCAAAATTAAACTGAGAAATTTAAAGGGTATGGATGGATTAGCTAACATAAATGATTTTTGAATGATGTTCAAGATGATCATTAGAGAAATAAGAAATATGAAGAGAAAGAAACTTACCTTCTTCAATGGCAGAAGTCATTTTTGGAGAGAGAAACTGCCGTACGCTCCTAACAAATTGGTTGAGTGAAGTAGAGAATTAGGAAGTTTGTTTTCTGACTTGCGAGGAAGGTGAAGATAATCATAGGGAAAGAAGAAGACAGGAAAGATGAAAGTGTTGAGAAGGGATTGAGTTAGAAGATATGTTTTTTCATATTAGGCCCTTGCTCTTTACTATTATTCCTACAACTACTTCTAAATGAAATCATTTTCTCAATTTTGGTGATTTTTTTATTGTAAAATATTACTAGCAAAATGGACAATATATTTTGTAAATTTTAGTTTTAGAAAATTATATTAATTTAACTAAAATGAGCATATGTTCCATTTGAAATTTAGTAAAAAATATATCACCTCCATTTTAGATATAAATATATTTTCCTATGTGAGTATGTCTTTTTAAAATATAAAAACAAGTCATATTATAATTTGAATAAAAATATAATTATATTTCACTATAAACATATACTTATTTTATATGTAGTAAAAAATTACATTGTTCACTTTACTGCAATATTAAGGGTTATATGCGATAAATAATATGGAACTCATATTTTCACATAAAAAATTGATATTTTCATATTATCTATTTCACATAAATAGTGATTGAGTCCCATCTTACGTGTGAGAGAGACTGGGATAAAAATATCATTTTAATATATAAAATATTAATTTTCTAAATAATACTTTGTTTTTAGTAAGAGTTTTGAATTGACCTTACAATATGAAAAGTGGTAACTTCTCATGTCCAATATTAAGTACTCTTATCTTTTTCAAAATTATAGATATATTTTGACTTTTAAGATTAAATGACTGAATATTAAAGTTTAAATTGATGTAAATTTATTTAATTTTAGTTAATATAATTATTATAATTGTATAGTATATAACAAAACTTATTAATCTTAAAATTTATTTTATTCTAAATTTTTATGAATTATACCAATTTTAAAATTTAGTTTATTTAATATTTAATCTTAAAAATCAATTTATATTTTTAATTTTAAAATGAAAGTAGTATAACATAAATATAAATACTCATTTGAAATTCATAAATTGAAGAATGTGATGATTCATGGTGGAACACTATTAATAATAAGCTATAGTATAAGGATCCCGGTGCAATTATAAAATGTTGTCATCTTTATATCATTGGGTCAAGGTCTATCAAATGCTTTCCACGTCACAAGAAACTGAACCAATATATATATATATGAAAAAAAATATATATCTGCATGTTCTGTAGTATCTGAATATTTATAATTATAATTTTTTTATCTTTAGAATGATTTGGTCACCTATCGCTATCGCTATAGTTATTCTGATCTAAAGCGATGGATGAACCGTCGTTATAACCCAAAATAATTATTTTTATAAACGATTGTGTCTTCTGCGATTATTTATATTAAATATACACACACACACACACACATATATATATATATATATATATATATATATAAACCTATTTTGATATATGTATATAAATTCCACCCAAAACATTGTATTATGAAAAAATTTGATTCCCATAAAATATTAAACTTTTTTAGTTATTTAAAAAAACAAAAAAAAAGATTAGGATTTTACTCTCGACAAAAAAGTCGAAAGTCGGGACCGATCCGACCTATATATATATATATATATATATATATATATATATATATACACACACACAATGAATCTTGTGGGACTTAGAGACGGTCCAAAATCCGGAGATACTGAAATTTTTTTTTTTTTTTGTAGAACACCTAAAAAAAAAAAAAAAATTATGGAACCGAAATTTTTTCATAATATAATGTTTTGGGCGTGATTTGGATACTTATACAAAAAAATATATGTACAGTCTGCACAGACTATACAGACATGTTTTTATATATATCCAAATCACACCCAAAACACTGTATTATGTAAAAATTCAAGTTCTATAATTTTTTATTTTTTTTAGTTGTTTTAATAAAAAAGCAGAAAAAAATTGTCCGAATTTTGTAAAAAATGTGGGAGTCCGGACCTGATCCAGATATATATATATATATATATTCTGTAATTATTTGTTTGGAGTTTAGACTGATTTGTCTTTCTCACGTGGCTTGCTTGGCTCTAGTCAAATTGGTCTTCTAAATTAGTAATAAACAAACAGAACCAATTAACATTAAAAAAAAAAAAACAAGTATATAACCACGTGATCTTTTTTATTGGCCTATGTCTATATCAAAGAATGAAAGATAAAGCATGTTAGAACTAAATAAAATAATTTATTTATTGATTATTGCTCTCTTTATTTCAGTAACAGTTTGATTTATCAATGTTTTTATTATGTTGGTTATTAGATTCAAACATGTGCGTCATGGAGCGGTCGAGTTGATAGATATTCACATAGTTTATTGTTTAGATACAATAAATATGTATCACCCGCTATGACTGATATGCAATACAATCTTCCTATTATTGGTATTGGTTTCAAAGATACAATAAATATGTGAGTTAATATCTTTATTTATGAGAGTTATATATTTATATGTGGGAATTACTTATATATATATATATAAAATATATATATATGGACCTTAATTTTTTTTTTTTGAAACAACTAAAAATAAAAATAAAATTATGGGCCCTAGAATTTTACATGTCTGATGTTTTGGGTGTGATTTGGATCACCTATACCAAAAATATATATACGGTCTGCATGGTATGCAGACACATATTTTGTTATAGGTATCCAAATCACACCCAAAACATTATATTATGTAAAAATTTCAGTTCCATAATTTTTAATTTTTTTTAGTTGTTTCAAAAAAAAAAGCAAAAAAAAAAAAAAGGTCCGTATTTTATAAAGTACGGGATCCCGGACTGGATTCGGACTATATATATATATATACTGATCAAGCTCTCTAATGAATGAAAAAGAGCAAACTAAGAACGAACCAGCTATAGCGACAGTTTTTTTCGTCGCTATAGCATAGAAAGCCGAATTTTTATGCTATAGCGATGAAAAAAATCGTCACTATAGTCAGTTCGCTCCTTCCAGTTCGCTAGAGATAACCAGGCTATATATATATGTATGTGTGTGTGTGTGTGTGTATATATATATATATACATTGTCCGTCGCTAAAAGTATAGACGACGGTTGTATAGATAGAGGCGAGATCGTCAAGAATTAAAATCGCTAAAGAGGAGTGAAGACGGGTGAGTAAGATAAGAGATGAGGGTATCCGGATCATCCAGGATATATATATATATATATATATATATATATATATATAAGTTTCACTCCTCTTGTATATATAAATATAGTGTTATCTTTAGAGATACACTAACACAAGATAAAATTAGCATGTTATCGTATAAGTTATTGAAAGCCTTTTGGAAAGCTTGAAAGCTTTGTAGCTACTCGGATTGTGGAGTGTAGACATTCGAAATTTTGTTTTTCTGTTACTAACTATTCAGGAGGGAAAAAGCGTCTTTTTCACAATCCAGAGATAACCCTGAAAGACTACATCATCAAATCCAACCCCGGAGACAGTACCGCTGGGCAAAAAATCTGTGACGCCCCCAAAACAGGTATACATCACCTATTCTGAGTCGCCAAATACAAGGTACAGAATATAAATACAATCTTAAATATACAACATGAGCTGTGAGTTTTAATAAGAATATTGTCATCTAGACAATATCCACACTCAATGGAGTCTTCATTACATTTATTGTCACACTATTTAATAGAATAGTGAGGACTCCTAATGCTATAATCTGGACCGTCACTCCGTTCCTTGACTAGTCCTTGCTACATTCTCATTTCTTGAAGACAACAATGAAAGTAAAAGGGTGAGCTCAACTAGCCCAGTAAGAAATATTATGACTAAGATAATGCAGAATAAATTATCGTTAGCCTTCAACAGTGTTAAACTGATACAATATAACAAACATCAAGTTTAATTGCAGCGGAATAAACAATCCATTAAAAGAGTCAAGTAGAGAATAAAATCTACTATCTTCTATGATTTAAAAGGTTTTTCCATCACTTTTATTGCTGAGACTATGCTTAATAAATAAACCACATCATCCTTGCACTACGGCCAATGATATTCATTAGTATCACAACCACAGATTATCCATGCACTACGGGCCAAGGATATTCGTGTATTCATCAATGGTCATGATTATGCCAACAACTGTCCATCAATGCACTACGGGCCAATGAAGAATTTTACCACATCATTTGTAACATTACGGTCATGATTATACCGAATAATCCCTGGTCATAATCATACCAAGTCCATCTATGCACTACATGCCACAAATTACTTTCAACATAATATAAACATGAGGATGATGACAATGATATAAGAATTCAATAAAACAAGTTCAAGAATTAATTTATCCAGGAACCAATAACGTCCAAATTGTCAACATGATACTGCTTTGTGGGGTAAATCTCAAGAATGCTCAGAAGAATATTTTCATGAAAAGATACTAGATGAAGCGCAAATATCAAGGATATTCCACTAATTTCATGGAGTATAAAAGCCAAAACTTTAACCAACTGAGTATGATAAAAAATAAAATAACAAAAGAAATTATCAGGAATGTGATAGACCGCACAGACAGGTTATTCCAATAGAATAATAAATAACGAAACTAGATCATGCGTAAACGCACAGACAAGATATTCCAACAGAATAATAAATAATGGAATAACAACAGAATTCACCAGGCATGCGATGTAATCGCGCAGCATGGTTATTACAATGAATAATAAATAATAGAACCGAAGTAAATGCATAATACTTACATACTGAGGATATTCCAACAGAATAATAAATAATGGAACCGGTCGTGCGTAAGCATGCATACATGATGTTCCAACCAGAATAATAAAGAATGGAATAACAGAAGAATTTCACCATGTATGCGGTACTTCGCATAGATAGGTTATTCCAACAACATGATAAAGAATGAAGTAACAGAAGAATTTCACCAAGTATAGGGTAGTCCGCGTATACAAGTTATTCCAACAGAATAATAAAGAATAGAATAACAGAAGAATTTCACCATGTATGCGGTGCTTGAGCGTATTAAAAGTTATTCAACATAATAATAAAGAATGGAATAACAGAAGAATTTTACCAAGTATAGGGTAGTCCGAGTATACAGGTTATTCCAACAGAATAATAAAGAATGGAATAACAGAAGTTCGCTTCATGAATACAAATGAAATAATACCCTTTACGAATACAACAAATAATATCCCTTAACTTAGAAAGAAGAGTACTCCGACGGTTAGGGCGGGGATATACTTGAAGAAAACTTGCACTACGCTCAAAGCTTTCTTAAACTCTAAAGAAATACACTCAAGATTATAGAAGAGAATTCTCTGAATTTTTGGTGTGATTTCAATTCTAACTAAGCATCCTATTTATAGGAAAATAGAAAGGATACTTATCAATAATATAATATATATATATATATATATATATATATATATTTTATTTAAAATCTAATAAAATAATTAACTTTATAAAAGTATTACATTTTATATAAAAAGATTTTTACTATACAAATACTACGCAGAGCCTTATGCAAATACTATGCATAATAAAATATAATATATTCTAATTATTATCTAATAAAACAAATAACTTTATAAAAGTATTCTGTTTTATATAAATTTTTTTTACTATGCAACATACTATGCAGGCACTATGCAAACACTATGCATAATAAAATATAATATATTCTACTTATAATCAAATAAAATAAATCTTTATAAAAAGTTTTCTGTTTTATATAAAAAGTTTTCTATTTTATTAGATTTATAATAATAATAAAACAAAACTTATCACCTTTATTATAATTCACAATATTAATCGACCAGGTCGTTCCCCGGAAAGAGGGGGCTTTCCAATAAGGATTTCTCCCTATTGGCGCACAATTAGGTGACCAAACATCTCCTTGGCAAAACTTCTAGACATCGTTAATATTGCAAAAAATAATATTAATAACTCTGTCATCTCAATTATTGATTTAATAATATATAAAATATTGACAATAATTAAATCAAATAACGTGAGATACTATGCAACAATTACTGAAGCAATAATTGAACAAAACTGAGTGACTTCTCACGTAAGCATCAATAATCAATTCCGTGTGCTACTATGCAACCACGTGTATTCCTGTACTTTTAACATTGAGTGTTTCAACAGTTAACTGAAAAACTTCCGCCGTTATTTTTATAAAATATTTTTGTCGTTTTCTCAATCCGACAATAATTCCGTTGTGGGGTCCACCAATGATTGTGCCGTCGTACGAATATTCCCTGTTAAAATGAATATTCCCTGACCAATCGAATATTATATAACAACTTGCGTACTTTGTAAAATTTATAAATATTACCCACAACTATAACATTATCTCAATTCCATATCATAATATTAAAAAAAATATTTCGAGAAAATTAAATCTTTATTCGTAAAATTTGGGGTTTTACAATCTCCTCTCCTTATGAAATTTCGCCCTCGAAATTTACGTACGTACCTGGTATGCCGAACAAATGAGGACACTTCGTCAGATTCTAACTCTTGAGGTATAACCTTTGAGCGTAGAATATATTTCAAGATTTTAACAGGTACATCTTCATACGTTAAATTATCCGCTATCTCATCCGGTTCTAAATTAATAATGTGGTTTGGGTCGTCCACATATTTACGTAACATCGATACGTGAAAAACGTTATGAACACGCGACATACTTGGAGGTAAAACGAGTCTATAGGCCACAGTTCCTACTCGATCAAGGATTTCAAATGAGCCAATAAAATCGAGAGTTGAGATTTTCTCTCTTCATCGAGTCTTGCTTCTAGAATAACGCCTTCTTGAACCTTCTTCTTCGCATTCATCAGCTCCGAATGTGTAGTTTGAGCGACTTTAACTTTATCGATTAAAGTCGATTCTAATGGTATATTCGTTATCTTCACATGGATCCCTAGAGTCTTTAACTCTATCTTCATCATTTGTAAGTTATACGAAATGGGTCTTTGTGGTAACAACATCGCACTCGTAAACGCATACGATCTTCTACTCAACGCGTCAGCTACCACGTTCGCTCTTCCACGATGATATTGAATGGTACGATCGTAATCTTCAATAGCTCGAGCCAACGTCTTTGGCGCATTATTCGTTCATTTTGGTTGAAGAAATATTTAAGGGTTGAAGAAATGAGTTTTGTACTGAGGTCAATACAAAATTCAATTTCACGCTCTAGGGGTAGGCTAAGAAGTCTTCAAGAATACGTTAAGAAATTTATTACCAATAGAAATATCCTTCAAAATTGTGACTCTCATCCCAAGACTTGGATATCACATGTAATGAAGATTTCTCCTAACGGAGTTTCAACCAATAAGTCAAAGTCTACTTCTCTAGAGTCAAATTTAAACGTTGAGCGCAAGCAAGAGAGATAAAATAATGGGTAGAACCGGTATCTAATAAGATATAGACTTCGCAAGAATTTATAATTAACTAACTTGAGTGCTAACTTTCGGGTTACTCGCTTTTGAGAAGTCGAAAAACGCTCTTCCTAAAACCACCGACTTTGTTTTGTCCGTATCCGCTTTTAGCGCCACCGTCCCAGCTGGACTTGACTTCACTATACGACAAAATCGAGCTAAATGACCTTCTCTTCTTGAAATTTCCATTTCTATTATCTTGGCCATGAATACCACCGAAGTGGTTACCATTCTTGGCATGATAATTTCCCCCACGATAGTCATCATTGTTACGATGGTCATTGCCCCGCAGACGATTATTATCGTGTTGTTGGTCGTTACCTTTTGGTTGTCTTTAATTCATTATCGCGCTCCAATAATCGAGCCCTATTCACAACATCTGAATATAAACAAAGTTTATGAGAAATGAGGTATTGACGTATATTGGGTTTCAAACCTCTTAGAAACATTCACGTCATTCGCTCCTCATTATCGACCAAATGGGATGCAAACCGGGATAACTCCACAAACTTAGCCTCGTACTGCGATATAGTCATATTATTTTGCTCCATTGCTTATCTCAAAATTTTCAGATGCCATTTTCAAACACTGTCACAAAACAAGGGATAATTGACATATCACATATTATCCCTATACTTTGACCGACCAATTAAATACCAAACAAAATTAGGTAGGTCATACTAGCGAAGGAATTCCCCGTCTCTCCCCTCCTAGTTCTTGTCTCACATCTCGGTCGGGGATCATATCCTAAGCTTTGATACCAACCTGTGGCGCCCCCAAAAGCGGTATACATCACCTATTACGAGTCGCCAAATACAAGGTACAGAATACAAATACAATCTTAAATATACAACATGAGCTGTGAGTTTTATTAAGAATATTGTCATCTAGACAATATCCACACTCAATGGAGTCCTCATTACATTTATTGTAACACTATTTAACAGAATAGTGAGGACTACTAATCTTATCATCCGGACCGTCACTCCGTTCCCCGACTAGTCCTCGCTACGTTCTCATTTCTCAAGAGAACAATGAAAGTAAAAGGTGAGCTCAACTAGCCCAAGAAGAAATATTATGACTAAGATAATGCATAATAAATTATCGTTAGCCTTCAAACAGTGTTAAAGCGATACAATATAACAAACATCAAGTTTAAGCTGCGTGACGGAATAAGAAATCCATTAAAAGAGTCAAGTAGAGAATAAAATCTACTATCTTCTATGATTTAAAAGGTTTTTCATCACTTTTATTCTTTGAGACTCGACTTAATAAATAAACCATATCATACCCGCACTACTGACCCGAGGATATTCATTAGTATCACAACCACAGATTATCCATGCACTGAGGCAAGGATATTCGATGTATTCATCAATGGTCATGATCATACAACAAGCTGTCCATCAACGCACTCTTGGCCAATGAGGACTTTTACCACATCATTTGTAACATTACGGTTATGATTATACCGAATAATCCCTGGTCATAATCATACCAAGTCCATCTATGCACTACAGGCCACAGATGACTTTCAACATAATATAAACATGAGGATGATGACAATGATATAAGAATTCAATAAAACAAGTTCAAGAATTAATTTATCCAGGAACTAATAACGTCCAAAATGTCAACATGATACTGCTTTGTGGGGTAAAACTCAAGAATGCTCAGAAGAATATTTTCATGAAAAGATACTGGATGAAGCTCAAA
Organism: Panax quinquefolius; assembly: GCA_020205615.1. Taxonomy (NCBI): domain Eukaryota; kingdom Viridiplantae; phylum Streptophyta; class Magnoliopsida; order Apiales; family Araliaceae; genus Panax; species Panax quinquefolius. Next base: position 141,330,947 of record CM035152.1, read on the forward strand.
TATCAAGGATATTCAACTAATTTCATGGAGTATAAAAGCCAAAACTTTAACTAACTGAGTATAATAAAGAATGGAATAATAAAAGAAATCACCATGCATGCGATAATCCATGCAGACGGAGTTATTTCAATAGAATAATAAATAACGAAACCGGTCATGCGAACGCATGACATGGGATATATTCCAGAATAATAAATAATGGAATAACAACAGAATTCACGAGGCGTCGCGATAGGCAAGACCAAGCGAGTTATTCCAACAGAATAATAAATAATGGAACGAGTCATGCGTAAAAGCCTACGGGTAAGATGTTCCAACAGAATAATAAAGAATGGAATAACAGAAGAATTTCACCATGTATGCGGTACTTTGTATAGACAGGTTATTTCAATATAATGATAAAGAATGAAGTAACTGAAGAATTTCCCAAGTATAGGGTAGTCGCAGATACTGAGTTATTCCAATGAGAATAATAAAGAATGGAATAACTGAAGAATTTCACCATGTATGCGGTATTTTGCATAGACAGGTTATTCTAACATAATAATAAAGAATGGAATAACAGAAGAATTTCACCAAGTATAAGGTAGTCCGGGTATACAGGTTATTCCAACAGAATAATAAAAAAAGGAATAACAGAAGTTCTCTTCATAAATACAAATGAAATAATACCCCTTACGAATACAACAAATATATCCCTTACCTTAGAAAGAAGAGTACTCCAAAGGTTAGGGCGGGGATATACTTAAAGAAAACTTGCACTGCGCTCAAAGCTTTCTTAAACTCTAAAGAAATACGCTCAAGATTATAGAAGAGAATTCTCTGAATTTCTGGTGTGATTTCAATTCTAACTAAGCATTCTATTTATAGGAAAATAGAAAGGATACTATTGATAATATATATATATATATTTTATTTAAAATCTAATAAAACAATTAACTTTATAAAAGTATTACATTTTATATAAAAAGATTTTACTATGCAAACACTATCGCAGTACTTATGCAAACACTATGCATAATAAAATATAATATATTTCGATTATTGTCTAATAAAACAAATAACTTTATAAAAGTATTTACATTTTATATATAAAAAGATTTTACTATGCAAAACACTATGCAGGCACTATGCAAACACTATGCATAATAAAATATAATATATTCTATTTATAATCGAATAAAATTAATCTTTATAAAAAGTTTTCTGTTTTATATAAAAAGTTTTCTATTTTATTACATTTATAATAATAATAAAATAAAACTTATCACCTTTATTATAATTCACAATATTAATCGACCAGGTCATTCCTAGGAAAGCGGGGGCTTTCTAATAAGGATTTCTCCCTATTGGCGAGCAATTAGGTGACCAAACCTCTCCTTGGCAGAACTTCTAGACATCGTTAATATTGCAAATAATAATATTAATAACTCTGTCATCTCAATTATTGATTTAATAATATATAAAATATCGACAATAATTGAATCAAATAACATGAGATCTTATGCAACAATTCATTGAAGCAATAATTAAACAAAAGCGGTGACTTCTCACGTAAGCATCAATAATCAATACCGTGTGTTACTATGCAACCACGCGTATTCCTGTACTTTTAACCCCGGGTGTTTCAACAGTTAACGAGAAAACTTCCGCCGTTATTTTCAAAAAATATTTTTGTCGTTTTCTCAATCCGATAATAATTCCGTTGTGGGGTCCACCAATGATTGTGCCGTCATATGAATATTCCCTGTTAAAACGAATATTCCCCGACCAATCGAATATTATATAACAACTTGCGTACTTTGAAAAATTTATAAATATTACCCACAACTATAACATTATCTCAAATCCATACCATAATATTAAAAAAAATATTTTGAGAAAATTAAATCTTTATTCGTAAAATTTGAATTTTACAAAATCAACCTCGAAGATAACCCTGAGAAAAGACATAATCAACAACAGTCAAACCTTGAAAATAACTATGAGGAAAGACAGCTACATCATATCAACTCAACACTAAATCAAGTCAAATCACTGCTATGAAGGTCATGTAGAACCATAACGTCAATCCCGAGTAAAAATAGCACAAGACAGCTCAACGGATGGACTGCGAAGACTCGAAGATCTGGTCATGAACTCATCCTCCCGGATTCAAAAAAAGTCAAATCCCATGTCATTGTGTAGCTCTCGGAAAGGGCTTTTCGAAAAGGTATAACAAGCCTCCACCAGACTTTCGGACTAAAAATTATGAAGGTTTAAGTAGACGGCGTGTTGGTCTGAGTACACGTATTTTGAGACAACGGAACCCATAGGGTCGGGCCCACCCAGGTCAGCCACAGGTAGACCCGTGGCTATTTTGGTCTATAAATAGATCCCCCATCTGCCATAAAAAAAAAGAAGAAGAAGAAAACAGAGAAAATTTCGTCCATTTCAGCTCTTAACCCCTCCTATAGTGTTCCAAACTTCGATATTCTTCTTTGTAAACACTTGTATACATATATACTGCAACATATCAAATTTTAACCGATAGAAACGGAGTTTTCAAGCTTTAAAAGCGGTTTAAAGCTCTCCTCGCTATACACTGTAAGATCCTTTCAGATCTGAAGCTTATACTCCTTTTTATATATATATATATATATATATATATATATATATATTAAAATCGGATAGTCGAGTCTGGATTATAAATTCGTGGCTTTTTATTACTCTAATATATATATATATATATATAGAAGTTATATATATGTTGATAGTTAACCGTGATTAAAATATTTACTTTAACTGTTTATTCAATGTAAAGTTGTGATATTAATGGTTGTGGATTAGATTTATCTAAATCTAGCCATATCTAACTTTTAACCGGTTCAAAGGCTATAAAACTGGAACGGTTAAGCTAGAATAGCTAAGATTTATTTAAATCTAGTTTTTTTTCTAATTTTTTTTTGTAAATATTAAGCAACCATGTGTCCCTAGATCTGTATCTAGAGGAAATGGGAAGCTTGGCTATGAACATGCAAGGATTTAACTGATGAATCCTGTGTTTTGCCAAGTTTAGATTAAGTATCTGTTTTATTATATTTATTATGCAGGCTATCCACGTGACATTATATGAGCCTAGGAGCTACGAGATCTAGGATTCAACTAACGGATCTAGATCTGGTTCCCATGATGGACCCTTTTCAGTTGTATAGTTAGCTTGTAAATTATATTTGCGATGCTCGGGTCACTTCGATGGGTTTCATGCCCATAAAGAACTCGACACTTATATATATATTATTTTATCGAAGATGTTTAACATCTTGAGAATAAAATCAAAACAAGCCGAATACAGAATAAAATAGAAGTATCAAAGGATTCAATTACTATATGAGCATAAAGGTTTGAAAAGCTATTTTTAAAATATCATTTTACATGCCTTATATTAAAATTATATTTTTATACAAGTCAAACTAGTGTATATAGGTGCAAACGAAGCATAACTGTAAGACCCCAACTTTTATGAATAAAGATTTAATTTTTTCAAAATATCTTTTTGAATAATAAGGTGTGGATTTGATATATTGTTATAGTTGTGGGTTGTGACGCCCCCAAAATAGGTATACATCACCCATTCTAAGTCACCAAATACATGGTACAAAATTCAAATACAAACTTAATTTATAAACTGTTAAGTGTCGTGCAGAATACTACAAAACATAACTGTGAGTTTTAATACAAATATTGTCTCCTAGACAATATCCAAACTCAAATAAGTCCTCATTTCAATTATTATCACACTATTTTATAGAATAGTGAGGACTACTATAGCAACCATCTTGTACCATCAGTCTATTCCCTGACTAGTCCCAGCCATATTCTCATTTCCTGAAGAGAACAATGAAAGAAAAGGGTGAGCTCAACTAGCCCAGTAAGAAATATTATGACTAATATAATGCAGAATAAATTATCGTTAGCCTTCAATAGTGTTAAAATAATAGAATACATTAGACAACAAGTTTAACTGCAACGGAATAAATAATCCATTAGAAGAGTCAAGTTGTAAGACCCCAACTTTTATGAATAATGATGAATTTTTAATAAATATCATTTTTGAATATTATGGAGTAAATTTGATATAATATTATAGTTGTGGGTAATATTTAGAAATTTTGAAAAGTTTGAAAGTTGTTATATAATATTCGATTGGTCGGGGAATATTGGTTTTAACAAGAAATATTCGTACGACGACACAATCATTGGTGGACCCCATAACAGAATTATTGTCGGATTGAGAAAACGACAAAAATATTTTTATGAAAATAACGACGGAAGTTTTACCATTAAGCTGTTGAAACACCGGTGTAAAAAGTACGATGAATCTGGCGTGGTTGCATAGTAGCACACGGTATTGATTATTGATGCTTACGTGAGAAGTCACTCGGTTTTGTTCAATTATTGCTCTGATGAATTGTTGCATAGTATCTCACGTTATTTGATTCAATTATTGTCGATATTTTATATATTAATAAATCAATAATTGAGATAACAAAGTTATTAATATTATTATTTGCAATATTAACGATGTCTCAGAAGTTACGCCGAGGAGAGGTTTGGTCACCTAATTGCGGCGCCAATAGGAGAAATCCTTATTGAAAGCCCCTCTTTCACAGGAGCGACCTAGTCGATTAATATTGTGAATTATAATAATGATAATAAATATTTTAAATATATTGAGGTGTCTTTTATGAAGTCACGAAAGTTTATATATATATATATATATATTATATATATATAAATTTTGTTTTATTAGTATTATTAATGTAATAAAAGCAGAAAAGATTTTTATATATAAAAAAATACTTTTATAAAGTTATTTGTTTTATTGACAATAATTAGAATATAATATATTTTATTATGCATAGTGTTTTACATAGTAAATTTTTTTATATAAAATAGAATACTTTTATAAAGTTATTTGTTTTATTAGACAATAATTAGAATATAATATATTTTATTATGCATAGTATTTTGCATAGTAAAATCTTTTTTATATAAAGCAGAATACTTTTATAAAGTTATTTGTTTTATTAGACAATAATTAGAATATAATATATTTTATTATGCATAGTATTTGCATAGTACTGCATAGTATTTGTATAGTAAAATCTTTTTATATAAAAGCAGAATACTTTTATAAAGTTAATTATTATATTAGATTTTAAATAAATATATATATATATATATATTATTTTATTTCATAAGTATCCTTTCTATTTTTCTATAAATAAGATGCTTAGTTAGAATTGAAATCACACGTAAATTGAGAGAATTCTCTTCTATAATCTTGGCGTATTTCTTTAGAATTTTAAGAAGCTTTGAAGCGTAGTCTGCAAGTTTTCTTCAAGTATATCTCGCCTCTACTACCGCTTGAGTACTCTTCTTTATAAGGTAAGGGTATTATTTCTTTCATATTCATGAAGAGAACTTCTATTATTCCATTCTTTATTATTACATTGGAATAACTCAGTATATCTGCCAATACCACATACATGGTAAAATTCTTACGATATTCCATTCTTTATTATTACATTGGAATATCACAATCATGCGTATTATGCATTTAATTGGTTCCATTATTTATTATTCGTTGGAATAACACATACATACGCGATCTATCGCATGCACGGTGAAGTCTTTTGTTATTCTATTTCTATTATTACTTTGGAATATATCACATAAATGCGTTACGCGTGACACGGGTTCCATTATTTATTATTATTCGTTAAAATATCCCGATGCGTGCGTTTACGCGTGACTGATTCCATTATTTATTATTCTCATTGGAATAACTTTGTCAATGCGATTCTATCGCATGCATGGTGAATTCTTACGTTATTCCATTCTTTATTATTCTGTTAGAATAACATGTCTATGTGGATTACCACATGCATGGTGAATGACCCTTCGTATTCATTTCTTATTAAATTGTGGAAATGATCTGTCTACGTGGATTACCGCATGACGGGTGAAAATCCATTACAGTTTCATATATTCTATGATACTCATTTGGTTAAAATTTTGGCTTCTATACTCCATGAAATTAGTGGAATATCCTTGATATTTGCGCTTCATCCAGTATCTTTTCAAGGAAATATTCTTCTGAGCATTCTTGAATTTTACTCCACAAAGCAGTATCATGTTGACAATTTGGACATTATTGAGTTCAGGATAAATTAACTTATAAATCTTTAAAATTTATTCTTGAACTTGTTTTATTGAATTATTATGTCATTGTCATCATCCTCATGCTTATATTGTGATGAAAGTCATCTTTGGCTTACGTGCATAGGTGGACTTAGTACGATTATGACCAGTGATTATTCGGTATAATCATGACCTGTAATGTTATAAATGATGTGGTAAAAGTCCTAAGTGGCCTTTAGTGTATTGACGGACAGTTTTTGGTATGATTATGACCAGGGATTATTCGGTATAGTCATGACCATTGATAATTTAATAAATATCCTTGGCGTAAGCGAGGATGACTCGATGATGTGGTTTATTTATTAAAAGTTGAGTCTCAAATGATAAAATTGATGAAAACATTTTAAATCATAGAAGGTAGTAGATATCACGCTCTACTTGACTCTTCTAATGAATTACTTATTCATACCGCTAGATTAAACTTGATGTCTATTGTATTTTATCAGTTTAACATTGTTGAAGACTAATGATAATTTATTCTGTATTATCTTAGTCATAATATTTCTTACTGGGCTAATTGAGCTCACCCCTTTCTTTCACTTTTCTTTTCAGGAAATGAGAACGTAGCCGGGACTAGTCGGGGAACGGAGTGACGGTCCAAATGATAGTATTAGTAGTCCTCACTATTCTATTAAATAGTGTGACAATAAATGTATTGAGGATTCCTTTGAGTGTGGATATTGTCTAGATGACAATATTCTTATTAAAACTCTCAATTTATGTTTTGTTATATTTTACACGACTGTTGTATAATTAGTTTGTATTTGTATTCAGTACCTTGTATCTGACGACCCAAGATGGGTGATGTGTACCTATTTTGGGGGCGTCACACAAGTAGAGCATGATATCTACTATCTTCTATGATTTAAAAGTTTATCATCAATTTTATCGCTGAGACTCAGCTTAATAAATAATCCATATCACTGAATTATCCATGCACTACGGGCCAAGGATATTCATTAGTATCATATCCATGCACTACGGGCCAAGGATAATTATGTTATCACCAATGGTCATGATCATGCAAACAACAATTCATCTTTGTACCCTTGGTCGAAGAGAACGCATGGTCATGATCATACCAACAACTGTCCATCAATGCACTACAGGCCAATGAGGACTTTTACCACATCATTTGTAATATTACAGGTCATGATTATACCGTATAATCACTGGTCATAATCATACCAATCAAACAGTCCATCTATGCACTACGGACCAAAGATGACTTTCATCACAATATAAGCATGAAGATGATGACAATAATATAAGCATCAATCAAACGAAATCAAGGATAAATATTAAAGACTTTAAATTTATCCAGAGTTTAAAAATGTCCAAATTGTCAACATGATAACTGCTTTATGGAGTAAAATTCAAGAATAATATTCATGTATCAAAAATAATTTAGACAGAAAGAAAATAATTATTCGGGTAAATAGTACCCGAGTGAATAGTACCCCATGAATAGTTTTAAAAAATGGGTAAATGGGGGGGTCCATATAATAAGCAAAATTTACAACAAATACTTCATAAAATTCCCTCTATTTATCTTAACTCACTTGGCTTCACAAAATATATTTTTAATAACATTCATCATTAATAGTATAACTTGCAATATTAACAACCAGATCATTCCCAAGGAAAGAGTGGGCTTTCCGATAAGGATTTCTTCGTATTGGTGCGCAATTAGGTGACCAAACCCTTTCCTCGACAGAACTTTCTAGACATTATCAATAATGCAAATAATAATATGAATAACTTTGTCGTCTCAATTATTAACTTAATAATATAAAATATTGTAACAATAATTGAATCAATAACATAAGATACTATGCAGCAATTACTATGGTAATAATTGAATAAAACTGACTGACTTCTCACGTAAGCATCAATATTGCGAATTCTACACTCACGTAAGCATCAATATTGATTATTATGATTATGACCAATGATTATACGGTATAATCATAACTTGTAATGTTACAAATGATGTGGTAAAAGTCATCATTGACCCGTAATGCATTGATGGACAGTTGTTGTCATGATCATGACCACTGGTGATACTAACGAATATCCTTGGCCCGTAGTGCATGGATAATTCGTGGATGTGATTATAATGAATATTCTTCTAATGGATTGCTTATTCCGTTGCAGTTAGACTTGTTGTCTATTATATTCTTTCAGTTTTACACTGTTGAAGGCTAACGATAATTCATTCTGCATTATCTTAGTCATAATATTCTTTACTGGGCTAGTTGAGCTTACCCTTTGCTTTCATTATTCTCTTCAGGAAATGAGAATATAGCTGGGACTAGTCGGGGAATGGAATGATGGTCCAAGCTAGTGGCTATAGTAGTCCTCACTATTTTATGAAATAGTATGATAATAATTGTAATGAGGACTCTATTTGAGTTTTGATATTGTCTACGAGACAATATTCGTGTTAAAAATCTCAGTTATGTTTTGTCGTATTTTACACGACAGTTGTATAATTATGTTTGTATTTAAATTATGTACCATGTATTTGGCGACTCAGAATGGGATGTGTATAGCTATTTTGGGGGCGTCACAGTTGCTATCAGAGCTTAGGGATATAATCCCTGGCTGAGATTTGAGGCTATAACTAGGACCTACCTAAGTTTATTTGTTATTTAATTGGTCGATTAGAATATAGGGATAATATGTGGCATGTCAATTAACCCTTGTTTTGTGGCAATGTTTGAAAATGACATCCAAAAATATTGAGATAAGCAATAGAGCACATGAGACCGTTGAGTCACCGATGATCAACAACCAAGATAATGTGCATCAGAAAGGCAATTATCCTCATGTAATTAACAACACCGACCAAATGATGAAAGACAGGATGTTTAGGAGCTTTCTGCAATTCGTGCAATATCAGGCGAGAGAGACTCCTATTCAAAATACAGGTGGAAGCACTAGCAACTCACGGATGGTCACCGCTAAGCAATTCAAGGAGCTGGGACCACCGGAGTTTTTGGAAAAGCAAGAACCACTTAAGGCGAAGACATGGATTAAGCAGATCACCAAGATATTTGATGTCTTGGGATACTCCGAGGAGCAAAAGGTTCCCTTTGCCACCTTCATGTTGCGAGGAGAGGCAGATCATTGGTGGAAATCTGTAAATCTTACTCAGCCTGCCGCACTAAAGATGTCTTGGGAGAAGTTCCAAGAATTGTTCAACGACAAGTACTTTCCCAAAAGTATTCGTCACATGAAGGTGGTGGAGTTCATCAAGCTGGAGCAAAATAGTATAACTGTATCACAATACGAGGCTAAATTTGCGGAGTTATCCCTGTTTGCATCGCATTTGGTAGATAATGAGGAGCGACTGTTTCTAAGAGGTTTGAAACCAGAAATACGTCAATACCTCATTTCTCACAAACTTTGCTCGTATTCAGATGTTGTGAATAGGGATCAGTTATTGGAGTGCGATAATGAGTCAGCCCAACCAAAAGATAGCAGTCGGCAAAACGATAATACTAGTGGTAGCAGTCATCAAAGCGGTGATAACAAAAGTGGAGGAAATCAACATGCGAGAAATAGTATCCATTTCGGTGGTAATCATGGCCAAGATAATAGAAGTGAAAATTTTAAGAAGAGAATGTTTAATAATGATGGAAAGACAGCAGCACCAGCACCCGTTTTCAAGGAAGGAGAACGACCACCGGTCGTATGCTACAAATTCGGAGGGGAAGGACACATTAGTCCAAACTTCACGCAGCAACCCAAAGCATGTTACAATTGCGGAAGAGAAGGTCACCTAGCCCAATTTTATCGTGCAGTGAAGACAAGTCCAGCTGGGATGGTGACACCAAATGCCGTCCTGGACAAGTCAAAGCCTGTGACGCCCTCGAAACAGTTATACATCACCTATTCTGAGTCGCCAAATATATGGTACAGAATACAAATACAATCTTAAATATACAACATGAGCTGTGAGTTTTAATACAAATATTGTCTTCTAGACAGTATTCAAACTCAAAATAAGTCCTCAATACATTTATTATCACACTATTTCTTAGAATAGTGAGGACTACTAATGTTATCATTTGGACCATCACTCCGTTCCCCGACTAGTCCCTGTTACGTTCTCATTTCCTGAAGAGAACAATGAAAGCAAAAGGGTGAGCTCAACTAGCCCAGTAAGAAATATTATGGCTAAGATAATGCAGAATATATTATCGTTAACCTTCAACAGTGTTAAACTGATACAATATAACAAACATCAAGTTTAACTGTAGCGGAACAAGTAATCCATTAGAAGAGTCAAGTAGAGAATAAAATCTACTATCTTCTATGATTTAAAAGGTTTTTCATCACTTTTATCGTTGAGACTCAACTTATTAAATAAACCACGTCATCCCTGCACTACGGCCAGGATATTCATTAGTATCACGACCACAAATTATCTATGCACTACGAGCCAAGGATATTCGTGTTTTCATAAATGGTTATGATCATGCCAACAACTGTCCATCAATACACTACGGGACAATAAGGACTTTTACCACATCATTTGTAACATTACGGTCATGACTATACCGAATAATCCCTGGTCATAATCATACCAAGTCCATCTATGCACTATAGGCCACAGATGACTTTCAATATAATATAAACATGAGGATGATGACAATGACATAATAATTCAATAAAACAAGTTCAAGAATTAACTTTTAAAGATTTATAAGTTAAATTATCCTGAACTCAAAAACGTCCAAATTGTCAACATAATACTGCTTTGTGGAGTAAAATTCAAGAATGCTCAGAAGAATATTTCCATGAAAAGATACTGGATGAAGCGCAAATATCCAGGATATTCTACTAATTTCATGGAGTATAGAAGCCAAAACTTTAACCAAATGAGTACAATAGAATATATGAAAGCTATGAATGGATTTTCACCGCCATGCGGTAATCCACGTAGATGCAGATCATTTCCACAATTTAATTAGGAATGAATACAAAGGATCATTCACCATGCATGTGGTAATCCACATAGAAAGAGTTATTCAATGAATAATAAAGAATGGAATAATGAAGAATTCACCATGTATGCGATAGGCCGCATGCAGACGAGTTATTCCCAAAATGTAATAATAAAGAATGGAACTAGGTAAATGCGAATCCGCGATAAGCAGGATATTCAACAGAATAATAAAGAATGGAATAACAACGAAATTCACACGGGCATGCGATAGGCCAAGACAGATGAGTTATTCAACAGAATAATAAATAATGGAACCAGGTCATGCGTAATCGCATGCATGCAGACAGGATATTCCAACAAAATAATAAGAATGGAATAACAAGAATAATAAGAATGGAATTACAACAGAATTCACCAGGCATGCGATGAGCCTTGCCAAGCGAGTTATTCTAACGAGAATAATAAATAACGGAACTAGGTCATGCATAATACGCATGAGCAGGATATTCCAACATAATAATAAAGAATGGAATAATGAAGAATTTCACCATGTATGCGGTGCTTAAGATGTAGGCGAGTTATTCAATGAGAATAATAAATAGTGGAACTGTGTCAATGCGTAATCTTACAAACAGGATATTCCAACAAAATAATAAAGAATGGAATAACAGAAGAATTTCACCATGTATGCGGTACTTCGCATAGACAGGTTATTCCAACATAATAATAAGGAATGGAATAACAATAGCTCTCTTCATGAAAATGAAAGAAATAATACCCCTTACCTTAGAATAAAAATTTGGATCTTTGGAATAGAGAGGTAGCAGACTTCTCTTCTTCTTTCTCTCTATAATTTTTCTCTATAATAATTGCTCTATAGCTTTAGTGAATTGGTGAGAAATGAAGGAAGAATGAGCTTCTATTTATAGAAAAATATAGTTTCGATAATTGCACATTTTGGGGCTCGAAAAACTACAGTACAATACCTCCAACTTTTCTTTCATTTTTAATTTAGTCCTGCAAGTATTATCAAACTTGCACCACCTCTCCTAATAGTAAATAATGTGAATCAATAGTTCAATCATGTGATTCAATAGTTATAATCATGTGAAAATACGAATAACAGTATAGTACCTCCATCTATACCTCTATCTTTAACTTAGTCATGCAAGTATTATCAATCTTGTACCAACTCCCCTAATAGTACATGAATGTGAATCAATAGTACACACATGTGAACAAATAGTTATAATCATGTGAAGCAATTAATTCCTCATTTATCCGATTAATAACCCGATAACTTCCAGACATCGATTATTATCGAAATAAATGTCGATTTTCACTAACACTAATAATTTCCAAACAATGGAACTATCAATTTCATCTTTAATCAACACGAACTTATTCATCATTAATATTATAACTCATAATATTTAACAACCAGGTCGTTCCCAGGAAAGAGGGGGTTTTTCGATAAGGATTTCTCCTTATTGGCGCGCAATTAGATGACCAAACCACTCCTTGATAGAACTTCTAGACATTGTAAATATTGCAATTTAATAATATGAATAACTTTATCATCTCAATTATTGATTTAATAATATATCATATTATACAGATGATAATGTGACAATAATCGAATCAATAATATGAGAGATATGATGCGTGCCAATTACTATAGCAATAATTGAGTATAAGCCGGGTGACTTCTTACGTAAGCATCAATAATCAATCTGGTAGTGTGCTACTATACAACCACAGCGTATTCTTTGTACTTTTACTAACGGGTAGTTCAGCGTTTTTACTTGGTAACACTTTTCGTCGTTATTTTTATAAAAAGATAATTATGTCGTTTTCTTACTACGACAATACTTCCGTTATGGGGTCCACCAATGATTGTGCCATCGTATGGATATTCCCCGACAAAAAGAATATTCCCCAACCAAATGAATATTTTATAACAACTTGCATACTTTGCAAAAATTTTAACATATCACCCTTAACTTTAACCATTTAAGAAATAAAATAAGAATTATAAGAAAATTGAATACTTTCATTTCATAAAATTCGGGGTCTTACAATCTCTCCTCCTTATGAAATTTCACCCTCAAAATTTACGTACGTACCTGGTATGATGAGGATACGTTGACTTCATTTCGGATTCTAACTCTTGAGGTATAACCTTTGAGTGTTGAATATGATCCTTCTTATCCAAGATTTTAACACGTATCTCCTCATACGTTAAATCTTCTGCTATCTCGTCTAGTTCTAATTTAATAACGTGGTTTGGGTCATCCATATATTTACATAACATCGATACGTAAAAAAAACGTTATGAACACGCGACATACTTGGCGGTAAAACGAGTCTATAGGCCACAGTTCCTACTCGATCGAGGATTTCAAATGGGCCAATTAAATCGAGGGTAGAGATAACGCCTTCTTGAACCTTCTTCTTCACATTTATCAGATTCGGGTGTGTAGCTTGAGCGACTTTAACTTTATTGATTAAAGTCGATTCTACTCATATATTCGTTATCTTCACGTGGGTCCCTAGAGCCTTTAACTCTATCTTCATCATTTGTAAGTTATACGAAATGTGTTTTTGTGTTAACAACATCGCACTCGTAAACGCATACGATCTTCTACTCAACACGTCAGCTACCACGTTCGCTCTTCCACGATGATATTGAATGGTACGATCGTAATCTTCAACATCTCGAGTCAACGTCCTTGACGCATAATACGTTCGTTCTAGGTGAAGAAGATATTTAAGGGTTTTAGAAATGGGTTTTGTACTGGGGTCAATACAAAATTCGATTTCACGCTTTAGGGGTAGACTAGGAAGTCTTCAAGAATATGTCAGGAAATTTATTAACAATAGAAATATCATTCAAAACTGTGACTCTCATCCAAGACTTGGATAGTACGTCACATTGATACCTATCAACTTGCCATCGTCATTCACAACGTCCCCTATGGATAGTTTGGCTTCGGTGCCTTCCACACAAGGAAGTCACCAGCGAAAGGCTCGGGGATCTTTATTTATGGCTTGATATGACAATGATTGACTTTAGTGGTTTGGTTGCTTGAATTCGTATAATAGGTTGGTTAGGAATATGAAAGCTAACAACTTTACGAAAAGCTTGATGAGTAGATAATCAATCGATTTCTAAAATCACATCAAAGGCAAGTATTTTCAAAGAGATAAGATCGACAGGTAACGTAAAAGTGTCGATTTGAATCAAACAAGATTTATAAACAGTAGAGGTAACGAAGGTTTTTGCTAACGAAGTTTCAATCGATAAGTCAAAGTCTAACTTCTCTAGAGTTAAATTTAAACATTGAGCGCAAGCAAGAGAGATAAAAGAATGGGTAAAACTGGTATCTAATAAGGTATAGACTTCGCAAGAATTTATAATTAACTAACCTGTGCTAACTTCGTTCGGGTCACTCGCTTTTTGAGAAGTCACGAAAAACGCTCTCCCTTGACCACTGACTTTGTTTTTTTCGGGATCGCCTTTGGTGCCTCCATCCCATTTGAACTTGACTTTCCTGAATGACAAAATCGAGCTAGGTGACCTTCTCTTCCACAATTATAACGGGTTTTGAATTGCTGCGTATAGTTTGGTGATATGTCCCTCCCTCCGCATTTGAAGCATATGATAGGTGGTCGTTCTCCTTCTTTAACAACGGGTCTTTGATCTTGACGTCTTTCCATCATTGTTGAATCTCCTCTTCTTGAAATGTCCATTCTTATTATTTTGGCCATGATTACCACACCGGAAGTGGTTACCATTTACGGCATGTTGATTCCTCCACGCTTATTGTCACCGCTCGATGACCGCTATCTTTGGTATTATCATTTTTCTTTTGCTCTCTTTTTGGTTGGGTTGACTCATTATCGCGCGCTCAATAATTGAGCCCTATTAACAACATCTGAATACAAACACAGTTTATGAGAGATAAGATATTGACGTATCTCGGGTTTCAAACATCTTAGAAACATTGGCGTCATTCTCTCCTCATTATCAACCAAATGGGACGCAAACCAGGATAACTCGGCAAACTTAGTTTCGTACTACAACACGGTCATGTTGTTTTGCTCCAGTTTAATAAACTTTACCGCTTTCATGTGACGAATACTTTTGGGAAAGTACTTGTCGTTGAACAGTTCTTGGAACTTCTCCCAAGACATCTTCAGTGCGACAAGTTGAGTACGCTTTCTGATTCCCACCGATGTAATCGCCTGCGCATAACATGAAGGTGGCAAAGGGAACCTTTTGCTCCTCGGAGCATCCCAAGACATCAAATATCTTGTTGATCTGCTTTAGCCACGTCTCCGCCTTAAGTGGTTTTGGCTCTCCAAAAAACTCCGGTGATCCCAGCTCCTTGATCTGTTTAGTAGTGATCGTCTGAGAGTTGTTAGTGTTTCCACCTACATTTTGGATAGGAGCCGCTCTCGCCTAATGTTGTATGAATTGTATAAAGCCTCTGAACATTCCATCGTTCATCATTTGGTCAGTGTTGTCGTTTACATGAGGATTGTCACCTTCCTGATGCACATTATCCTGATTATTGATCTGTGGAGACTCAAAGGTGTCCTATATTCCATTGCTATTTTCAACATTCTCGGATGTTATTTTCAAATACTTCCACAAAACAAGGGTTAATTAACATATCACATATTATCCCTATACTCAGACCGACCAATTAAATACCAAATAAACTTAGGTAGGTCATACTAGCGAAGGAATTCCCCGTCTCTCCCCTCCTAGTTCTTGTCTCACATCTCAGCCAGGGATCATATCCCTAAGCTTTGATACCAGCCGTGACGCCCCCAAAATAGGTATACATCACCTATTCTGAGTCGCCAAATACATGGTACAGAATACAAATATAATCTTAAATATACAACATGAGCTGTGAGTTTTAATATAAATATTGTCTTCTAGACAGTATTCAAACTCAAAATAAGACTTCAATACATTTATTATCACACTATTTCATAGAATAGTGAGGACTACTAATGCTATTTGGACCGTCACTCCGTTCCCCGACTAGTCCCTGCTACGTTCTCATTTCCTGAAGAGAACAATGAAAGTAAAAGGGTGAGCTTAACTAACCCGGTAAGAAATATTATGGCTAAGATAATGCGAAAAAATTATCGTTAGCCTTCAACGATCATAAAGCGATCTGATATAACAAACATCAAGTTTAAGCTGCGGTGGTGAACAAGTAATCCATTAGAAGAGTCAAGTAGAGAATAAAATCTACTATCTTCTATGATTTAAAAGGTTTTCATCACTTTTTTATTGCTAAGACTCGACTTATTAAATAAACCACGTCATCCACCTTTTCTGACGAGGATATTCATTAGTATCACGACCACAAATTATCCATGCACTACGGCCGAGGATATTCGTGTTTTCATCAATGGTTATGATCATGCCAACAACAAGCGTCCATCAATGCACTACGGAGCGATGAGGACTTTTACCACATCATTTGTAATATTACGGTCATGACTATCTTAGAATAATCCACAGTCATAATCATACCAAGTCCATATATGCACTACAGGCCACATATGACTTTCAATATAATATAAACATGAGGATGATGACAATGACATAATAATTCAATAAAACAAGTTCAAGAATTATATTTTAAAGATTTATAAGTTAATTTATCCTGAACTCAAAAACGTCCAAATTGTCAACATGATATTGCTTTGTGGAGTAAAATTCAAGAATGCTCAGAAGAATATTTCCATTAAAAGATATTGGATGAAGCGCAAATATCCAGGATACTCTATTAATTTCATGGAGTATAGAAGCCAAAACTTTAACCAACTGAGTATAATAGAATATATGAAACTACAAATGGATTTTCGCCCGCCATGCGGTTATCCACGTAGACAGATCATTTCCACAATTTAATAAGGAATGAATACAAAGGATCATTCACCATGCATGTGGTAATCCACATAGACAGGTTATTCCAACAGAATAATAAAGAATGGAATAGCAGAAGAATTCACCATGCATGCGATAGACCTCACAGATAGGTTATTCCCAATTGAATAATAAAGAATGGAACCAGGTCATGCGAAATCCACACAGACAGGATATTCTAACAGAATAATAAAGAATGGAATAACAACAGAATTCACCAGGCATGCGATAGATCCCATGCATGACGAGGTTATTCCAGCGAGAATAATAAATAATGGAACCGAATTAAATGCGTAATCCGTATGCAGACAGGATATTCAGCGAGAATAATAAAGAAGGAATAACAATAGAATTCACGGGCATGCGATAAAGCGCCGACATAATGAGTTATTCCAATGAATAATAAATAATGGAACGTGTTAAATGCAATAACGCGATAGACAAGATATTCAATGAGAATAATAAAGAATGGAATAATGAAGAATTTCACCATGTATGCGGTACTTCAGCGTAGGCGGAGTTATTCAACGAGAATAATAAATAGTGGAACCGAATGTCATGCGTGTAATGCATGCACGCAGGATATTCAACAGAATAATTAAGAATGGAATAACGAGAAGAATTTCACCATATATAAGGTACTTCGCATAGACAGGTTATTCTAACATAATAATAATGAATGGAATAACAATAGCTCTCTTCATGAAAATGAAAGAAATAATACCCCCTTACCTTAGAATAAAAAGTGAATCTTTGGAATAGAGAGGTGCAGGACTTCTCTTCTTCTTTCTCTCTATAATTTTTCTCTATAATAATTGCTCTATAGCTTTAGTGAATTGGTGAGAAATGAAGGAAGAATGAGCTTCTATTTATAGAAAAAAATAGTTTCGATAATTGCACGTTTTGAGGCTCGAAAAATTACGATCAATACCTCAACTTTTCTTTTATTTTTAATTTAGTCCTGCAAGTATTATCAAACTTGCACCACCTCCCCTAATAGTAAATAATGTGAATCAATAGTTCAATCATGTGATTGATAGTTATAATCATGTGAAAATACTGAATAACGGTATAGTACCTCCATACATACCTCCATCTTTAACTTAGTCATGCAAGTATTATCAATCTTTTTAACTCCCCTAATAGTACATGAATGTAAATCAATAGCACACACATGTGAACAAATAGTTAAAATCATGTGAATTAATAGCAATTAATTCCTCATTTATCCGATTAATTACCCGATAACTTTCAAACTTCGATTATTATCGAAATAAATGTCGATTTTCACTAACACTAATAATTCCCACACAATGGAACTATCAATTTCATCTTTAATCAATACGAACTTATTCATCATTAATATTATAACTCACAATATTTAACAATCGAGGTCGTTCCCGAAGAAGGGGCTTTTCGATAAGGATTTCTCCTTATTGGTATGATTAGATGACCAAACCTCTCCTTGACAGAACTTCTAGACATTGTAAATATTGCAATTTAATAATATGAATAACTTTGTGGTCTTAATTATTGATTTAATAATATATCATATTATATAGATGATAATGTGACAATAATCGAATTAATAATATGAGAGATATGATACTACAATTACTATAGCAATAATTGAGTATAAATGAGTGACTTCTTATATAAGCATCAATAATCAATACCATGTGCTACTATGCAACCACGCGTATCACTATACTTTTACTACCGGGTAGTTCAACAGTTTTTAACGGTAACACTTTCGTCGTTATTTTTATAAAAGATAATTCTGTCATTTTCTTACTACGACAATACTTTTGTTGTGGGGTCCACCAATGATTGTGCCGTCGTATGGATATTCCCCGACAAAAAGAATATTCCACGACCAAACGAATATTTTATAACAATTTGCATACTTTGCAAAAATTTTCACATATCACCCTTAAATTTAACCCTTTATCAATTTAACCATTTACGAAATAAAATAATAATTATAAGAAAATTGAATACTTTTATTTCATAAAATTTGAGGTCTTACAATCTCCCCTTCTTATGAAATTTCGCCCTCGAAATTTACGTACGTACCTAGTATGATGAGGATACCTTGACTTCATTTCAGATTCTAACTCTTGAGGTATAACCTTTGAGTGTTGAATATGATCCTTCTTATCCAAGATTTTAACACGTATCTCCTCATACGTTAAATCTTCTGCTGTCTCGTCTAGTTCTAATTTAATAACGTGGTTCGGGACATCCACATATTTACATAACATTGATACGTAAAAAAAACGTTATGAACACGCGACATATTTGGCGGTAAAACGAGTCTATAGGCCACAGTTCCTACTCGATCGAGGATTTCAAATGGGCCAATTAAATCGATGATTGAGATAACGCCTTCTTGAACCTTCTTCTTCACATTCATCAGATTCGGGTGTGTAGCTTGAGCGGCTTTAACTTTATCGATTAAAGTCGATTCTACTTGTATATTCGTTATCTTCACGTGGGTCCCTAGAGTCTTTAACTCTATCTTCATCATTTGTAAGTTATACGCAATGGGTTTTTGTGTTAACAACATCGCACTCATAAACGCATACGATCTTCTACTCAACGCGTCAGCTACCACGTTCGCTCTTCCATGATGATATTGAATGGTACGATCGTAATCTTCAACAGCTCGAGCCAACGTCCTTGACGCATAATACGTTCGTTCTAGGTGAAGAAAATATTTAAGGGTTTTAGAAATGGGTTTTGTACTGGGGTAAATACAAAATTCGATTTCACTTTCTAGGGGTAGGCTAGGAAGTCTTCAAGAATACATCAGGAAATTTATTAACAATAGAAATAACATTCAAAACTATGACTCTCATCCAAGACTTGGATAGTACGTCACATTGATACCTATCAACTTGCCATCGTCATTTGCAACGTCCCCTACGGATAGTCTGGCTTCGGTGCCTTCCACACAAGGAAGTCACCAGCGAAAGGCTCGGGAATCTTTACTTATGGCTTGATATGACAATGATTTACTTTAGTGGTTTGGTTGCTTGAATTTGCATAATAGGTTGGTTAGGAATATGAAAGCTAAGAACCTTACGAAAAGCTTGATGAGTAGCTAACCAATCGATTCCTAAAATCACATCAAAGGCAAGTATTTTCAAAGAGATAAGATCGACAGGTAACATGAAAGTGTCGATTTGAATCAAACAAGATTTATAAACAGTGGAGGTAACGAAGATTGAATCAATACAAAGCTGGGAGAAACCTAAGTTAGTGATTAAAGTACGTAGCTTTCTGGGCCTAGCTGGTTATTATCGGAGATTTGTGGAAGGATTTTCTCGAATCGCTACTCCATTAACTCAGCTGACTCGAAAAGATGCAAAATTCGGTTGGAGCGAGGAATGTGAGAAGAGTTTTCAAGGACTCAAGAGGAGACTCATTTTAGCACCTGTACTGACAATACCATCTGGTTCGGAGGGATTTTTCATATACAGCTATGCTTCAGGCAAAGGTTTAGGATGTGTTCTCATGAAACATAGGAAAGTCATAGCCTATGCCTCACGACAACTCAAAGAATATGAGAGGAATTATCATATTCATGATCTAGAGTTGGCAGTAGTCGTTTTGCACTAAAAATATAGAGACATTACCTGTATGGGGGAGGTGGAGATCTATACAGATCATAAAAGTCTCAAATATTTCTTCACCCAAAAGGAACTTAACATGCGACAATGACGTTGGCTCGAGCTGTTGAAAGATTACGATCATACCATTCAATACCATCCTAGAAAAGCGAACGTGGTTGTAAGACCCTGAATTTTATGAAATGAAAGTATTTAATTTTCTTATAATTATTATTTTATTTAGTAAATGGTTAAATTGATAAAAGGATTAAAGTTAAGGGTGATATGTGAAAATTTTGTAAAGTAAAACAAGTTGTTATAAAATATTCGTTTGGTCGGGAAATATTCTTTTTGTCGGGGAATATTCGTACGACGACACAATCATTGGTGGACCCCACAACAAAATTATTTTCGGAGTTAGAAAACAACAAAATTATCTTTTTATAAAAATAACGGCAAAAGTTTTACAGTTAACTGTTGAAATACCCGGTGATAAAAGTACAGTAATACGCGTGGTTGCATAGTAGCACACGATATTGATTATCGATGCTTACGTAAGAAGTCACTCAGTTATACTCAATTATTGCTACAATAATTGCTTCATAGTATTTCACGTTATTGGTTCAATTATTGTCACAGTATCATCTAAACAATATTTTATATTATTTAAGTCAATAATTGATACGATAAAGTTATTCATATTATTATTTACATTATTGACGATGTCTAGAAACTTCTATCGAGGAAAGGGGTTTGGTCACCTAATTGCGCGCCAATAAGGAGAAGTCCTTATCGGAAAGCCCCCTCTTTCCTGGGAATGATCTGGTTGTTAATATTGTGAGTTATAATATTAATGATGAATAATTGTTGAAAGATTAAAAAAAATGTGGTGATTGAAGATAAAATGATTTATGGTAAATATGTATTCAATCTTTGATATAAATAAGAAGTCTGTTATGAGACATTTATTATAAATTTGGTTTATTCTATGGGGCCCATATGCCATCATCTAAGAGTCACTTTTGCCAATAGTACTTGCCTTTACCAGACGTCAAACCACTTGCTATTTCACATTACAAGCATCGAAACACTTGTCGTTTTATATTATAGGTGTCGAACCACTTTTCATTTCACATTACAGGCGTCGAACCACTTGTCGTTTCACATTACAGGCGTCGAACCACTTGTCCTTTCACATTATAGGTGTCGAACCACTTGTTGTTTCATATTACAAGTGTCAAACCACTTTTCTTTTCACATCACCAGTCGTCAAGCCACTTGCCTCTTCCCATTGCAAGGGCTAAGCTGGAAATCCTGTATAAATAGAAGCTTATTTCTTCTTTCATTCTCACCAATTCACTACGACTCACAAGAGAATTCTATAGAGAGAGAATCAGAGAGAAAAAAGAAGAGTATTCTGTTACTACACTATTGCAGTATCCAATCTCCTAATAAGGTAAGGGGTATCATTTCTTTTATATTTGTAAGTGATATTATTCTTGTTCAATATTCCTAAGAAATAATATTTTCTTCCATACTCTGTAGTATGTAAGTAATAATATTTCATTTCATATTCTTAATTCTACACTTATGTTGATAAGTTTTGCTTCTATACTCCATGAAATTAGTAGAATATCTTTTATATTTGCGCTTCATCCAGTATCTTTTCATGGAAATATTATTTTGAGCATTTTTGATAATTTTTAATCTTTTTATGTAGGGGTACTATTCACGGGTTACTATTCATGGGATACTATTCACTTGAATACTATTCACCCATGGTACTATTCATGACAAAAATTAATTTCTTTTATGTCCAAATCATTTTTGATACAATATGTCAGGAATAAGCATGTGAATGATATTCCTATTTATATATGATTTGATTATGATATATATATGAATGAATATGCAAGTATGCTTGCATTAAGAAAAGTTATAAAGTCCTTTGATAGAGAATAAAAACATATGTGCAAGGACTTAGAATGAATTGATCAAATGTCTTAGGTTGATCCTACATAAGCAAAACAACTTTGTGAAGTCCTTAAAAAGAAATAATGTACAAGGACTATAAATATAGAAAGATCAAGCTTGTTAGGTTGATCTTATGATGTAATAGATAGGCTTGTCTGATCATCGAGCAATGCACCAGAAATCGTAGTCTGCCAAGAGAGTTAAGGAAAACTCGAGAGCTGTCGAGGAAAAATTGTAGTCTGCAAGACAGTAGATCTCGGAGTTCGTAGACTTCCAGGAGATACGAGGAAGGATCGTAGTGTGTAGAGAAGAACTTCCTCAGAGCCGTAGTCTGCTGAGGAAGTCATGTGCAGAATCGTAGAGACAGCCTGGCTACGAGCCGACCGAGCATCTGCCAAAGCCAAGTTAAGAATCATAGACTACACTCGGAGTTGTAGAGTCTATTGATGTCGAAGCCAAATTACGAATCATAGACTGCATTCAGAGTCGTAGAGTCTACTAATCGTATCAGAGGCAGAGATCGTAGTCGAGCAAGATCGAATGAAGACAACAAGCACAACGACAGAAATCGTAGAGTGTCAAGATTTTATCTCAGAGTCGTAGTGTCGCATGTACAGTAGAAGCCAGAATCGTAGAGTGCGAGCGAGACTTCAACGAGATGCTCTCTAACGCCAAGAGAGCGTAATCGTGAGAGCAAACACGATTCTCAACAAATGAGCACTCCCAGAATATACAAAGGATGAAGCCTCTGGTCAGAGCTGCAAAGATATATTTCACCTGAAGGGAACCAGGGTGCACTCAATGAATGGCTAGCAAGCTAACAGAAGATCTAAGCACCAACCCAATCAGCATCCAGATTGAGTTATAAAGTCATTCAAGATGAAGTCTTCTACAAGTAGATCAAAAGAAGATTTCAGTAAAAGTGACTGACTAAGGAAAAGTTAGCAAATGCAGTTGCTGTCAAATGAACAGAAGACAACGATCTTGGGGTCAACCATGATCATAGTGTTTGCCAAGAAAAGAAAGAACTGATGAAGTGTACACAGAGATATTAGTCAGTTTCTGAAGAACAAGGCTAAAGTGATTAAGCATGGGTCAGTCTATTGATGATAAGTGAACGAAAGATTACAAGGAGAAAGCGAGCTGGGCATGCCATAAATCTGAGGTGTCTTGCTATTTAGAAAAGACCAGAATAAGGAGTCAAGCTATCAGTTCCTGAGATCAGTCAAGGCAAACAGAAGTATTGAAGCACTGCACAAATGAAGAAATAAATGTTCTACAATG
This sequence comes from Panax quinquefolius, assembly GCA_020205615.1. Lineage (NCBI taxonomy): Eukaryota > Viridiplantae > Streptophyta > Magnoliopsida > Apiales > Araliaceae > Panax > Panax quinquefolius. The sequence goes on from CM035152.1 coordinate 141,354,978, forward strand.
AAGATCCAATGAACACTCTTCAGGATCGTAGTGTTATCTCAACTAGTCAATGAGAAACATTCAACAAGATACTACGATCAGGTCTAAGAACATCTGCATCAGAATCATAGAATTCAGTTATCTGAAGATTGAAGCATTGGCAATGGTTCAATCTGAAGACTAATATTCGAACATTGCTTGTTGAGAGCATCGATGCAAAAGGATAGATCCTGACGTTCTAATCGAGCAATCAGAAAGGAAAAATAAAGAAGACTACCTGCCCGAGGCATCAAAGTGACATCTCTGTCGGGGTAGGTGAAACAGTAGACTGCAGTGTCAGAAAGATGAGAAAGGGGATGTCATGTCACATCTGCAGTCTGCACAAAATAACTCGAGATCTGCGAAGCAATTCAAATAACTTTCAATGGCTATATCCCAATAGGAAGATTGAGAAGGAGTATATATTAGCCAGAGCTTCAAAGATCAAAAGCTGCTGATGTTACAAAAGTTGCCGAGGTTGGAGAGATGGTGAACTGATCAAAATAACATAAAATAGTGAGTGACCAATGAAGGTCCGAAAGCTCACTCTACGATCCACCAAGAACACTTGGAGATAAACAGAGTAAGCTGTAGAAGTGAGAGTTCTACTACAAGAAGAGTGTTCTGAACTGCCAAGAGAAAGAAGAGCATCAATATCATCTTGATGTCTATCATGGGAAGACTCTAAGTACTAGAGAGAAGAGCTTACTGTCATCTTAGTAAGTCCATCATAATAAGGCATCAAGTATTAAGGAAGAAGATCAACAACGTCATCATGATGTCAAGCATGAGAAAGTTTCTAAGTACTTAACAGAAGAGCCCACAGTCATCTTAGAAACTCATCATGTGCATCCATCAAGTATCAAGAAGAATGATCTTCACTGTGGTTCAACAAGGGATCATCAGAAGAGGTTGAGTATCTTAAGAAGCTGATCATCATGCAACACTCAGCTGCACTTCAAGGATGATCACGTCAAGATGATAGGCATTCAAAGATGAAGAGCTTAAAAGATATCTTAGCAGCAAGGCCCGACCACCACCAACAACAACTATCAACAAGAAGTCAGGGCCGGAGGGGTCCTTGTCCAGAGAGACTAAATAAAGTTCCAAGCCTGCTGGGCTTGAAGAGTTCCTAGGGAACTAGAGGAGTTCCAAGGCTGCTGGCCTTGAAGAGTTCTTAGTGAACGGAAGTTCCAAGGCTGCTGGCCTTGAAGGAATCTTAGTGATTTAGGATGCTTCCTTCCTTAGTGGAAATCCTGCTAGTTGAAAGCAGAAGAGTGGATTAGAAGCTTGAGTCTCTGAACCACTTAAAAAATACCTTGTGTCTTTTACATTATATCATTTACATTATGTTCCTAACTGCTATAACTGCTATGTATGTATTAACTGCTTACAACTTAACTAACTCTAAGAACAATGTCTGTATGATTATGAATATATCAATGAAGGGGATCTTTTATGTGAGACCCCAAATTTTATGAATAAAGATTTAAATTTCTCGAAATATTTTTTTTAATATTATGGTGTGGATTTGATATAATGTTATAGTTGTGGGTAATATTTATAAATTTTGCAAAGTACGTAAGTTGTTATATAATATTGGATTAATTGGGAATATTCGTTTTTCTGGGGAATATTCGCATACGACGGCACAATCATTAGTGGACCCCTAATAGAATTATTATCGGATTGAGAAAAGCGACAAAAATATTTTTATAAAAATAACGACGGATGTTTTCTGATTAAGCTGTTGAAACACCGGTGTTAAAAGTACTGATGAATGGCGTGGTTGCATAGTAATACTGCGGTGATGATTATTGATGCTTACGTGAGAAGTCACTCTCGGTTTTGTTCAATTATTGCTACAATAATTGTTGCATAGTATCTCACATTATTTGATTCAATTATTGTCGATATTTTATGTATTATTAAATCAATAATTGAGATAACAAAGTTATTAATATTATTATTTGCAATATTAACGATGTCTAGAAGTTCTGCCAAGGAGAGGTTTGGTCACCTAATTGCGCGCCAATAGGGAGAAATCCTTATTGGAAAACCCCATCTTTCCTGGGAACGACCTGGTCGATTAATATTGTGAATTATAATAAAGGTGATAAGTTTTGTTTTATTATTATTATAAATGTAATAAAACAGAAAACTTTTTATATAAAACAGAAAACTTTTTATAAAGTTTTATTTTATTTGATTATAAATAGAATATATTATATTTTATTATGCATAGTGTTTGCATAGTGTCTACATAGTGTTTGCGTAGTAAAATCTTTTTATAAAAGCAGAACACTTTTATAAAGTTATTTGTTTTATTAGACTATAAATAAAATATATAATATTTTATTATGCATAGTATTTGCATAGTGCTGCGATAGTGTTTGCATAGTAAAATCTTTTTATATAAAATAGAATACTTTTATAAAGTTATTCGTTTTATTAGATTATAAATATAATATATTATATTTTATTTAAAAGATTTTGTTTTATTAGAATATTTTATTAATCTTGCATAGTAAATCAATATGGATGAAATAGTTTAAAAAGTAAATCAATCTGGACCGTTCATGAATTAGTTTCTTATTCAGTCTATTCTCCTATAAATAGAAGCTCATTCCTTCATTATTTCTTACTTAATTCACTAAAAACTACAGAGAGAAACTATAGAGAGAAAGAAGAAAAGTATTATGCTACTTTACTACTCCTATATCCGATTTCTTCTAAGGTAAGGAGTATTATTTCTTTCGTATTCATGAAAAGAACTTCTGTTATTCCATTCTTTATTATTCTATTGGAATAACTTTTGTATCTGTGAGCTACCCTATACTTGGTGAAATTCTTACGTTATTCCATTCTTTATCATTATGTTGGAATAATTTGTCTATGCGAAGTACCGCATACATGGTGAAATTCTTCTGTTATTCCATTCTTTATTATTCTGTTGGAACATCCTATCTATGCGTTTACGCATGACCTGGTTCCGTTATTTCTTATTCTGTTGGAACATCTTGTCTGTGCGTTACGCATGACCTGGTTCCGTTATTTATTATTCTGTTGGAACATCCTATCTGTGTGTTTACAAATGACCTGGTTCCGTTATTTATTATTACATTGGAATAACTTTATGCAATATGGATCTATCTATTGCATGCCTGGTGATTTCTTTTGTTATTCCATTCTTTATTATACTCAGTTGGTTTAAGTTTTGGCTTTTATACTCCATGAAATTAGTGGAATATCCTTGATATTTGCGCTTCATTTAGTATCTTTTCATGAAAATATTCTTCTGAGCATTCTTAGTTTTTTACCCACAAAAGCGATATCATGTTGACAATTTGGACGTTATTGGTTCTGGATAAATTAATTCTTGAACTTGTTTTATTGAATTCTTATATCATTGTCATCATCCTCATGTTTATATTATGTTGAAAATCATATGTGGCCTTTTGTAGTGCATAGATGGACTTGGTATGATTATGACCAGGGATTATTCGGTATAATCATGACCGTAATGTTACAAATGATGTGGTAAAAGTCCTCATTGGCCCGTAGTGCATTGATGGACAGTTGTTGGCATGATCATGACCATTGATGAATACACGAATATCCTTGACCCGTAGTGCATGTATAATTTGTGGTTGTGATACTAATGAATATCCTTGGCCGTAGTACAGGGATGATGTGGATTATATATTAAGCTGAGTCCCAGCGATAAAAGTGATGAAAAAACCTTTTAAATTATAGAAGATAGTAGATTATAATCTCTACTTGACTCTTTTAATGGATTGTTTATTTCGCTGCAGTTAAACTTGATGTTTGTTATATTGTATCAGTTTAACACTGTTGAAGGCTAACGATAATTTTTTCTGCATTATCTTAGCCATAATATTTCTTACTGGGTTAGTTAAGCTCACCCTTTTGCTTTCATTGTTCTCTTTGAAATGAGAAGCGTGTAAGGAGGACTAGTCAGGGAACGGAGTGACGGTCCAGATGATAGCATTAGTAGTGCTCACTATTCTGTGAAATAATGTGTTAATAAATGTATTGAGGACTTATTTTGAGTTTGAATAAAGTCTGGAAGACAATATTTGTATTAAAACTCATAGCTCATGTTGTATATTTAAGATTGTATTTGTATTCTGTACCATGTATTTGGCGACTCAGAATAGGTGATGTATACCTATTTTGGGGGTATCACAGTTGGTATCAGAGCTTAGGGATATGATCCCTGGCTAAAATGTGAGATAAGAACTAGGAGGGGAGAGACGAGGAATTCCTTCGCTAGTATGACCTACCTAAGTTTATTTGGTATTTAATTGGTCGGTCAGAGTATAAAGATAATATGTGATATGTTAATTAACCCTTGTTTTGTGGTAGTATTTGAAAATGACATTCGAGAATGTTGAGAATAGTAATGGAGCACAGGAGACCGTTGAGTCTCCACAGATCAATAATCAGGATAATGTGCATCAGGAAGGCGACAATCCTCATGCAAACAACAACACTGACCAAATGATGAACGATAGAATGTTCAGAGGCTTTATGTTATTCATGCAACATCAGGCAAGAGCGGATCCTGTCCAAAACGCAGGTGGAAACACTGGCAACTCTCGGACGTTCACCGCTAAGCGATTCGAAGCTGGGACCACCGAGTTTTTGGAGAGCCAAAACCACTTAAAAGGCGGAGGCGTGGATAAAAGCGATCTGCAAGATATTTGATGTCTTGGGATGCTCAGGAGCAAAAGGTTCCCTTTGCCACCTTCTTTATGTCATGAGTAGAGGCATATTCTTGGGGGGAATCAGTAAAAGCGTACTCAACTTGCGATCTTGAAGATGACTTGGGAGAAGTTCCAAGAATTGTTCAATGACAAGTACTTTCCCGAAAGTATTCATCACATGAAAGAGGTAGAATTCATCAAGCTGGAGCAAAACAACATGACCGTATCGCAGTACGAAGCCAAGTTTGCCGAGTTATCCCGGTTTGCGTCCCATTTTCTTAATAATGCGGAGAGAATGACGCGAATGTTTTTAAGAGGTTTGAAACCCGAGATACGTCAATATCTTATCTCTCATAAACTGTGTTTGTATTCAAATGTTGTTAATAGGGCTCAGTAATTGGAGCGCGATAATGAGTCAGCACAACCAAAAGGCAACGACCAACAACACGATAATAATCGTACCGGTGGCAATGACCATTGGAACAATGATAACCATCGTAGAGGAAATTATCATGCCAAGAATGGTAACCACTTTAGTGGTAATCATGGCCAAGATTATAGGAGTGAAAATTTCAAGAAGAGAAGATTTAACAATGATGGAAAGACGTCAGCACCAGTACCTGTTGTTAAGGAAGGAGAACAACCACCTATCATATGTTTCAAATGTGGAGGGGAGGGACACATCAGTCTAAACTGCGCGATGCCGTCCAAAGCATGTTATAATTGTGGAAGAGAAGGTCACCTAGCCCGATTTTATCATTCACCGAAGTCAAGTCTAGCTAGGACGGTGGCACCAAAGGCGGATACAGAAAAAACAAAGTCGATGGTTTCAGGAAGAGCGTTTTTCATGAATTCTCAAAAAGCGAGTGACCCGAACGAAGTTAGCACGGGTTAGTTAATTATAAATTCTTACGTAGTCTATACCTTATTAGATACGGGTTCTACCCATTCTTTTATCTCTCTTGCTTGCGCTCAACGTTTAAATTTGACTTCGGAGAAATTAGACTTTGACTTATTGGTTGAAACTTTGATAGTAGAAACCTTCGTTACCTCCACTGTTTATAAATCTTGTTGATTCAAATCGACACTTTCACGTTACCTGTCGATCTTATCTCTTTAAAAATACTTGCCTTTGATGTGATTTCAGGAATCGATTGGTTAACTACTCATCATGCTTTTCATAAGGTTGTTAGCTTTCATATTCATAACCAACCTATTATGCGAATTCAAGCAGCCAAACCACTAAATTTAATCACTGTTATATCAAGCCATAAGTAAAGAACCCCGATCCTTTCGTTGTTGACTTCCTTGTGTGGAATGCACCGAAGCCAGACTTTTCGCAGGGGACGTCATGGATAACGGTGACAAGTTGATAGGTATCAATGTGACGTGCAACTAAGTCTTGGATGAGGGTCACAGTTTTGAATGATATTTCTATCGTTAATAAATTTCTTGACGTATTTCTGAAGACTTCTAGGCCTACCCCAGAGCGTGAAATCGAATTTTGTACTGACCCCCAGTACAAAACCCATTTCTTCAACCCTTAAATATTTTTTCAACCAAAACGAACGTATAATGCGCCAAAGAAGTTGGCTCGATTGAATATTACGATTATACCATTCATTATCATCGTGGAAGAGCGAACGTGGTAGCTGATGCGTTGAATAGAAGATCGTGTGCGTTTACAAGTGCGATGTTGTTAACACAAAAACCCATTTCGTATAACTTACAAATGATGAAGATAGAGTTAAAGACTACAGGACCGCGTGAAGATAACAAATATACGATTAGAATCGACTTTAATCGATAAAGTTAAAGCCGCTTAAAAACTACATACTCGAGTGATGAATGTGAAGAAGAAGGTTCAAGAGGGAGTTATTCTAGAAGCAAGAATCGATGAAGAGAAGAAATCTCAACCCTCGATTTAATTGGCCCATTTGAAATTCTCGATCAAGTAGGAACTGTGGCCTATAGACTCGCTTTACCGATAAGTATGTCGCGTGTTCATAACGTTTTTCATGTATCGATGTTACGTAAATATGTGGAAGACCCGAACCACATTATTGAGTTAGAACCGGACGAGATAGCAGAAGATTTAACGTATGAAGAGGTTCCTGTTAAAATCTTGGATAAGAAGGAACATATTCTACGCTCCAAGGTTATACCTCAAGTCAAAGTTTTGTGGAGAAACCATGATGTTGAGGAAATGACCTGCGAGTTAGAATCTGAAATGAAATCAAGGTATCCTTACCTCTTCAACATACCAGGTACGTACGTAAATTTCGAGGGCAAACTTTCATAAGGAGGGGAGATTGTGAGACCCCAAATTTTATGAATAAAGATTTAAATTTTTAGAAATATTTTTTTTAATATTATGGTGTGGATTTGATATAATGTTATAGTTGTGGGTAATATTTATAAATTTTGCAAAGTACGCAAGTTGTTATATAATATTCGATTGGTGGGGAATATTCGTTTTTAACGGGGAATATTAAATGCGATCAACACAATCATTAAGTGGAGCCTACAATGGAATTATTATTGTCGGATCGAGAAAATGACAAAAATATTTTTATGAAAATAACAGGGAAGTTTTACCTTTAACTAAACACCGGTGTTAAAAAAATGCGATGTCTGGCGTGGTTGCATAGTAGCTACGGTGTTGATTATTGATGCTTACGTGAGAAGTCACTCAATTTTGTTCAATTATTGCTATGATAATTGTTGCATAGTATCTCACGTTATTTGATTCAATTATTGTCGATATTTTATATATTATTAAATCAATAATTGAGATAACAAAGTTATTAATATTATTATTTGAAATATTAACGATGTGCAGAAGTTACATTAAGGAGAGATTTGGTCACCTAATTGTGCGCCAATAGGGAGAAATCCTTATTAGAAAGCCCCCTCTTTCTTGGGAACGACCTGGTCGATTAATATTGTGAATTATAATAAAGGTGATAAGTTTTATTTTATTATTATTATAAATGTAATAAAACGTAAAACTTTTTATAAAAAAAAATTTTTTATAAAGTTTGTTTTATTTGATTATAAATAGAATATATTATATTTTATTATGCATAGTGTTCATGATAAAGTTCTGCATAGTGTTTGCATAGTAAAATCTTTTTTATATAAAAGCAGAATACTTTTATAAAGTTATTTGTTTTATTAGACTATAAATAGAATATATATATATTATTATTATGCATGCATAAGTGTTTGCATAGTTTTTTTTTTTATATATAAGCAGAATACTTTTATAAAGTTATTCGTTTTATTAGATTATAAATATAATATATTATATTTTATTTAAAAGATTTTGTTTTATTAGAATATTTTTTATTAATCTTGCATAGTAAATCAATATGGATCGTCTGTTTAAAAGTAAATCAATCTGGACCGTTCATGAATTAGTTACTATTAGGTCCATTCTCCTATAAATAGAAGCTCATTCCTTCATTATTTCTTATGAATTCCTTTGAAACTCTAGAGAGAGAAATTATAGAGAGAAAGAAAGAAAAGTATTATTCGCTACTTCACTACTCCTATATCCAGCTTCTTCTAAGGTAAAGGGTATTATTTCTTTTCGTATTCATGAAGAGAACTTCGTAATTCCATTCTTTATTATTACATTGGAATAACTTTTGTATCTGTGGGCTACCCCATACTTGGTGAAATTCTTACATTATTCCATTCTTTATCATTATGTTGGAATAACTTTTTTAATCCAATCATCGCATACATGGTGAAATTCTTACATTATTCCATTCTTTATTATTCATTGGAACATCACGTGCATGCGTTTATGCATGACTGGTTCCATTATTTATTATTCTGTTGGAATATCATATGCATGCGTTTACGTATGATTACGTTTGGTTCTATTATTTATTATTCTATTGGAATATCGTATACGTGCGTTTTACGCATTGATTTGGTTACATTATTTAATATTACATTGGAATAACTCATGCATGCGATCTATCGCATGCTGGTGATTTCTTTTGTTATTCCATTCTTTTATTATACTCGGTTGGTTTAAGTTTTGGCTTTTATACTCCATGAAATTAGTGGAATATCCTTGATATTTGCACTTCATCCAATATCTTTTCATGGAAATATTCTTACGAGCATTCTTGAGTTTTACCCACAAAAGCAAAGATCATGTTGACAATTTGGACGTTATTGGTTCTGGATAAATTAATTCTCGAACTTGTTTTATTGAATTCTTATATCATTGTCATCATCCTCATGTTTATATTAGGTTGAAAGTCATCTGTGGCCTGTAGTGCATAGATGGACTTGGTATGATTATGACCAGGGATTATTCGGTATAATCATGATCGTAATGTTACAAATGATGTGGTAAAAGTCCTCATTGGCCCGTAGTACATTGATGGACAGTTGTTGGCATGATCATGACCGTTGATGAATACACGAATATCTTTGACCCATAGTGCATGGATAATTTGTGGTTGTGATACTAATGAATATCCTTGGCCGTAGTACAAGGATGATGTGGATTATATAATAAGCTGAGTCCCAGCGATAAAAGTGATGAAAAAACCTTTTAAATCATAGAAGATAGTAGATTGTAATCTCTACTTGACTCTTTTAATGGATTGCTTATTCCACTGCAGTTAAACTTGATGTTTGTTATATTGTATCAGTTTAACACTGTTGAAGGCTAACGATAATTTATTCTGCATTATCTTAGTCATAATATTTCTTACTGGGCTAGTTGAGCTCACCCTTTTACTTTCATTGTTCTCTTCAGAAAATGAGAACGTAGCAGGGACTAGTCGGAGAATGGAGTGACTGTCCAGATGATAGCATTAGTAGTCCTTACTATTCTATGAAATAATGTGTTAATAAATGTATTGAGGACTTATTTTGAGTTTGAATACTGTCTAGAAGACAATATTTGTATTAAAACTTACAGCTCATGTTGTATATTTAAGATTGTATTTGTATTCTGTACCATGTATTTGGCGACTCAGAATAGGTGATGTATACCTATTTTGGGGGTGTCACATTTTACCTATTCCGCTGTGCTTGAAAAGATTCTTATGTTTGTCATATGCCAATTCATTAGCAATACAAAATAAAAGTGAAAAGTATTTGAAATTAAAAGGATCTATTCAACCCCCCCTCTTCTAGATCTATTGTGTGCCTATTAGGAACTAACAATTGGTATCCGAGCAGGTTCTCATGCTATATTCAAAAGCTAATCACTTTGAGTCTGATCCTAGGCACAAACATTGTTCTAAACTTAGTTTAGTTATAAGTCACTTGTAAATGTAGATGATCTCACAAGTTGTAAATATTGTGTACATATAAATTTGTATATACAATTGAAGCTGCTTAGATTGGTCCATGTTCTTAAATGCTATAGCAGCAAGACCAATCAGTGTCCACAATCAATTGTGCAGTCTGAATAGCAGATATGGGAGCTCAAGAGGCACCAACAACAAATAGTCAAGCATCCACCAGACTGAAAGATGAAAAGGCCACATGTGCTAAGAAGTACGTATTCAAAGAAGAAAGAAGAATCTATCAAATCTATATTTGGCCAACCAACAGCTGGATGTGAACCTTGAGGACTCAAGGTTGTCAAAGAACTAAAGATGTCAAGATTCTTTGAGCCTACATCTTCAAGACTATGACTGATTAATCAAAGGAAAAATGGAGCAACAAGCTGTTAGAAGTAAAAGAAAAAGTATGCACATCAATGCCTAACCTCAGTATATCAAGATAAATGACTGTCAAGAAATTGACAATGTATAGGTATGGTTCCTCATCAGTATAAATGTGTACATCATATTGCATGACCTTATGCACTATAACTGCATTTTATCAAGAGGCCATACTCTACCTAAAAAGGGAGAAGAGAGAAAGTACACTGAAGTTGGAAACTCAAATGCTAACAAACTTTCTCTCCATCCAAGTTTTAGGTTGAAGATAACATCTTGAAACAAGTTTGAAATAGGTCATAAGCTTACCAAGGTTTAATTAATTTTAAGTGGAGAAATCTTTACTGATGGGTTAGTATGTACAAACCTATGTTCTAAGTTTTTGATAACACATAAAGTATGATCAGTTCTATAAGAGTATCTTGAAGATTCGTAGAAACTGATCACCTCCATGAATCAACCAGATACAAATAAGTGTTAGAGTTGATTCTCACTCTGTGAACATTTAAACTCTGTGAACATAACCAAGTAAATGATGAAACCATCAAAGAAAAAGTGTGTCATATTAAATTGATTAATCTTACACACACTCATCATCATGCATCCTAAAAATGTCATATCTAAATTGAATACATGCATGAATATGATTGTTGGTGATCAATATGATGAAATTTTAAGTATATGAGGAACATGGATTTTAAAAACTGACCTAGCAGGACCCATTTAACTATGGGTACCAAAAATAGAAATTTAACTAACTTGCAGGTACCTGGTCTATCTGGCCACACTAAGGAATGCTGAAGCAAATGACTTCAGTCAATAGAGATTCAACCAGCAGAATGCTTAAGACTGTTCAAAAATGATTCTGATAAAATTCCTATATGTCAAAGTCTGCCCTTGAAGACCTGCTGAGCTAATCTAAATGAAGCTCATATGGCTGCTGATCCTTATATGGAAGCAGGCCACTTAACCAAAGATGGAAAGGGTATTGTATGCTCAATCATGCAAAGCATGTTATAAGAAAAGAATCCTCAAGGAAGCTCACCTTAGAGGATCATCGAGCATCAAACATGAGGAATTCATTACGGGAGCATAACTCTAAGTAGTGCTATCAAAGGATCGTAGAATGATAAACCCTGAAGATACTCATTTCTACGACACAAGAAGATTTGATAATTTCAGCCAGAATGAGATATGCATGACTGCCTTCTGCTACATATGAAGAAGAAGAACTTATGTCTCTCTGAGAAGACGGTTTTAACTGTGGGGGAGCAGTGATTTGCTAATAGAATAGCAGCTTTAAAATATTAGGGATATAATATGAAGCAATGTACCAGTTACAGAGTCCCAAAACTTTGTGGCTGACGAACCAAATAAAGATCCATAGTCAGTAGGAACGTCTCAAAACGTACTACTGATAACCAGTCAACCACCAAAATTAAAATTGTGGAGAGCCTACGATCAAACATCTAATCGTAGTGTAAGAACAAAAGGAAACCACCATTACAACTAATGCAAATGTCTAAAGATGGTAGAGGATCTCCCCAGCAGAAAAGGTCAATTGAGATAGCAGTGCAAAACACTTCTAAAAGGTTTTTCATCTGGCAAGCGCCTCAGGGACAAACCTGACCCTTAGTTCACTCTAAGAGGTTGGCCCTTCCTGAGCTACCTTAACCCAGAAGGAATGCTTAGTAAAATTCATCTCAAGGACCGAGTCAGTCAACGATCGTAGAGTAAAGATTGAAGAGAACTCAATGATCGTGGAGCAACCTCAGCGATCGTAAAAGCAGACTCGATGATCGCAGTCTTACCAGAGGATACCCTAGCTCATAAGGAGCGTGGAAGAATTGGATACTTGCTCAATTACTCAAATCGTGTGGAGATAAATACGAACACAGTTTGGAAAGACATCATGCAAATGCACCTCAGACCTTAAGTGCCCAAACTGGTTTGAGGAACATCAGTGATCAAGATATGCAGTTTCAAGATGAGGATTAGTGCCAAAACCATCCACTGCAGCATCTCTCGAAAAAAGATCGTTGAGTCAACAAAGGAAAACATAGAGTCCATAGCTACCTCACCAGGATACTCTACGAACCAAAAAGGTCAACGGTTAATCCACGTCAGTATTACTTATTCTCTTAAAAGGAATATAAAACCGAAAAGGTTATGGGGAGTTACAGCTCATTAATGGGTATTGTGCAATCAATGGCCAGTTGACACATCATAGCGCATGCAGAGTCAGAAGGAACTGCCACAACGAAAAATTCAAAATCTTCAAATAGTTCTAAAAAATTATCGAACCTTTCTCTCTCCCAGTTTTCAAACCCTAGAATCCTTTTCTAAGCCAGAATCTGTTAACCCTCCAGAGCATTGCCCAAATCACATTCATCGATCTCTCAAAAGATTCTCTAAATCAAATACCCATATTATTTGAACTCTTTAAATGGCAGATTGACAAGTAATCACTGGCATTTAGCTAGGAACCAAGTTATTTGAGAAATCCGAAAAGAAGTTCAGAGACATTCTTGAACTTGTAAAGAAAGTCGGATTCTCAGAATGTCTTGAGGCAAGCACTCGAGTATATATTGAACTGGTTAAGGATTTTTACCCAAATGCATCCATAATGATCAAGGACTACGAAGGTCAAAGGTCAGTCTCTAAAGCTGAAATCATCTAATATCAATCAATGCTTAGGCTTTCATGACCAAGGACTGAAAAGCCTTGATGAGATTGACACTGAACACGCGAAGAAAATTATGGGGTACCAAAGAAACCCTAGTCTGAAGGACATGAAGAAAAAGGAGTTTCTAGAAGAATTCGAGTTCCTTACTGAGATAATGGGCAAATGTATACTATACTAGAACACTGCACATGACACTGTGCTTGATCAACAACTGAAGATTATGTCTGCAATAGTTCTGAAGAAGCAAATAAACTTTGGAGCTATCTTGTTCGATCAAATCTCCAAAAGGGTGGAAAAGGATGAGACGAAGAAGTCTACGGATAAACCCATCACAAAGTTTTTCCATGGAAGACTATTGATCATTGTGCCAAAGAAGAAATTGGGAGGCAAGATCAAGGATGGTGAAGGAAAACCTCTGAATGTTCACAAAGTAATGTCTCCACAACTATTTGTGAACTGGAAGAAAAACCCAAAAGAAAACAGGAGGATAACAACAACTAGGAGCAACAAAAAGAACTCTGCGAAGAAGAGGAAGGCGAAAGAGGTGGAATGCTATGAATTTGATAAATCTGTACAAATAGCGACCACACCAGCAAGGAAGAAATCCAAGGGTGTGAAGAAAACTGAGTCCTTACCAAGAAGTCTCTCCACAGAAGACAAGGATGAAGATGAAAAGGTCTCAACTGCAGAGATCACAAAGAGGAGAAGTAACAGATTACTTCAGGGGCCATCCAGAAAAAATGCCAAGGTGGTAAACAGGCCAACCCCATTTTTCCAAGAAAGTACATCTGACGAAGAAGAGGACATAGAGTCAGAAGAAGAGAAGGGAACTGATGGTCTCAAGACTGAGTCTCGAAAAAACAAATCTAGCGATGAAGGTAGAGCTGGATTCATGAAAGAAAATGCAAACCCTGCTGATGAAAAAGAATATGCAAGCCCTATGGCTAACTCTCAGAGCATTCACTCTAATGATGAAGAAAAGCTACAAGATGACCCAACTGCATCTCCAAATTCAAATGCTCCAACAAGCCCAGATGATGAGTCAAATGAAGTTGATTCGGAAGAAGAAGGACTTACCCCTGTCAATGCTGAACGTCAAGGAAGTTTTCCTGATGATACAAAGGCCTTCGAGTCTGAAGAGGAAGAACAGTCTGACTCTCCTATAGCTGAACCCTCAAGAAGAAGAAAGAGCTATAAACTACTTGCTAAATTTGCCCCCAAGAAGAAAAGTGATCACTCTACTGCAGTTATTGAAGTAAGTGATGATGAATCTGAATCAAAGGAGAAAAGTGCTGAAGGTGGGACTAGTAATGAAGAGTCTGAATCCAATGGAAAAGATACTGAAGAAGATACTAGTAATGAAAATCAGCAAGAAGGATTCACTGATGAATTAGACAAAGGAAGTCAACATGATTCAAGTTCAGAAGGTGAAGAAATGATGAAAAGATTCTAGTTCTGCAAATCAGGAATCAGAGGAACCAATAGACTATCCTGTTCTCTTTCCAGCAAGAATTAGCAAAAGAATAGTGGTGGAAGTTTTTGTTGAACCACCAGTTGAACCAGCAGCATGATGGATAAGTCATGGAAATGAACAACTTCGAGTTGTAAGAATGACTACAGATGAGGTGATTCACAATTGGAAATATATGGAGTTAGATTGCACAACAATACTGTATAATTCTGAAGATCTTCTGATGAGATGGTTCTTTCCATGGATGCCTTGGCTAAAAGCACATACTGATATAGATGAGAGCTAATTCAGCTGGTTCTACTCTCAGTTTCCAAATCTGGAACTGGTGTCACAGAACTTCCCAAGGGTAAAGAAGTTTGCAACCATGATGAGACCAGCCTCACTACAAAATCTACCGACATGCTGGCAATCACTACATTCCCTATGATTATAGAGTGGGTTCTGATGGCAGAAGGATCATGGCCAAGTTGATGATCGTAGAGTCCCTTCACTCTACTATTGAAAATGATCAAGTCCAAAATGAGAAGCCTCTCTCTACCCAAGCACTGTTACCCGACATTCCGTCATCCTCCAATAGCGATTGGTACTCAACGATTGTTCAGATTCTCAACGCTTTCAAAAATTTGTCCAAAGATGAAAATCGTAGAACCCAATCTGGTGTTCAACAAGAGGATGCCCAATCAGATGACCAAATTTCCATGGAGAAGGAACTATTAAAGAATTCTGATGAGCTGGTTGAAAAGATATCTCAAATCAATGAAGAATCAAAGATGTTGAAAGCAACATGAGATAATTCAGCTCAAGACAAACTTGAAGCCACTATGGCTGATGTATCTCTCAGAATCAAAGAGAGAGATCAATTATCTGAAGGCCATACATGATCAGAAGGCAGAAGCTCTATGAGCACAGAAGGCAAATGAAGAACAACTTCAAGTCCTCTCCGACAAGATTGACAACCTGAATCAGTCTTTCTCTATGCAACTTAAGCTGAGCCAACAAGAACTCAAGATTGAAGTTGGTAACTCCTCTTATCTGATGGAGCAGCTTATGTCCAATATGAAATATCTCTCTCAAGTGATTAATGACAAAAAGGGGGAGAAAAAGAGGAATAGAAAGAGGCATTCAAAGAAGAGCAAGGACAACAGGAGAAAAGAAAACAAGAAGGCCAAGAGAAAGGCAAAGAAGAAGACAAAGAAGAAGATAGCAGCTGCAGAAGCAGAATCATCATCTGAGGGGCAGCCAGAGGATGATGATCCTATGAATAGAGAGTTTGAGGGGGAGCTAAATAAAGAAGAAGATCATGAATCTAAGGGGGAGTAGAGAAAAGGAATGAAGTCACCATCCCAGGGGGAACAGGAGCAAAAAGATGAAGCAGAAAAGTAGTTGATCAACAGACATCCTAGAAACACACATGGAGCCAAAGAGGTACATCTCTAACTAGTTAGGTATGTTCTGGATCCAAGATGTAGAATGTCATAGCTTGTATAATTCCACATTATTATCAATAACATTCATGATTATCTATTTTAGAAATACAGTTGCTCACTGTATATAAGATTCATTCATAACATGCATATGCACTTATTATTTTTGTCATAATCAAATATGGGGAAATTATCAAGAATAAGCATGTGAATGATATTTCTATTTATATATGATTTGATTATGATATATATATATATATGAATATGCAAGTATGCTTGCATTAAGAAAAGCTGTATAGTCCATTGATAGAGAATAGAAACATATGTACAAGGACTTATAATGAATTGATCAAATGTGTTAGGTTGATCCTACATAAGCAAAACAGCTTTGTGAAGTCCTTAAAAAGAAATAATGTACAAGGACTATAAATATAGAAAGATCAAGCTTGTTAGGTTGATCTTATGATGTAATAGATAGGTTTATCTGATCATCGAGCACTGCACCAAAAATTGTAGTCTTCTAGGAGAGTCAAGGAAAACTCGAGAGCTGTCGAGGCAGAATCGTAGTCTGCAAGATATTAGATCTCAGAGTTCGTAGACTGCCAGGAGAGACGAGGAAGGATCGTAGTGTGTCGAGAAGAACTTCCTCAGAGCCGTAGTCTGCTGAGAAAGTCATGTGCAGAATCGTAGAGACAGTCTGGCTACGAGCCGATCGAGCATCTGCCGAAGCCAAGTCAAGAATCGTAGACTACACTTAGAGTCATAGAGTCTATTGATGTCGAAGCCAAGTTAAGAATCGTAGACTGCACTCAGAGTCGTAGAGTCTACTAATCGTATCAGAGGCAGAGATCGTAGTGGAGCAAGTCGGATGAAGACAACAAGCACAACGACAGAAACAGAGTGTCAAGATCCGATCTCAGAGTCATAGTGTCTGCATAGCTGAAGCTGAATCGTAGAGTGTAGAACTGAGACTTCAATAGATGTGCTCACAACACCAAGGCAGAATCGTAGAGCAAACACGATTCTCAACAAATGAGCACTCCCAGATCATCCAAAGGATGAAGCCTCTGGTCAGAGCTGCAAAGATATATTTCACCTGAAGGGAACCAGAGTGCACTCAACGAATGGCTAGCAAGCTAACAGAAGATCTAAGCACCAACCCAATCAACATCTAGATTGAGTTATAAAGCCATTCAAGATGAAGTCTTCTACAAGTAGATCAAAAGAAGATTTGATAGAAATTGGTCGACTAAGGAAAAGTCGCCGAAGTGCGATTCTTTCATCAAATGAACAGAAGACAACGATCTTGGGGTCAACCAGGATCATAGTGTTTTCCAAGCAAAGAAGGAACTAATGAAGTGTACACAAAGATACTAGTCAGTTTCTGAAGAACAAGGCTAAAGTGATTAAGCATGGGTCAGTCCATTGATTATAAGTGAACGGGAGATCACAAGGAGAAAGCGAGCTGGGCATGCCACAAATCTAAGGTGTCTTGCTATTCAGAAGAGACCAGAACAAGGAGTCAAGCTATCGGTTCACGAGAGACCAAGTCAAAAAGAAGTATTGAAGCACTGCACAAATGAAGAAAGAAATGTTCTACAATAAAGATCCAATGAACACTCTTCAGGATCGTAGTGTTGTCTTAACTAGTCAATGAGCAACATTCAACAAGATATACGATCAGGTTCATGAACATCTGCATCAGAATCGTAGAATTCGGTCATCTAAAGATTGAAGCATTGACAACGGTTCAATCTGAAGACTAATATTCGAACATTACTAGTTGAGAGCATCGATGCAAAAGGACAAACCCTGACGTTCTAATTGAGAAGTCAGAAAGGAAAAATTAAGAAGACTACCTGCCCGAGGTATCAAAGTGACATCTCTGACGGGGTAGGTGAAACAGTAGACTGTAGTATCAGAAAGATGAAAAAGGGGATGTCATGTCACATCTGCAGTCTGCACCAAATAACTCGAGATCTGCAAAGTAATTCAAATAACTTTCAACGGCTATATCCCAACGGGAAGATTGAGAAGGAGTTTATATAAGCCAGAGCTTCAAAGATCAAAAGCTGCTAATGTTGCAAAAGTTGCTGAGGTTGGAGAGATGGTGGACTGATCAAAATAACATAAAATAGTGAGTGACCAATGAAGGTCTGGAAGCTCACTCTACGATCCACTAAGAACACTTGGAGATAAACATAGTAAGCTATAGAAGTGAGAGTTCTACTACAAGAAGAGTGTTCTGAACTTCCAAGAGAAAGAAAAGCATCAATGTCATCTTGATGTCTATCATGGGAAGACTCTATTTACCAGAGAGAAGAGCTTACTGTCATCTTAGCAAGTCCATCATAATAAGGCATCAAGTATCAATGAAGAAGATCAACAATGTCATCATGATGTCAAGCATGAGAAAGTTTTTAAGTACCTAACAGAAGAGCTTACAGTCATCTTAGAAACTCATCATGTGCATCCATCAAGTATCAAGAAGAATGATCTTCACTGTGGTTCAATAAGGGATCATCAGAAGAGGTTGAGTATCTTAAGAAGCTGAGCATCATGCAACACTCAACTGTACTTCAAGGATGATCACGTCAAGCTGCTAAGCATTCAAAGATGAAGAGCTTAAAAGATATCTTAGCAACAAGGCACCACCACCACCAATAACAACTATCAACAAGAAGCCAGGGCCTAAGGGGTCCTTGTCCAAAGAGACTAAATGAAGTTCCAAGTGTACTGGGCTTGAAGAGTTCCTAGGTAACTAGAGGAGTTCCAAGGCTGCTGGCCTTAAAGAGTTCTTAGTGAACTGAAGTTCCAAGGCTGCTGGCCTTGAAGGAATCTTAGTGATTTAGGGTGCTGCCCTTCCTTAGTGGAAATCCTGCTAGTTGAAAGCAGAAGAGTTGATTAGAAGCTTGAGTCTCTGAACCACTTAAAAAATCCCTTGTGTCTTTTACATAATGTCATTTACATTATGTTCCTTACTGCTATAACTTCTATGTATGTATTAACTGCTTACAACTTAACTAACTCTAAGAAAAAGTGTGTGTGATTATGAATATATCAATGAAGGGGATCTTTTACCTATTCCGCTGTGCTTGAAAAGATTCTTATGTTTGTCATATGCCAATTCATTAGCAACACAAAATAAAAGTGAGAAGTATTTGAAATTAAAAGGATCTATTCAACCCCCCCCCCCTTCTAGATCTATTGTGTGCCTATTGGGAACTAACACAATATTATTCTTGAATTTTACTCTACAAAGGAGTATCATGTTGACAATTTTGACTTTATTGAATTTTGGATAAATTAAATTATAAATCTTTAAAATTTATCCTTTGCTTTCATTTAAATGAATTCTTATATCATTGTCATCATCCTCATGTTTATATTGTTATGAAAGTCATCTTTGGCCCGTAATGCATAGATGGACTGTTGATCGATATGATTATAATCAGGAATTATTTGGTATAATCATGACCTGTAATGTTATAAATGATGTGGTAAAAGTCCTCATTGGCCCGTAGTGAATTGATGGACCGTTGTTGGTATGATCATGACCATTAGTGATTACACGAATATCCTTGGCCCGTAGTGCATGGATAATTCGTGGATGTAATACTAATGAATATCCTTGGCCCATAGTGCATGAATAATTCAGTGATGTGGATTATTTATTAAGTTGAGTCTCAGTGATAAAATTGATGATAAACTTTTTA
This sequence comes from Panax quinquefolius, assembly GCA_020205615.1. Lineage (NCBI taxonomy): Eukaryota > Viridiplantae > Streptophyta > Magnoliopsida > Apiales > Araliaceae > Panax > Panax quinquefolius. The sequence continues at coordinate 141,374,725 of CM035152.1, forward strand.
AATCATAGAAGATAGTAGATATCATGCTCTACCTGACTCTTCTAATGGATTGCTTGTTCCGCTGCAGTTGTTGATCTAAAACTTGTGGTTTATTGTATTCTATCAGTTGTTATACTATTGAAGGCTAAGGATAATTTATTCTGCATTATCTTAGTCATAATATTTCTTACTGGGCTAATTGAGCTCACCCTTTTCTTTCATTATCCTCTTCAGGAAATGATAATATAGCTGGGACTAGTCTGGGAATGGATTGACGGTCCAGATGGTGGTTTTAGCAGTCCTTAGTATTTTGTAAAATTGTGCATCAATAATTGTAATGAGGACTTTATCTGAGTGTGGATATTGTCTAGGAGACAATATTTGTATTAATACCCACAACTTATATTTTGTCGTATTTTGCACGGCAGTTGTATAATAAAAGTTGTGGTTGTATTTTGTACCATGTATTTGGCGACTCAAAATGGGTGATGTATACCTATTTTGGGGGCGTCACAGTTGGTATCAAAGCTTAGGGATATGATCCCTTTCTCAGATGCGAGACTAGAACTAGGAGGGGAGAGACGGGTAAATCCTTCGTTAGTATGACCTACCTAAGTTTATTTGTTATTTAGTTGGTCATTCAGAATATAGGGATAATATGTGGCATGTCAATTAACCCTTATTTTGTGGCAGTGTTTGAAAATGACAGCTGAAAATATTAACAATGGAGGGAATGAGACCGTTGAGACACCTCTAATCACCAACCAGGATAATGTGATGTCAGGTGAAGAAGAAATTAGAGATATCCATGTTGTGAGTGAAGAATTAATAGTTGCACCCGAGCTAGTCACAGAGGTAGCAGCTGAGAGTGAGGAAGAAGAGGAACCTGAGGATGATTTATTAGGAGAACTTTATGATCAAAATGTAGAATTGCAAAATCATATTCATGAGTTAAGAGCAGTCAAGAAAGAAACGGCGTAATGGCCGTGGAGCAAAGGGATGCAACAATTCAAAATTGTGTTACCCGATGTGCTATACTTGAACAGAAGCACTCTTTGTCAGAGTATAAGATATTAGAGCTGGAATCTAAGAATGCTATGATCAAAGTTCTAATAAAAGAAGAAACAACTGAACGAATGAGAGTGGAGGATGCATCGGTAAAAGTCGCACGACGCGTTGATATTGTAGAAAAAGACTTCCGATCCAATAAGGCCAAAATAGATGAAATGGATTTTGCTTTTTGGACAGCAATTGGGAGAATCCAAAATCGAGTTTGGAATTACCCTGTGCAGAGCGGTCAACCCCAATTCGATATGGATCGGAGAGTAATGATTCAAATCATGGATCAGGAATGCGACGAAGCAATTAAAAGTGGAATGTCCTCTATAGCAAAGTCAAGTCCAGCTGAGATGGTAACGCCAAATGATGTCCCAGACAAATCAAAATCGGTAGTTTAAGAGAGCGTTTTTTTTGTGATGAGGAACCCGAACGAAGTTATCACTGGTAAGCTAATCATAAACTCTTGTGAAGTCTATACCTTATTTGATACCGGTTCTACCCATTCTTTTATTTCTCCTACTTGCGCTCAACGTTTAAATTTAACTCTGGAGAAATTAGATTTTGATTTATCTTTTGAAACTCTGTTGGGAGAAATCTTCGTTACCTCCACTATTTATAAATCTTGTTTGATTAAAATCGGCACCCTTACGTTACTTGTCGATATTATCTCTTTGAAATTACTCGCATTTGATGTGATTTTAGGAATCTACTGGTTAACTACTCATCATGCTAAAATTGATTGTTTCGTAAGGTTGTTTGTGACGCCCCCAAAACAGGTATATATCACCCATCTTGAGTCGCCATATACATGGTACATAAATTCAAATACAACTTAATTATACAACAGTCGTGTAAGATACGACAAAACATAATCTAAGAGTTTAAACAAGAATATTGTCATCTAGACAATATCCACACTCAATGGTGTCCTCATTACATTTATTGTCACACTATTTTATAGAATAGTGAGGACTACAAAAACAACCATCTGGACCATCACTCCGTTCCCCGACTCGTCCCAGCTATATTCTAATTTCCTGAAGAGAACAGTGAAAGAAAGGGTGAGCTCAACTAGCCCAGTAAGAAATATTATGACTAAGATAATGCAGAATAAATTATCCTTAGCCTTCAACAGTATAACAACTGATATAATACAATAGACAACAAGTTTTAGATCAACAACTGCAGCAGAAATAAGCAATCCATTAGAAGAGTCAAGTAGAGCATAAAATCTACTATCTTCTATGATTTAAAAAGTTTTTCATCAACTTTATCGCTGAGACTCAACTTAATAAATAAAATCGAATCATCCCGGCACATGGGCCAAGGATATTCATGTAATCATCAATGGTCATGATTATACCGAATAATCCTGGTCATAATCATACCAACAACCGGCCCATCAAATGAACTATGTGCCAATGAGGACTTTTACCACATCATTCGTTACATTACGGTCATGATTATACCGAATAATCCCTGGTCATAATCATACCAAGTCCATCTATACAGGTAAGCCAAAGATGACTTTCATCATAATATAAGCATGAGCACGATGACAATGATATAAGCAATAATCAAACGAAATCAAATCCAACATAATCAAGGATAAATATTAAAGACTTTAAATTTTTCTAGAGTTTAAAAATATCCAAATTGTCAAAATGATACTTCTTTGTGGAGTAAAATTCATGAATAATATTCATGTACCAAAAATAATTTGGACAGAAAAGAAATATATTTTTTGGGTAAATAGTATTTGCAATATGAATAGTATTTGAGAATAGTACCCTACATGAAAAGTACCCCAAATACCCGAGTGAATAATATTTGGGTGAATAATAACCCGTGAATAGTAATCAGTAAATAGTACTCGACACAAAAAAGTGCCCAGAATACCGAAAGTGAATAATACTAGAGTGAATAATAATCAGGGTGAATAGTATCCGTGAATAGTAACTTCGTAAAAATACCAAAGAAAATGATATTCCATGGCGAGTACAAAAGAAATGATATCTCATATGAGTATAATAGATTATACGAAACTGCAAATGGATTTTTGCCCGCCATGCGGTAATCCACGTAGACAGATCATTTCCACAATTTAATAAAGAACGAATACAAAGGATCATTTATCATGCATGCAGTAATCCACATAGATAGGTTATTCCAATAAAATAATAAAGAATGGAATAACAGAAGAATTCACCATGCATGCAATAGACCGCACAGGCAGGATATTCCCAACAGAATAATAAAGAATGGAACCAGTTCATGCGTAATCCGCACAGACAGGATAGACCGCACAGACAGGTTATTCTAACAGAATAATAAAAAATGGAATAATAGAATAATTTCACCATGTATGCGGTACTTGCGACAGAGCAAAGTTATTCCAACATAATAATAAAGAATGGAATAACAACAAAATTCACCGTGCATGCGATGTAATCAGATGCATAAAAGTTATTCCAATGTAATAATAAAGAATGAAATAATGAAGAATTCACCATGCATGCGATAGACCGCATGCATAAAAGTTATTCCCAACCAGAATAAATAAAAGATGAAACCAGTCATGCGTAATAACAGATATGATGTTCCAAATGAATAATAAAGAATGGAACCAGTGTCACGAATCAAGCATGCATGTGATATTCGACGAGAATAATAAAGAATGGAATAACAACAGAATTCACTGTACGCGATGATCAAGCACGCAGAAAAGTTATTCCAATGTAATAATAAAGAATGGAATAATAGAAGAATTTCACCATGTATGCGGTACTTCGCATGTATAAAGTTATTCCAACATAATAATAAAGAATAAAATAACAATGAGAATTCACTGGTATGCGATAAACGCGCATGCATAAAAGTTATTCCAACAGAATAATAAAGAATGGAATAACAGAAGAATTTCACCATGTATGCGGTACTTCACATAGACAGGTTATTCCAACATAATAATAAAGAATTGAATAAAAATAGATCTCTTCATGAATACGATAGAATAATACCCCTTACCTCAGAAGAAAACTAGATACTAGAATAGTGAGGTAGTAGACTTCTCTTCTTCTTTCTCTCTATAATTTCTCTTTATAATAATTGCTCTATAACTTTAGTGAATTGGTGAGAAATGAAGGAAGAATGAGCTTCTATTTATAGGAAAATATTGTTTCAATAATTACACATTTTGGGGCTTAAAATATTACAGTATAATATCTTCCTTTTTTTCTTCATTTTTAATTTAGTCCTGCAAGTATTATCAAACTTGCACCACCTCCCCTAATAGTAAATCATGTTAATCAATAGTAAATCATGTAAATCAATAGTTCTAGACATGTAAAAATACGAATTACAGTATAATACCTCCATTTTTAACTTTGTCATGCAAATATTATCAATCTTGCACCACCTCCTCTAATAGTACAAGAATGTGAATCAATAGTACACACATGTGAAAAAATAGTTATAATCATGTGAATTAATAGCAATTAATTCCTCATTTATCCAATTAATTACCCGATTGGTCAATATAACCTCTAAACATCAATTATTATCGAAATAAATGTCAATTTCCACTAACACTAATAATTTTAACACAATGAAACTATCAATTTCATCTTTAATCAACACGAACTTATTCATCATTAATATTATAACTCACAATATTTTACAACCAGGTCGTTCCCAGGAAAGAGGGGGATTTCCGATAAGGATTTCTCCTTATTGGCGCACAATTAGGTGACCAAACCTCTCCTTGACAGAACTTCTAGACATTGTTAATATTGCAAATAATAATATGAATAACTTTGTCATCTCAATTATTGATTTAATAATATAACTTATTATGCAGATGATACTGTGACAATAATTGAATCAATAATATGAGATATATGATGCAAGAATTATCGTAGCAATAATTGAGTATAATCGAGTGACTTCTTACGTAAGCATCAATAATCAATATGTGTGTGCTACTACGCAACCACGCAGACATCGTATTTTTACTAAGGGTAGTTCAACAGTTTTAACGGTAATACTTTTCGCGTTATTTTTATAAAATGATAATTACATCATTTTCTAACTACGACAATACTTCCGTTATGGGGTCCACCAATGATTGTGTCGTCGTACGAATATTCCCTGTTAAAATGAATATTCACCAACCAATCGAATATTATATAACAACTTGCTTACTTTGCAAAATTTATAAATATTACCCACAACTATAACATTATATCAAATCCACACCATAATATTAAAAAAAATATTTCAAGAAATTTAAATCTTTATTCATAAAATTCGGGGTCTCACAATCTCCCCTCCTTATGAAATTTCGCCCTCAAAATTTACGTACGTACCTGGTATGATGAGGATACCCTGACTTCATTTCAGATTCTAACTTTTGAGGTATAACCTTTGAGTGTTGAATACGATCCTTTTTATCCAAAATTTTAACACATATCTCCTTATACGTTAAATCTTCTGCTATCTCGTCTAGTTCTAATTTAATAACGTGGTTCGGGTCATCCACATATTTAAGTAACATCGATACGTGAAAAACATTATGAACACGCGACATACTTGGCGGTAAAACGAGTCTATAGGCCACAGTTCGTACTCGATCAAGGATTTCAAATGGGCCAATAAAATCGAGGGTTGAGATTTCCTCTTTTCATCGATTCTTGCTTCTAGAATATTTTGCTCTTGAACCTTCTTCTTCACATTCATCAGCTCTGAGTATGTAGCTTGCACGACTTTAACTTTATCGATTAAAGTTGATTCTACTCGTATATTTGATATCACCACGTGGGTCCTTAGAGTCTTTAACTCTATCTTCATCATTTGTAAGTTATACGAAATGGGTTTTTGTGTTAACAACATCGCAGTCGTAAACACATGCGATCTTCTACTTAACGCGTCAGCTACCACGTTCGCTCTTCCACGATGATATTGAATGGTATAGTCGTAATCTTCAACAGCTCGAGCCAACATCCTTGGCGCATGATACGTTCGTTTTAGTTGAAGAAATATTTGAGGGTTTTAGAAATGAGTTTTGTATTGGGGTCAATACAAAATTTGATTTCACGCTCTGGGGGTAGGCCAAGAAGTCTTCAAGAATACGTCAGGAAATTTATTAACGATAGAAATATCATTTAAAAACTGTGACTCTCATCCAAGACTTGGATAACACATGAAATGAAGGTTTCTACTAACGAAGTTTCAACCGATAAGTCAAAGTCTAATTTTTCCGAAGTCAAATTTAAACGTTAAGTGCAAGCAAGAGAGATAAAAGAATGGGTAGAACCGGTATCTAATAAGGTTAGACTTCGCAAGAATTTATAATTAACTAACCCGTGCTAACTTCGTTCGGGTTACTCGCTTTTTGAGAAGTCACGAAAACGCTCTTCCTGAAACCACCGACTTTGCTTTGTCCGTATCCGCCTTTGGTGCCACCGTCCCAGCTGGACTTGATTTCGCAACCGGACAAAATCGAGCTATGTGACCATCTTTTCCACAACTAAAACATACCTTGGAAGGCTGTGAACAGTTTGGACTTATGTGTCCCTCCTCTCCGCATCTATAGCATCTAACTGGCGGTAATTCTCCTCCCCTAGAATTTGTTGCTGCTGCCGACGTCTTCCCATCATCATTAAAGCTTCTCTTCTTGAATTTTCCACTTCTATTATCTTGGCCATGATTACCACTGAAGTGGTTACCATTCTTGGCATGATAATTTCCCCCACGATGGTTATCATTGTTCTGATGGCCGTTGCCACTGGTACAATTATTATCGTGTTGTTGGTCGTTGCCTTTTGGTTGTGCTGACTCATTATCGCGTTCCAATAACTGAGCCTTATTCACAACATCTGAATATAAACAAAGTTTGTGAGAAATGAGGTATTGACGTATTTCGGGTTTCAAACCTCTTAGAAACATTCGCGTCATTCGCTCCTTATTTTCGACCAAATGGGATACAAACCGGGATAACTCCACAAATTTAGCCTCGTATTGCGACACGATCATATTGTTTTGCTCCAACTTGATAAACTCCACTTCCTTCATATGACGAATACTTTCGGGAAAGTACTTATCGTTGAACAGCTCTTGGAACTTCTCCCAAGACATCTTGAAAGGCCAGTCGGGTACGCTTTTCTGATTCCCACCAATAATCGCCTCTTCACGCAACATAAAAAGGTGGCGAAGGGAACCTTTGCTCCTTGGAGCATTCCAAGACATCAAATATCTTGGTGATCTCGCTTTAACCACGCCTCCGCCTTTAAGTGGTTCCGCTTTCCCAAAAAACTCGGGGTCCCAGCTCCTTGAACTGCATTTAGCAATGATCACCGTGGGTTGCCATTGTTTTCACCTGCATTTTGAACAGGAGTCTCTCTCGCCTGATGTTGCATGAATTACATAAAGCCTCTTAACATCCCATCGTTCATCATTTCATCGGTGTTATTATTTACCTGAAGATTATTGTCTTCCTATTGCACATTATCCTGGTTATTGATCGTTGGTGACTCAACGGTCTCATGTGCTTCATTGCTGATCTCAACATTTTTAGATGCCATTTTCAAACACTGTCACAAAACATGGGTTAATTAACATATCACATATTATCCCTATACTCTGATCGACCAATTAAATACCAAATAAACTTAGGTAGGTCATACTAGCGAAGGAATTCCCCGTCTCTCCCCTCCTAGTTCTTGTCTCACATCTCAGCCGGGGATCATATCCCTAAGCTTTGATACCAACTGTGACGCCCCCAAAATAGGTATACATCACCCAGCTTGAGTCGCTAGATAAATGGTACTTAAATTCAAATACAACTTAATTATACAACAGTCGTGTAAGATACGACAAAACATAATCTAAGAGTTTAAACAAGAATATTATCATCTAGACAATATCCACACTCAATGGTGTTCTCATTACATTTATTGTCACACTATTTTATAGAATAGTGAGGACTACAAAAACAACCATCTAGATCGTCACTCCATTCCCCGACTCGTCCCAGCTATATTCTCATTTCCTGAAGAGAACAGTGAAAGAAAGGGTGAGCTCAACTAGCCCAGTAAAAATATTATGACTAAGATAATGTAGAATAAATTTTCCTTAGCCTTCAACAGTATAACAACTTATAGAATACAATAGACAACAAGTTTTAGATCAACAACTGCAGCGGAAATAAGCAATCCATTAGAAGAGTCAAGTAGAACATAAAATCTACTATCTTCTATGATTTAAAAAGTTTTTCATCAAATTTATCGCTGAGACTCAGCTTAATAAATAAAATCGAATCATCATTGCACCACGACCAAGGATATTCATGTAATCATCAATGGTCATGATTATACCGAATAATCCCTGGTCATAATCATACCAAAAGCTCGGCCCATCAATGAACTATGTGCCAATGGGGACTTTTACCACATCATTCGTTACATTACTACCATGATTATACCGAATAATCCTCGGTCATAATCATACCAAGTCCATCTATGCACGTAAGCCAAAGATGACTTTCATCACAATATAAGCATGAGGATGATGACAATGATATAAGCAATAATCAAACTAAATCAAATCCAATCGAAATCAAGGATAAATATTAAAGACTTTAAATTTATCCGAGTTTAAAAAATATCCAAATTGTCAAAATGATACCGCTTTGTGGAGTAAAATTCAAGAATAATATTCATGTACCAAAAATAATTTGGATGTAAAAGAAATATATTTTTTTGGGTAAATAGTACTCATAATAGTACCCTATTAATAGTACTTAGGAATAGTACCTTGTGAATAGTACCCATTACATGAAAAGTACCCCAAATACGAGTGAATAATATTGGGTGAATAGTAACTCATGAATAGTATCTCGATACGAAAAGTACCCCAAAATTAGAGTGAATAATACTAGAGTGAATAGTAACCCGTGAATAGTAACTCGTAAAAAAATACCAAAGAAAATGATATTCCATGACGAGTACAAAAGAAATGATATCTCATACGAGTGTAATAGATTATACAAAACTACAAATGGATTTTCACCCGCCATGCGGTAATCCACGTAGACAGATCATTTCCACAATTTAATAAAGAATGAATACAAAGGATCATTCACCATGCATGCGGTACTCCACATAGACAAAGTTATTCCAATGTAATAATAAAGAATGGAATAATGAAGAATTCACCATGTATGCGATAGATCGTATGCATACAAGTTATTCCCAATGTAATAATAAAGAATGGAACTGTGTCATGCGAATCCGCATGCATGTGATATTCCAACGTAATAATAAAGAATGGAATAACAACAGAATTCACCAGGCATGATAGACCGCATAGAGACAGGTTATTCCAACAAAATAATAAAGAATGGAATAACAGAAGAATTTCACCATGTATGCGGTACTTCACATAGACAAGTTATTCTAACATAATAATAAAGAATGGAATAACAACAGAATTCACCAGGCATGCGATAGACCGCACAGATAGGTTATTCCAACAGAATAATAAAGAATGGAATAACAAAAGAATCACCATGCATGCGATAGACCACACAGACATGTTATTCCGAATAGAATAAATAAAAAGATGGAATGGAGTCGTGCGTAATGCGTGAATCGCATGCATGTGATGTTCCAACACAATAATAAAGAATGGAACTGTGTCATGCGTAATCCCATGACCGACATGATATTCTGACAGAATAATAAAGAATGGAATAACAACAGAATTCACCAGGCATGCGATAGACCGCACAAATAGGTTATTCCAATAGAATAATAAAGAATGGAATAACAAAAGAATTTCACCATGTATGCGGTACTTCAGATAGATAAAGTTATTCAACATAATAATAAAGAATGGAATAACAATGAAATTCACCGTGCATACGATAGATCGCATGCATGACTTATTCCAATGAATAATAAAGAATGGAATCTCAGAAGAATTTCACCATATATGCGGTACTTCGCATGGACAGGTTATTCCAACATAATAATAAAGAATGGAATAACAATAGCTCTCTTCATGAATACGATAGAATAATACCCCTTACCTCAGAAGAAAACTAGATACTGGAATAGTGAGGTAACAAGCTTCTCTTCTTCTTTCTCTCTATAATTTCTCTCTATAATAATTGCTCTATAACTTTAGTGAATTGGTGAGAAATGAAGGAAGAATGAGCTTCTAATTATAGGAAAATATAGTTTCAATAATTGCATATATTGGGGCTCAAAATATTACAGTATAATACCTTCCTCTTTTTTTCATTTTTAATTTAGTCCTGCAAGTATTATCAAACTTGCACCACCTCCCCTAATAGTAAATTATGTGAATCAATAGTAAATCATGTGAATCAATAGTTCTAGACATGTGAAAATACAAATTACAGTATAGTACCTTCATCTATACCTCCATTTTTAACTTAGTCATGCAAGTATTATCAATCTTGCACCACCTCCTCAAATAGTACAAGAATGTGAATCAATAGTACACACATTTGAACAAATAGTTATAATCATGTGAAGTAATAGCAATTAATTCCTCATTTATCCGATTAATTACCCGATTGTTCAATATAACCTCTAGACATCAATTATTATCGAAATAAATGTCGATTTTCACTAACACTAATAATTCTAACACAATGGAACTATCAATTTCATCTTTAATCAACACGAACTTATTCATCATTAATATTATAACTCACAATATTTAACAACCAGATCGTTCTGTGAGAAGAGGGGCTTTCCGATAAGGATTTCTCCTTATTAGCGCAATTAGGTGACAAACCTCTCCTCGATGAACTTCTAGACATTGTCAATATTGCAAATAATAATATGAATAACTTTGTCATCTCAATTATTGATTTAATAATATAACATATTATGCAGATGATACTGTGATAATAATTGAATCAATAATATGAGATATATGATGTAGTAATTACTGTAGCAATAATTGAGTATAACTGAGTGACTTCTTACATAAGCATCAATAATGAATACCATGTGCTACTATGCAACCAGGCGTATTACTATACTTTTACTACCGGGTAGTTCAACAGTTTTAACGGTAACACTTTCGCCGTTATTATTATAAAAATGATAATTCTGCCGTTTTCTAACTACGACAATACTTCCGTTGTGGGGTCCACCAATGATTGTGTCGTCGTACGAATATTCCCTGTTAAAATGAATATTCACCGACCAATCAAATATTATATAACAACTTGCTTACTTTGCAAAATTTATAAATATTACCCACAACTATAATATTATATCAAATTCACACCATAATATTAAAAAAAATATTTCAAGAAATTTAAATCTTTATTCATAAAATTTGGGGTCTCACATTGTTAGCTTTCATATTCCTAGCCAACCTGTTATGAGAATTCAAGTAACTAAACCACTAAAGTCAATAACTATCATATCAAGCCATACAGCCATTCGTTTATTGAAAAATAGATGTCAAGCTTTCTTAGCTCATATCACATATTTAAACAAAAATACGTCAGATTTGAATGATATTTCTATTATTAATAAATTTCATGACGTATTCCCTAAAGAATTTCCTAACCTAACCCAAAGCGTGAAATCGAATTTTGTATCGACCTTGAACCTGATACAAAACCCTCAAATATTTTTTTCACCTAAAACGAACGCATTATGCACCAAAGACGTTGGCTCGAGCTGTTGAAAGATTATGTATGACCATACCATTCAATACCATCCTGGAAAAGCGAAAGTAGTAGCTGACGCATTGAGTAGAAGATCATATGCGGGTACGAGTGCGCTATTGTCAACGCAGATGCCCATTTTGTATGACTTGCAAAGGGTGTAGATAGAATTAAAGACTCTAGGGACCCACATGATGATATCAAATATAAGAGTAGAACCAACTTTAATCGATAAAGTTAAAGCCGCTCAAGCTACAGACTCAGAGCTGATGAATGTGAAGAAGAAGGTTCAAGAGGGCGTTATTCTAGAAGTAAGAATCGACGAAGAGAGGAAATCTCAACCCTCGATTTTATTGGCCTTTTTGAAATCCTCGATCAAGTAGGAACTGTGCCCTATAGACTCGCTTTACCGCCAAGTATGTCGCGTGTTCATAATGTTTTTCACGTATCGATGTTAGGTAATTATGTGGAAGACTCGAATCACATTATTTAATTAGAACTAGACGAGATAGCAGAAGATTTAACTTATGAGGAGATACCTGTTAAATTGTTGGATAAAAAAGAATATATTTTATGCTCAAAGGTTATACCTCAAGAGTTAGAATCTAAACAAGGGATCTTCACCTCTTCGGCATACCAGGTACGTACGTAAATTTCGAGGGCAAAATTTCATAAGGAGGGGAGATTGTAAGACCCTGAATTTTATGAAATGAAAGTATTCAATTTTCTTATAATTATTATTTTATTTAGTAAATGGTTAAATTGATAAAAGGATTAAAGTTAAGGGTGATATGTGAAAATTTTGCAAAGTAAAGCAAGTTGTTATAAAATATTCGTTTGGTCGAAAAATATTCTTTTTATCAGGGAATATACGTACGACGACACAATCATTGGTGGACCCCACAACAAAATTATTGTTGGAGTTAGAAAACAATAAAATTATCTTTTTATAAAAATAACGGCAAAAAGTTTTACCGTTAACTGTTGAAATACCCAATGATAAAAGTACAGTAATACGCGTGGTTGCATATTAGCACACGATATTGATTATTGATCCTTACGTAAGAAGTCACTCAGTTATACTCAATTATTGCTATAGTAATTGCTGCATAGTATTTCACGTTATTGATTCAATTATTGTCACAGTATCATCTGCACAATATTTTATATTATTTAAGTCAATAATTGAGACGATAAAGTTATTCATATTATATTTGCATTATTGACGATGTCTAGAAAGTTCTGTCGAGGAAAGGGGTTTGGTCACCTAATTGCTTGCTACCAATAAGGCGAAGTCCTTATCTAAAGCCCCTCTTTCCTGAGAATGATCTGGTTGTCAATATTGTGAGTTATAATATTAATGATGAATAATTGTTGAAAGATTAAAAAAATGTGGTGATTGAAGATAAAATGATTTGTGGTAAATATTAATTCAATCTTTGATATAAATAAGAAGTCTGTTATGAGACGTTTGTTGTAAATTTGGTTTATTCTATGGGGTCCATATGTCATTGTCTAAGAGTCACTTTCGCCAATAGTACTTGCCTTTACTAGACGTCAAACCACTTGTTGTTTCACATTACAGGCGTCGAACCACTTGTCGTTTCATATTACAGGCTTCGAACCACTTTTCGTTTCACATTATAGGCGTCGAACCGTTTGTCGTTTCATATTATAGGCGTCGAACCACTTGTTGTTTCACATTACAGGCATCAAACCATTTTTCTTTTCACATCACCAGTCGTTAAGACACTTGCCTTTTCCCATTGCAAGGGCTAAGCTGGAAATCTTCTATAAATACAAGTTTATTTCTTCTTTCATTCTCACCAATTCACTACGACTCATAAGAGAATTCTAAAGAGCGAGAATCAGAGAGAAAAAAGAAGAGTATTCTGTTACTACATTATTGCAGTATCCAATCTCCTACTAAGGTAAGGGGTATCATTTCTTTCGTATTCGTAATTGATATTATTCTTGTTCAATATTCGTAAGAAATAATATTTTCTTCCATACTCTGTAGTATGTAAGTAATATTATTTCGTTTCATATTCCTAATTCTACACTTATGTTGATAAGTATTGTCTCTATACTCCATGAAATTAGTAGAATATCCTTAATATTTGCGCTTCATCCAGTATTATTATGGAATATTATTCTTAGCATTCTTGATAATTTTTAATCTTTTCATATTGGGGTACTATTCACGAGTTACTATTCCCGAAGTACTATTCACGGGATACTATTCACTCAAATACTATTCACCCAGGGTACTATTTATGACAAAAATTAATTTCTTTTATGTCCAAATCATTTTTGATACAATATTATTCTTGAATTTTACTCCACAAAGAAGTATCATGTTGATAATTTGAACTTTGTTTAATTCTGGATAAATAAAATTATAAATCTTTAGAATTTATCCTTTGCTTTCATTTAAATGAATTTTTATATCATTGTCATCATCCTCATGTTTATATTGTTATGAAAGTATCTTTGGCCCATAGAGCATAGATGGACTGTTGATCGGTATGATTATGTCCAAGGATTATTCGGTATAATCATGACCTGTAATGTTATAAATGATGTGGTAAAAGTCCTCATTGGCCCGTAGTGCATTGATGGACAGTTGTTGGCATGATCATGACCATTAGTGATTACACGAATATCCTTGGCCCATAGTGCATGGATAATTCGTGGACGTGATACTAATGAATATCCTTGGCCCGTAGTACATGTATAATTCAGTGATGTGGATTATTTATTAAGCTGAGTCTCAGCGATAAAATTGATGATAAACTTTTTAAATCATAGAAGATTTTAGATATCATGCTCTACTTGACTCTTCTAATGGATTGCTTGTTCTGCTGCAGTTGTTGATATAAAACTTGTTGTCTATTGTATTCTATCAATTCGTTATATTTGTGAAGGCTAAGGATAATTTATTCTGCATTATCTTAGTCATAATATTTCTTACTGGGCTAGTTGAGCTCACCCTTTTCTTTCATTATTCTCTTCAAGAAATGAGAATATAGCTGGGACTAGTCGGGGAATGGATTGATGGTCCAGATGGTGGTTTTAGCAGTCCTCACTATTTTGTAAAATAGTGCATCAATAATTTTAATGAGAACTTTATCTGAGTGTGGATATTGTCTAGGTGACAATATTTGTATTAAAACTCACAGCTTATGTTTTGTCGTATTCTGCACGACAGTTGTTTAATTAAAGTTGTAGTTGTATTTTGTACTATATATTTGGCGACTCAGAATGGGTGATGTATACTGTGAGACCCCAAATTTTATGACTAAAGATTTAAATTTCTCGAAATATTTTTTTGAATATTATGGTGTGGATTTGATATAATGTTATAGTTGTGGGTAATAATTAGAAATTTGGCAAAGTAAGCAAGTGGTTATATAATATTCGATTGGTTGGGGAATATTCTTTTTATCGGGAATATCTGTACGACGACACAATCATTGGTGGACCCCACAACGGAAGTATTGTCGTAGTTAGAAAACGACAAAATTATCTTTTTATAAAAATAACGGCAAAAGTGTTACAGTTAAAACTGTTGAACTACCTTAGTAAAAAAGTACAAAGAATACGCGTGGTTGCATAAGTAGCACACCGGTATTGATTATTGATGCTTACGTAAGAAGTCACTCGCTTATACTCAATTATTACTACAATAATTGCTGCATCATATCTCTCATATTATTGATTCAATTATTGTCACAGTATCATCTGCATAATATGTTATATTATTAAATCACTAATTGAAATAGCAAAGTTATTCAAATTATTATTTGTAATATTGACAATGTCTAGAAGTTCTGTCAAGGAGAGGTTTGGTCACCTAATTGTGCGTCAATAAGGAGAAATCCTTATCGGAAAGCCCCCTCTTTCTTGGGAACGACCTGGTTGTTAAATATTGTGAATTATAATATTAATGATGAATAAGATTGTGTTGATTAAAGATGAAATTGATTGTTCCATTGTGTTGGAATTATTAATGTTAGTGAAAATTGACATTTATTCCGATGATAATTGATGTCTGGGGGTTATATTGATAAATCGGGTAATTAATCGGATAAATGAGGAATTAATTGCTATTAATTCATATGATTATAACTATTTGTTCACATGTGTGTACTATTGATTCACATTCATGTACTATTAGGGGAGTTGGTGCAAGATTGATAATACTTACATGACTAAGTTAATGATGGAGGTATAGATGGAGGTACTATACAGTTATTCGTATTTTCACATGATTATAACTATTGAATCACATGATTGAACTATTGATTCACATTATTTACTATTAGGGGAGGTGGTGCAAGTTTGATAATACTTGCAGGACTAAATTAAAAATGAAAGAAAAGTTGGAGGTATTTTATTGTAATATTTTGAGCCCCAAAACGTGCAATTATCGAAACTATATTTTCCTATAAATAGAAGCTCATTCTTCATTCATTTCTCACCAATTCACTAAAGCTTTAGAGTAATTATTATAGAGAGAAATTATAGAGAGAAAGAAAAAAAGAAGTTTGCTACCTCACTATTCCAATATCCAGTTTCTTCTAAGGTAAGGGGTATTATTTCTTCTGTATTCATGAAGAGAGCTATTGTTATTCCATTCCTCATTATTATGTGGGAATAACCTGTCTATGCGAAGTACCGCATACATGCTGAAATTCTTCTATTATTCCATTCTTTATTATTCTGTTGGAATAACCTATCCATGCAAGGATTCATCGCATGCCTGGTGAATTCTATTGTTATTCCATTCTTTATTATTCTGTTGGAATATCCTGTCTGTGTGGTTTACGCATGACCTAGTTCCATTCTTTATTATTCTGTTGGAATATCTTGTCTGTGCGGTTTACGCATGACCTGGTTCCATTCTTTATTATTTTGTTGGAATATCCCGTCATGCAATGCTTATTCACGTATGACTTCGGTTCCATTCTTTATTATTACGTTGAGGACAACCCGTCTCATGCATGCGCCTATCGCATGCATGGTGAATTATTCTTTTATTCCATTCTTTATTATTCTGTTGGAATAACCTGTTTATGTGGATTACCACATGAATGGTGAATGATCCTTTGTATTCATATGAATAGTATTTTCATTCAAATGGGGTTTCTGCCAGGGGCAGTTTATAATTTTTCTGACCCATTCTGGAAAAATTTGAAATGATAATTTGATTAGTTTTCTAGATTGTGTCCAGAAATGGTGATTTTTGGATGTATAGGTTAAGAGTTATGGATTTTATGGGAAAAGAATATTTTAAAAGTAAACCCTTATAACTCTTTGTGGTTAACTCCAAAATTGGTGAAATTTTTATTGAGAGTACATGTATATAACAGGAGTATACCCTGTAAATTTTGGAATTTGTGTACAAAAATACAATTTATGATAAATGTCTAAATATTCGGCAGTTTTGGCCATATAAAAAATAGTAAATGAATTTTAAAAGTTCCGAGAAAAATATATGTTCAATATGGAACTATATTCTGCTAAATCCCAGAAAAGAAATATTTTTGGGGCTGATTTGGTATTTTTCATGAAAATGAACTAGTTATGAGTAAATGAATTAAATATGTTATGTGAAGTAACAAAATTGGAAAATAGGATTTTATGGCTTGGGAATCCTATATAGGGTATATGCAGATTTTTGATGAGGGATTTGATCATTGGTGACGAAATCTTATGAGTATGACATTTTTGAATGATTAAAATGCATTATTTGGTAAAGTGTAAACAATTGAAATAAATTATTTATAAGTTTAACAAATAATTAAAATATTATTATAATATTAATAATATTAGATTATGAGTTTATTAAGTGATTGATAATATTTGGATAAATTTAAAGTCTTTAATATTTATCCTTGATTTCGTTTGATTTGATTTCTTTTGATTATTGCTTATATCATTGTCATCATCCTCATGCTTATATTATGATGAAAGTCATCTTTGGCTTACGTGCATAGATGAACTTAGTATGATTATGACCAGGGATTATTCGGTATAATCATGACCGTAATGTAACGAATGATGTGTTAAAAGTTCTCATTGGCCGGTAGTGCATTAATGGACAGTTTTTGGTATGATTATGACCAGGTTTATTCGTTATAGTCATTACCATTGA
The DNA here is from genome assembly GCA_020205615.1 of Panax quinquefolius. Classification (NCBI taxonomy): domain Eukaryota; kingdom Viridiplantae; phylum Streptophyta; class Magnoliopsida; order Apiales; family Araliaceae; genus Panax; species Panax quinquefolius. The sequence continues at coordinate 141,392,637 of CM035152.1, forward strand.
TGGTTTAATGAATATCCTTGGCCCGTAGTGCGGGGATGATTCAATGATGTGGTTTATTTATTGTTTTGAGTCTCAAATGATAAAATTGATGAAAATATTTTAAATCATGTAAGATGGTAGATATCACGCCTACTTGACTCTTCTAATGGATTGCTTATTCACCGCAGTTAAACTTGATGTCTATTGTATTTTATCGGTTTAACATTGTTGAAGGCTAATGATAATTTATTCGCATTATCTTAGTCATAATATTTCTTCTTTGGGCTAGTTGAGCTCACCCTTTCTTTCACCGTTTCTTGTGAAATGAGAATATAAATGGACGTAGAGTGGGGGAACGGAGTGATGGTCCAGATGATAGCATTAGTAGTCTTCACTATTCATTAAATAGTGTGACAATAAATGTAATGAGGACTCCTTTGAGTGTGGATATTGTCTAGATGACAATATTCTTATTAAAACTCTCAGTTTATGTTTTGTCGTATTTTACACGACAGTTGTATTATTAAGTTGTATTTGAATTTTGTACCATGTATTTGGCGACTCAAGATGGGTGATGTATACCTGTTTTGGGGGCGTCACATATACCTATTTTGGGGGTGTCACAATGGTAGCTGACGCATTGAGTAGAAGATAATATGCGGGTACGAGTATGATATTGTCAACGCAAAGGCCCATTTTGTATGACTTACAAAGGATGGAGATAAAGTTAAAGACTTCAGGGACCCATGTGATGATGTCAAATATACGAGTAGAACTAACTTTAATCGATAAATTTAAAGTTGTTCAAGCTACAGACATGGATCTGATGTGTATGAGGAAGAAAGTGCAAGAAGGTATTATTCTAGAAGCAAGAATCGATGAAGAAGGAATACTCTGAGTCAACTCCAGACTTTGTGTTACTAACGACTCTGATTTGAAGTATAAAATCACGATGGAGGCACATAGCACACCGTTTGAAATTCATCTTGGAAGTACAAAAATGTATCGTGATCTTTAACATACATTTTGGTGGAGCAATTTGAAGAGAGAAATCGCAGAGTTTATCTCAAGGTGTTTAACTTGTCATCATGTCAAGGCAGAGCATCAAGTGCCAAAAGGTCCATTGCAACCACTTGAAATTCCAGAATGGAAGTGGGAGCACATTACCATGGATTTTGTTACTGGTCTTCCCAAGGATTTTCAAGGCATAGATGCAATTTGGGTCATTGTTGATATATTACCTATGTGAGAAACTTATTTACTTAAACGTCTGGCTCGTATATACATAAATGAGATTGTAAGACTGCATGGTATGCCAGTATCCATAGTTTCTGATTGAGACCTAAGATTCACTTCACGGTTTTGGGCCAGTTTGCAGAAAGTTATGGGCACGGATTTATGATTGATTAAGATATCATCCCGCAGACCAGACGATCGATCGGAGAGGACTATTCAAACTCTTGAAGATCTATTAAGACTCTGTGTCCTAGACTTCAAAGGAAGTTGGGACAAGTTCTTGCCATTGGTGGAATTCTCCTACAACAACAGTTATCAAGCAAGTATAGGCATGGCTCCATTCGAGGCGTTATATGGACGGAAGTGTCGTTCTCCAGTATGCTGGGACGAGGTGGGTGAAACAATGTTGTTAGGACCAAAATTAGTACGCATGACTTCGGAAAAGATTCAATTGATCCAGCAACGTATAAAACCTCACAAGATCGACAAAAGAGTTATGCTGATCTTCATCGAAGGGATGTGGAATTCAATGTTGTTACGTGTTGTTCCATGGAAAGGAGTTGTGAGATTTGAAAAGAGAGGAAAGCTCAATCCTCGATTCATTGGCCCATTTGAAATCCTCGATCGAGTAGGAACTGTGGCCTATAGACTCGCCTTACCACCAAGTATGTCTCGTGATCATAACGTTTTTCATATATCTATGTTACGTAAATATGTGGAAGACCCAAACCACATTATTGAATTGGAACCAGATGAGATAATGGAAGATTTAATGTATGAAAAGGTACCTGTTAAAATCTTGGATAAGAAGGAACATATTCTACGTTCCAAGGTTATACCTCAAGTCAAAGTTTTGTGGAGAAACCACGATGTTGAGGAAATGACCTGGGAGTTAGAATCTGAAATAAAATCAAGGTATCCTCACCTCTTCGACATACCTGGTACGTACACCAATTTTGAGGACAAAATTTTATAATAAGGAGAGGTTGTAAGACCCCAACTTTTATGAATAAAGATTTAATTTTCTCGAAATATCTTTTTAAATAATAAGGTGTGGAATTGATATAATGTTATAGTTATGGGTAATATTTACAAATTTTGCAAAGTAAGCAAGTTGTCATAAAATATTCGTTTTATTAGGGAATATTCATACGATGGCACAATCATTGGTGGACCCCACAACGGAATTACTGTCGGAGTTAAAAAAAGATAGAAATAATTTTTTTTAAAATAACGGCAAAAGTTTTACCGTTAACTGTTGAAATACCCGGTGATAAAGTATGCTGAATCTGGCGTGGTTGCATAAGAAGTAGCACCAGATTATACAAATATCTTTGATTATTGATGCTTACGTGAGAAGTCACTCAATTTTATTCAATTATTGCCATAGTAATTGCTGCATAGTATCTCACATTATTGATTCAATTATTGTCACAATATTATCTGCACAATATATTATATTATTAAATAAATAATTGAGATGACAAAGTTATTCATATTATTATTTGTATTATTGACAATATCTAAAAAGTTCTATCGAGGAACGGGATTTGGTCACCTAATTTCGCGCCAATAAGGAGAAGTCCTTATCGGAAAGCCCCCTTTTTTCTGGGAATGATCTGGTTGTTAATATTGCGAGGTATAATATTAATGATGAATAAATGTTATTAAAAATATGTTTTGAGAAGCCAAGTGAATTGAGATAAATAGAGGGGTAATTTATGAAGTAATTATTGTAAATTTGGCTTATTATATGGACCCCCACTTACCCATTTTTCAAAATCATCGGTAAAAAGTTATCTCAGTTTTGTTTTATTAGTAAGTTATATATATATATATATATATATATATACGGTCCGGATCAAGTGCATACCTCTTATCTTACTCACTCGTGCTCACCCCCCTTTAGCGACGGACCCGACGACGGTTCGGTCATACAACCGTCGTTTATACTTTTAGTGACGCTATATGTTATCCGTCGCTAAAAGTATGAGCGACTATTGTATGATCGAACCATCTCCTGGTTCTGTCGCTAAAGGGGGTGAGCAGAGTGAGTAAGATAAGGGTATGCACTTGATCTCGCTATATATATATATATATATATATATATATATATATATATATATTATATTTTATATAAAGTTTTGTTTTATTAGAATATTTTATTGCATAGTGCTGTATAGTGAAATCAATTTTTTCAAAAAATTTATGCGCCGGTTCATCCGTGATTTCGCTCTTGTTCACCCTTGAAAAAAAAATCTAAATAGTATCCTGCCATTTTCCTATAAATAGGATGCTTAGTTTAGAATTGAAAATCACACCAGAATCAGAGAATTCTTCTTTTATAATATTAAGCGTATTTATTTAGAGTTTAAGAAAGTTTTTAGTGTTGAAAATAGTGCAAGTTTTCTTCAAGAATATCCCAGCTATACCAATTAGAAGTATTCTCTTTTTAAGGTAAGGAATATTATTTTTGTTCAATATTCGTAAGAAATAATATTTTCTTTCATACTCTGTAGTATATAAGTAACATTATTTCATTTTAGATTCTGAATTCTACACTCATTTTGTTAAATATTGCTTCTATACTCCTTGAAATTCTACACTCATTCATATCTAGTATCGTTTCACAAGAATATTTTTCTGAACATTCTTGTTAAATTTTGATCTTTTTATGCTGGGGTACTATTCACGAACTACTATTTACGGGGTACTATACATTCGGGTACTATTCACCCGGGGTACTATTCATGACAAAAATTAATTTCTTTTTTGTCCAAATTATTTTGATACATAAATATGATTCTTGAATTTTACTCCACAAAACAATTATCATGTTGACAATTTTGACATTCTTGAACTCTATATAAATTGATTTATAAATCTTTAAAATTTATCCTTGCTCTTACGTAATTGAAATTTTATATCATTGTCATCATCCTCAAGCTTATATTGTGATGAAAGTCATCTTTGGCCCGTAGTGCATAGATAAACTATTGATTGGTATGATTATGACTATGTATCGGTATAATCATGACCTGTAATGTTGTAAATGATGTGGTAAAAGTTCTCATTGGCCCGTAGTGCATTGATGGACAGTTGTTGGCATGATCATGACCACTGGTGATACTAATGAATATTCTTGGCCCGTAGTGCATGGATAATTTGTGGATGTGATAATAATGAATATCCTTGGCCCGTAGTGCATGGATAATTCATGGATGTGATACTAACGAATATCTTTGGCCCGTAGTGCATGGATAATTCGATGATGTGGATTATTTATTGAGCTGTGTTACAGCGATAAAATATTGATGATGAACTTTTAAATCATAGAAGATAGTATATATTATGCTCTACTTGACTCTTCTAATGGATTACTTGTTTCGCTGCAGTTAGACTTGTTGTCTATTATATTCTATTAGTTTTACACTTTTGAAGGTTAACGATAATTTATTCTACATTATCTTAGTCATAATATTCTTTATTGGGCTAGTTGAGCTCACCCTTTGCTTTCATTGTTCTCTTCAGAAAATGAGAATATAGGTGAGACTAGTCAAGGAATGGAGTGATGGTCCAAGCTGGTGGCTATAGTAGTCCTCACTATTCTATGAAATAGTGTGATAATAATTGTAATGAGGACTCCATTTGAGTTTGGATATTTTCTACGAGACAATATTCGTGTTAAAACTCTCAGCTATGTTTTATCGTATTTTACACGACAGTTATATAATTAAGTTTGTATTTGAATTATGTACTATATTTTACGACTTAGAATGGGTTGTATATACCTATTTTGGGGCGTCACAATAACACTACTTCCTAATAATGCACTTAGGCCCAATTTACTGCACACACACACTTCATATAATTAGGGAATTGAAAAGATGTGGTAACCGTGTTTTTATGGAAGTCAGGGGGTGCTTAACACCTCCCTCCCCCCTCCCCCCCACTTAATCAAGCCCCCAAACTCTATGAATCTTGGTTTCCAAGGCATGTTAAACAGAGTCCAATAATTGGGCCTTTTTGCAAAACTTTTCAAATTCGGTTGAGTTGGTACAACCATTTCACTACTACCAACTGGCGACTTTGAATTTTTAAATCGTCGACATTTTGTGTCGGACTCTTTTTCCAAACTAACCCTTTCAAACAAAATTCAAGACACATATAGAGAACATAAAGGGTAGAAAGACTAAAAGATGAATTCTAAAAAGGAAAATTTTCTCGACGTCAATAGGTGGCAACTCTACTGGGGACAGTAGAGGGCTTAAGCGGCATTTCAATCTTTTCAGATTCCATTTCTTGTATGTGTGTGAATGTTGTCTTTACATTAAATGGATGTGAATGAATGCTCTATTTACTTCACTTTAGTGCCTCGCACAATATCTGTGTTTTGTATTAGTGGCTCGCACAATGTCATCATTTCATATGGTGAGACACGATTTATGTGAATGTATGTTATGTGATTCCTCCCCCAGGAAGCGAATCCGTTAGTGTTTGATTACTGGACTCAACGGAGAATAATCCCACGAGGCTCAAGAAAGGCACCACTCAGATCCTCTCTAATTGAAAGATTAGATTAACTTCCCATCTAGTAAATTGCGATGATCTAGGGAGCTTCATGCCAAAAAGCCGCGAGAGTAAACGAAGATAGTTCAGCCTCTGATAAACCAAACGTAAAGGGGAGTCTCTCTTCATGCCTTTCCCTTTCAATTCCATGTAAATTTTGATTTAATATAAATTATGATTCCCTATAAATGTAAAGAAAAAGAAAACAAAATGAGAATTTCCATTCTTTGTCAATGTTATTATTGTACATATATCAAATCATGTCATGCTATCTTGTCATCAAAACAACTGACATTTATTTTGCAGGAAAATATTAAAAATCATAAAAAACCAAGACATTGCATCAATACATGTTGTTAATGCTTATCACGAATAAACTACCTACTCTTCTTGTAGGCAAGATTAGTCCCATTACCAAATCGATATCTAAGAAGGCACAAGGCCTATCCATAGATATGGTTGAAAGTACCCAACACGAATCAGGTTCTGTATCTTGAAATGAGTTTGAGGGACTTAAGAATCAAATAGCAGAATTGGCTATCCTTTTGAAAAAATAAAGTAAAAGCAATCAAGGACAGATAGTGCCTACTCAACTAAAGTCCTCCTCACAGGGTGACAATCAAAGTACTGACAAAAGGGGGGAAATACAGATACCTGAACCTTATTCCAATAAAGGAACCAACAAAACTCCTGAAATAATAAACCTCAGGGATGACCGGGAAACTTGGGATATAAGAAAGAAAGCCAAACAAATAGAGGAAACCATCCGGTCGTTAATCAAAGGGAATGGAAACTATGGATGTGTCACCTATTCAGATCTCTGCATATTCCCAAAGGCTCGATATCCTGACAAATTCCATGTCCCGGAGTTTGAAAAGTACAATGGGACAGACGATCCCTATACGCACCTGAAAGTATACATTGGCGAGCTAAGGTCTTATGCTGAAGATGAAAGCCTCAGAATGTAAATTTTCCAAAAATGTCTAACTGGAGAGGCTAGAGCCTGGTATGCCCTACTTGAAAATGCCAAAATTCACAATTGGGAAGAGTTAGCCCACGCCTTCCTAAATTAGTATAGCTTCGAGTCACAAATGGATCCAGACAGATATCAAATTACCAAAGTTAAAAAGCAGAACAATAAATCTTTCCGTAAATATGCCCAAAGATGGAGACGTCTGGTAGCGCAAGTCCTTCCATCAATGATAGAAACTGAGATGGTAATGACATTCATTGATATCCAAGAGGCACCTTACTACGAGAGAATCCTAGCAGGCATAGGAAAGTCATTCTCGGAGATGATCAAACACAGCGAAATGGCAGAGATGGGCCTGAAAGCAGGCAAGATTAAAGATTTCATGGCATTAGAACCAGTCGCTGAGCATATACAGCTGGCAAATATACAAGCACTCCCAAGAGGGTACCCGATAAAGGCAATGAAGATGTATCCCTCGTTTTACAAGGGCAAGCTAGGAGACCAACATATAGTCCCTCTATTTGGAAGAAGCAAGGCAATCTGCCATTTCAACAACAGGCTGTATTCAACTAATGTCAGGACAGAAAGAGAAAATTTGAAAAAACAAAAAATCGAGTGTTCACTCCACTGGGTGATTCCCTTGAAAATGTATTTGTGATGTTAATGGATCACAAGAAAATTATCGAACTGGCTCCACCTCTAGATCCAGGAAGCAAAAGATACAATCCAAGTCAGAGATGTGCTTACCACTCAAGGTCTTTGGGACACAATACACAAGATTGTTGGTCCTTAAAGCATAAAATTCAAAATCTGATCGAAAGTGGTAGTATTGTGGTCCAATGACTTGACCAGCAAAATGCTAACACCAACCTTCTGTTTCAGCATGATACGGAGGGAGTAAACATGATCGGGCCAGGAAGTGCTGAAAATCTAAATTGTAAGTACATACGAAGGATGGAGGAATACCCCTAAAGGAACAGAACAAATGTCCTAAAGTGGGAAAATTCAGAGGAATATAGGACAGTAAGTAAAAATTTTATGCACACATTTCACGTTTACTATGTGTATAATTTTGTCCAATAATTAAGTTTATAGGACTTGTCCTTTGAAAAGAAAAACTATATGGTTATAAATCCTCATCTTCATATAAATTTGTCACGTCAATCCATTGAGATATGATATGCTACAAGTGAATTTTTGCGATAATAAATGAATCCTAATTTTAGGATGACTGACCCCTTTAATCCAGTTTATATAATGTCTTTTTCGGGAGCTAGAGGCCACAGACCCCCAATTACTGGATCTAATCCTCCACAAAAAGTAAGAAAGTCCGCATATTTTGACCACACATGGCTCCTAAGTGATAAAAAAAGAATATGAGTTCTTCTTTCTTTTTTGATTACCTTCATAACGTATGTATTAGACCGAATCCATTCGATTTCTAAAGCATGAAAATGTGACTAAATTGGTCCTAGTTACTCTTCTGGATGGAGTAAAAGAAAACTGATTCTTGAACCCCTTTCACGCTCATGTCACGTCGAGGTACTGCAGAAGAAAAAACTACAAAATTCGATCCAATTTATCGTAATCGATTAGCAACAAGAATAAGGAAAATGATTGAATAAAGGAACTCCCAAACATTTGGCGATCTCAGATGTGTCGATATCAATGGCAACGCATTATTTCGATGAATTCTTTCTTCTGAAAGATAAGTGGATATAAGAAGTAGTGTTGTTGAGATCTATCTAGCTCTAAATATCTTTGGAATTCCTCCATTTGAAATTATAGGATAATAAAAAATATGGTTATAAATCCTCTGTATATGCATAGAAGGAGGAACAATGGTGGTTGTTGAAAAAGTAATCACTAGTTGACTGACACCTACAATTTATAATGATAAGATAGAACCCAATTTAAATTTGGATGGGAAAGCATAAGAATGATTCAGATTCATTCTAATTGATTTGGGCGGGAAGCACAAGGACGATTCAGATTCATTCAAATTTTCAGATTGTTGAAACGGAGAGAGAGGGGTGCACGGAGAGAGAGGAAGGATTTTGTTACGCCTTTCCTTTAGGCACAAACAATTACTAGTATAACAATACAGTAGTCTCGAATCAAACAACACAACCATCATACAATACAGTCCCACCACTTTCCTTTCAATCCTCCGACAAACAGTGGCGAAGCCAGAAATATTTTTCAGTGGGGTTAAAATTATTATTAAGCTATAAATAATTTGGCCGGGGTTCGAGTCCAGTGCCCCCGGCCCGAGCCAATTATTTTTAATATTTTTGTACTTTCGGGTCATACACATATTACAATATATATATATATATATATATATATATATATATATTACAATGATAATATAATAAGTAATAATATATATGGTATATATATATACTATATTGACTATTAATAGACTTTTTTAATCACAACTGTTCATAAGTAAATAATTCATTATTTATTTTTTAAAAATAATATAAATTAGATTATTATTTAGTTTAAAATATTATAGAGAGAGATACATATATTGAGATGATATGAGTCATATGTGGTTAAAATTTGATTGACAAAGTTATAAATTTTTAATTCGACCCCGTATAATAGAAAATTTATAAAATTTTAGTGGGGTCAATTTATATAATACTTAAAATTTTTAAAATTTACCTTACATTATAAAGCATTTTTCCCATTGGGATCAGTTGACCCCACAACCTTGTATGTGGATTCCCATTGCCGACTAATACCTAATACTTATCTACTACCTGTCATGCCATACCAACCTTCTTCCCTTCTCTCTCAAGAATTCATCACTCATTTCTTTTCAAAAATTTTACAATCTGCTCATTCCAATGGATCCTCAAAGGGTGAGATCTGCTCATTGCCTCATCTTGCCATACCCAATGCAAGGCCACATAAACCCAATGCTCAACTTCTCCAAATCTTTACATCAAAAAGGAGTCAAAGTGACCCTAGTAACAACAAACTTTATGTTCAAATCCCTTCACAAAATATCCAACACTTCCATCCCCATCCCCATTCAAAATATTTCTGATGGATATGACCAAGGTGGAAGGGATCAGGCACCGAGCCCTTCCTCCTACTACGCTAAATTTCAACAAACTGGCTCAGAAAGTCTAGCCAAACTTATTGAAAATCTTAAAACCCACCAATCTTGGCCGATTAATTGTATAATTTACGAGGCCAATTTTGCTTGGTAATTGGCGTCGTAAAAAACTTTAAATTACTTGTGGCTGCATTTTTTACACAATTATGCGCTGTAGGCAACATATACCATCAGCTGCAGCAGGGCCTAATTAGACTTCCTCTAGTCAGGCAAGAGGTTGTAGTTCCTGGACTGCCACCACTAGAACCTGCAGATACGCCATCCTTCGTTTATCAGCTCGAATCAGATATTTTGGATATACTACTGAATCAATTTGCACAAATTGATAAAGTGGATTGGGTGTTTTTCAACACTTTCTACAAGTTGGAGGAAGAGGTAATTAATTAACTTGCAAGATTAGTGATTAATTTTATTTTGACTAAGACTAATTTTTTTTTTATTCCATTAGCTTCACAAAAGAGTCACTTTTTTGTGAAACAAATATTTTATAAATAAGAAAATTATTACTATTTTTTTAAAAAAAACTGAGGGAATATTTCTTCCGTAAATATAAAAGAACCAATGAAACGAGAGTGGTTAATATGAAGTGAACTTCATGGTAAATTCACTTCATGCCCATTATAGCTCTGACACGCAGGTGGAGAGATCACCCTCTTGCCTAGATGTCAACACTGTATTGGACATGAAGTGAACTTACCGTGAAATTCACTTCATACTAACTAGATCCGAATAAAACCATTCAAATTACCCTACTATCCCGTGTGTACAACATTTGCTTCACAAATAGAATATTCTCCATGTTCTAAATTATACGATCATTATTGATTTTTAAAAATTAATTTAAGATATGTTTAAATGTAAAATTGAGATTACTCATTAAAAATTATGAAATAATAAAACAAACAATGAATAGTACTTTTTAAATAGTTTATGATATGAATCCTTTTATTGATTAAAATTTAAAATTTTATGTTAATTTTGAGTTTAAAAATCTCTCAAGTTAACTTTAAAAAGTCTACAAAGATCAAATAATATAGAATCGAATAGAGTATCATTTTGAATTTTTGAGGTCAATTTGTAAAATTCATATATTTAAATTTAATTTGTTGTTATTTATGAAAGTATCAAAAACAACTAAATTTATAATTATGGTAGTTTTAAATAATTTACATTAATTGTGATTTTATTAGTTAAAATTAAATAAATTCATACTAATTTTAAAATTTAGAATTTAACAAACTAGTTAACTTTTTAAAAAGTCAAAATGAGACTATTTTATGAAATAGAATTAATATTCATTGAATCGCGAGTTGGTTGAGAATAAGTTCATAGTGTGTGTGTGTGTGTGTGTATATATATATATATATATATATATATATATAAACCGTCGTAATAGCCCATGTTCGTTTGTTTGCGTTCGTTGGAGAGCCGGGATATATATATATATATATATATATATATATATATATAATTTCCTTTTATATTCTAGTTTTTTTGTTCTTTATTTTTTTTTGTAATAATTAAATTGTAGTACTAAATATCATTAAAAATGTAATGCATTGGTGATCAATTGTATGTAGAAAGTTGTTGCCAAAGTGACAACTATTGGACCTACCATCCCATGAAATATTTGCAGGATCAAAGAAAAATTACTCAACGACGATCAATTAGACTTCAATGTGCATCCAGATGAGCCTAAAACTAGCGATTGCATAAATTGGCTAAATCAACGACAAAATGAGTCAAAACGCCTTTATGTGTCATTTGGGAGTTTAGCTCAACTAGATGTTGAACAAATGGAAGAATTAGCTTGGGGCTTAAAGAAAAGTGACAAATATTTTTATGGATCGTTAGGAATTCAAGAGGCGTAAATGCGAAAGATTTTGTGGAAGAAACATTCGATAAGGGATTAATTGTTCACTGGTGCTCCCAATGGGAAATTCTAGCACATAAGGCCATAGGGTGTTTTGTTACACATTGTGGGTGGAATTCGATTTTGGAGGCGATTAGTTTGGGGGTTCCAATGGTGGCAATGCCTCATTGGTCTGATCAAAGCACGAATGCTAAATTTGTTGCGGATGTTTGGAAAATAGGGGTTAGGGTTAAGGTCGACGATCGAGGGATAATTGTGCGAGAAATGTTGGAAAATTGCATAAAAGAAGTTATGGAGGGAGAGGGAGGGGAGGGGATGAAAAGAAATGCAAGAAATTTGATGGAAATGGCAAGAGAGGCTGTTAAAGAAGGGGGAAGTTCTGATACAAGTACAGATGAATTTGTCTCAAAGTTAATTCAATATTGTTTGTGATATTTTGGTACCAAAATTTGAAGTTTCATTTTCACTATTTACTTGACAAAATAAAATAAGGTATGGGATTAGAATAAAGAATAAAGGAAATTAAGTTGTAAGGTTTTTTGCACATATGTATTGATTGGATAATTTGATGTCCATCAATTTTGTGGTTGTGGATTGAGTAGATACCGGATGTCCTATGTATGCAATTTTTATTATACATCTTGTATATATATATATTTTTTTTGAGGAAAAATTGAATTTCATAACTGGAGATCAAAGCTTAGAGCATTACAAATAAAAGGAGGGGGAATAGAGCCCCATTCCTGGATATTAGACATAGAATTCGAAGCACGAGCTAAGAGATGTGCAACAAAATTCGCTGACCTCCTAACAAAATAGATGCGACAATCGACTATAGAAGCAACCAAATCCTTAAATTCATTCACCACCAAACCCACATAATTCGGAGAGAAAGATGAAGGCCGAATAGCTTGTATTAACATGGAAGAGTCGGATTCAACAATTACATGTGAAGCACCAAGTCTTTTAAGCCAACTTAAAGCCTCCCTAAAGCTGACTGCCTCGGCCAAAACAAAATTTGCAGGACCCAAAATTGAACCACATCGAGCTGCTATCATCGTCCCCTCAGAGTTGCGAAGAACCATGCCAAAACCTAACTTACTTTCTGATGAGAACAAAGCTCCATCTACATTACATTTCAGCCAACCGCGGGCAAGTTTGCACCAGCTCACAACGCCAGAAATTTGATCGGGGAGTAGGTCACCATTTATGAGGATTTGGGCATGTTGCCATTGAGCAAGAAAGGAACCAGCCAGGTTGACAATCGCCGAAGGCCATTTACGCAAGTTTTTCCTAACCACATCATTTTGATTCTTCCATAAAGATCATAAAAGCACACAAGACAGTTGGATGACCTCATTGTTGTTGCCCATAATAAGAGCTTCAATCCATTGGATAATGTCAGCACCATTGAGAAAGGGAAGCAGTAAAGCTGAAAGTCTCCAACACTCAACAGCAATTGAGCCGTGAAGAAATAGATGTGAAGCCGTCTCCATGGAGTGAGCACAAATTGAGCAAGAGGAATCTACATCAATCTATCTTTGTCTTAAATTCTCTTTGGTTAGAAGACAACCTTGGCAAATGTGCCAAATTAAATTTCGCACTTTAGGAGGGATTTTTAGCAACCATAATTTCTTCCAAATTTGAGAGGAATGAGTAGGATTAATAAAATACAAATGAGCGATGAGAGTTCAATAGGCACTATGGACTGAATATATACCACTTGTGTCCTTGCACCAGAAAATATTATCATAGGAACGTAGAGTAGGAAGAGGTACCTGTAGAATTAGAGCACCATCTCTAGGAATGAAGATATCATTGATTAGATCAATATCCCAATACTGTTCATTTGGGATCATCAAAGACTGTACCGATGCACACAACAACCCAAGAATTGGAGGAGATGAAATTTGAGGGTTAGCTTCATCAGGGAGCCAAGCGTCTGCCCAAATATTAATAGATGAACCATCTCCCACTCGCCATCTAACATTCTGCTTAATTAGATCCTAGGCAGCCAAGATACTGCTCTAAATGAACCTAGCATTATTCTTCTTGTTGGCATGCAAAAAATCAGTTCTTCTATAGTATTTAGCCTTGTAGACACGACAACAAGAGAATTGGGGGAAGTTAACAGTCTCCAACCATTTTTTCCCAACATAGCTAAATTAAATTCGTGGAGCTTATGAAAGCCAAGTTCCCCAAATTGTTTGCGAGCATAGAGAGCATTCCAGCTCTTCTAATGAATACTCGATGACTCTCCAGAGTTAGATCACCACCAGAATCTGCTCATAATTCTTTCAAGATCCACACATAAATTCAAAGGAAGAAGAAAAACACTCATAGCATACGTTGGTAGATCTTGGGCAACTGTTTTAATCAAAACTTCCTTGTCGACTTTTGATAGGAACCTTTTCTTCTAGCTTTCCAAACAAGACCAAAACTTCTCTTTAAGAAAAGAAAGAATTTGGGTCTTATTTCTTCCAACAAAAGAGGGTAGACCAAGATACTTGCCATGGCCTGTAGTTCGTTAAACATTCAAGGAAGAGCAAATTAAATGCTGTAAAGGCAAAGGAGTATTCACGCTAAAAGAAATATAAGATTTCTAGTAGTTGATTTGTTGACCCGAGGCTCGTTCATATTCATTGATGAAAGCTCTGATGATGTCACATTCACGCATATTTGCCCGAAAGAATAAAAAGTTGTCATCGGCAAAAAATAAATTAGATATAATTGGAGCGCTATGGCAATTTTACAGCCATGAAGAAGTCCCCGCCGTTCATATCTTCTCAACAAGGCCGAGAAACCTTCTGCACATAAGATGAATAGATAGGGGGGAGAGGGGGCAACCTTGCCTTAACCCTCGAGAAGGAGTGAATTTTTTAGTTCAAAGCCCCCATGAAAAATCGAATAAGTCACCGACCGAATACACATTAAAATCCAATTAATCCATTTAATCAAAAACCCCATTCGAACCATCACCTTCTCTAAAAAAGCCCATTCAAGTTTATCATAAGCCTTGCTCATGTAAATCTTCAAGGCTACATAACCATCACGACCTTGACGTTTACTCTTCAAATAATGGGATACCTCGTAAGCAACCATGATATTATCAGTTATCAATCTTCCTGGTATGAAAGCACTTTCGAACTCGGAGACTAAACTGATCAGAACAACTTTGAGTCTATTTGCCAGCATCTTCGAAATTATCTTATAAAGGACGTTACATAACGCAATAGGTCATAAATCAGATGCCACTTCCGGTGAGTTTTTCTTAGGAATTAGGATAAGATTGGTATGATTAAGACCAATCGGGAGGGAGGAATTATGAAGAGCATCAAGACATGCAGAAGAGACATCCGCACCAACAATAGACCAAAATTTCTGATAAAATGTTGGGTTCATACCATCCGGACCCAGGGCTTTATCTGGACCCATAGAGAAAAGAGCCTCCTTCACTTCATCATTGGTAAAATCTGCAATCAAAATTTTTTGTTGCTCCTCAGATAAACAAGTGTCAATGTTATTAATAATCTGGCCGACAACACAGCCACGAGAAGAAAATATATCTTTGAAATAGGACGTGAGAAAGTCAGTAAGACCATAATCCCAAGTCTGCCAGTATCCATTTTGGTCTTTTAACTGAGAAATAGAATTGCATTTTTTCCTGGCAGAGGCAGAAATATGTAAATAGCGAGACTTGCAGTCATCTTCCTTTAACAAATGTTGTTTTGATCTTTGCTTCCAGAAGACCTCTTGCTGAGCTAGGAGTTTATTATAGTTCCTTTTAGCCTCTTCAAATTGTTGGATAGAGACCGAATCATATTTGGATCGAAGGGAGTTCATTTGAGCTCGACAGTCTCTAATATGCTCCTCAAATCGACGAGATAAAGACTTCCCCCAACACAATAAATCCTTTCCACATCTTTCTAATTTTAGTTGGATTGGGATACCTGCAGTACTCACCCAACTAGACTCAATCACACCTCTGCATTGTGGTTCCCTTAGCCAGACGTTTTCTAATTTAAAGGTGCTGGTTCTGTACACCTGAGAAGAAAGGAGGAAATCTAGAAGGATATCAGAGTGATCGGACATAGTAACTTCAATATTACGGAGCTTGACATAAGGGAAAGAGGAACACCAAGATGAGGAAGCAAGAGCATGATCAAGACGCTCTTCAACACCATCCAAGAGACCCCTATGCCTTTCCCAAGTAAAAGGGTGCCCAACCATACCAATATCTAGAAGACCGCTGTCTTCCACAGCAAGCCGAAAACCTTCCACCAAACGAGTAGGATGAGGAATATTACCAAGCTTTTCAGAAGGATGGAGTAGATCGTTAAAATCCTCTAGACAGCACTAAGGAGTAGTGAAGTTAAGACTTAGAGAACAAAGAAGATTCCAGGATAATTGACGTTGAGCTTGCGACGTGTGCCCATAAAAGCCAGTGAGGCGCCACATTGACATTGACGGCAAAGATGCCTCAATATTAATGTGATTATAGGAGTAGCTAAGGAGCTTGACACTATTTTTTTCCTTCCAAAGGAGAACAAGACCCCCTCCATGGCCAATACTACTTAAAGCAAAGAAGCCATTGAACCCTAGCTTATGTTTTATGGCTAAAATCCTGTCACGAGGAACCATTATTCCAATCAAAAATACAAACATGGACTTATAGAGATGGACTAAATCCACCAGAACTTGAATTGTACGTGGATTGCCCAAACCATGACAATTCCAGCTTAAGGTCGTCATTGAGCTCGGTGGGCCTGGATTTCAGAACCCACCTTCAATCTGTTGTTTGGTGTCAGATTAACCATCATCCACTACAAGAAAATGGCTTAAAACCAACGAAATTATTATCGACGGAAGATATTCAGTCGACCTTATTGTAATTTTGACCGAATATTCAGTCGATAGTATTTCCCTCAGAAATATGTTATCTTCGACGGAATTCAGTCGGGATAACACCAGTCCAAGGGCGCCAACATTTTGCGCCACGCGAATTATAAGTTCGACGGAATCAGATTTATTATCGACGGAATATCCGTCAGAAATATAGTAATCTCGAGGGAACCAATTTCGACAGATATTTCATCGAGAATAGTCGATTAAAAACCATTCAGCTCCTTCTTTCTCTTATTTTATTTCTGATCTCTCTCTTCTCTCTCTACCACGTCTTTCTTTCTGGTCTCTCTCTTCTTTCTAGCGCGACGGCAGCTCATACCCTCTCTATCCGGCCAGCAGCTCCTCCCTCTCGCCGGTATTCTCTCTCATACACAGTATATATTGATCGTAAAGGGGAAAACCCTTGTCCTCACCCTTCAACTCCTCTATCTTTCTGTCACGGTTAGTTGGCTTTCCGGCGATGTCGTGGGTGTCGGCGGCGGCGTTGTGTTATATCGTCTCTCCTATTTCTAGCATTCAAATCAATTGAGGTACACAATTTTTTTCTTCAGTTAATACCATTAAGGTTTGAATATTATATAGGCTATATATGCAATTGATTTTGGGGCTTAATTTAGGTTTTAATTTGTCGTGTTATATATAAAGCTGATGGAGGCTGAATGTTCAATTTGAGTTTTATATTTAATTTAGGGTTTAATTTGGTTTGGTATGAAACTAATTTTGAGACTGAGATGTTGCTTGTGGTTTTATCGATATTGGTTTACTGTACCCTTCAAATTAGTCTTTAATTTGTGCCCAGGCAGTTATAATGTCCATAATCAGTAGTGTGTTTAATTTGTTATCTGATATTGAGGAGTTATAATGCAGTGTGATAAACTTAATTTGCAAAGTGTTACGATTTACGCCTTTTCCAAAGATTGTGAATTTTAATTTGTCAATCAATTGAAGACTTCCCTTATTTTGGTGTTAAGTATTAATTCACGAAATTTCGATTAATTTCGTGGAAGTTATAGATGGTAATAGATAAATATTTAATTAACTATATAAAAGATAATATATTATAATATAATAAATAAATATTTATATAAATTAATAAATTAATTAAAAAATACTAGAGCTTTAAATAACTTTAATAAATTATATAATATAATATAATATAATATAATATAATAGACTTTAAAATAAAATAAATTTACTTTATTTTATTATTTAATATAATATTATAAAAAATAAAATAAAATTAAAATTAATTAATTAATTAATTAATTAATTTAACTAAATAAAATTAAAAGTAAAACATATATAGTAAAATAAAATAAAATAAAATAATACAAAATAAAATAAATTAAAATACATAAATAAATAAAAAGTATAATAATAAATTAATTTTAAAATAAATTTAATAATAAACTAGAATATATTAAAATTAATTAATTTAAATAATATAATATAATAAAAAAAAAATAACATATAAAATAAATATAGTAAAATAAAATAAAATACAAAAATTATCTTAAACTAAGTAGCATTTGCTTAGTTTTCCATTACATAAAAAAAACTTAAGAATCGAATAAAATAATAAACTAAGTAGAATTTGCTTAGTTTTCTACAATTAAAACCGATCGAATAATAAGTTGTCTACATATTCAATAAATAAAATAAAATACATATGTCGATCGGGTAGCATTTACCTAGTTTTTCATTGGTAAAATAAACCAAATACCATATTTGCTTAGTTTGCTACAATTTTCAAATATAATAACATATAAATTAAATGATGCACTTCCTTTTATGCAGGGTTCGAGCATAGTCATAAACTAATAGTACTCCAACCTCGGTTCGAATAAAAAACATAAGTAGTCGAGTTTTGTCTTATGTCTTTTATAATAATAATAAAGTTAATTGAATTATTGAAGACATTCTCACTTTATTCCATCATAATGAGATGCCAACATACGGAAGGAGTGTCATTAAGTTGTTGAACAAAGTTATAGGTTAAAAACGATCCCTCTAGATGAGCGAACGATCACTTCTCTACTAGAATGAATCATTACGATATGGGTCCAATCCATGGCACTTTCACCACTCCAAATTCTCACATTCCAAATTCTCGGATGGGTATTTGGAAGTGGTGGTGAAGCTTTATACGGCATGGATTGAACCCATATCCTGCAATGATTCATTCATAGTAGTAGAAGTGATCGCTCGCTCATCTAGAGGGTTGCTTAACTTGGAACTTTGTTCAATAACTTAATGGAACTCCTTTGGGATGTTGTCATCATTATGATGGAAACGTTGAGGAATGTCCGCAATAATTTAATTAACTTTATTAATAGAGTATAGGACACAAACAGAACTAAAACCCTTTTTTTGTCCGATTCTTCGCCGAGGAACCTATTGAGTACTATTAGCTACAATGAATCGCAACTAATATGAAACTTAGATCGACTCTTCTCCTAGTATTATTACAATGCAATCGCTATGAAACTTAGAAACCCGTTTGATAATTGTGTTTATAGAGTGGATGTCTAACAAGAATCTCTATAGATTCCAAATAACAATTCTCATAAACTAATTAAGTACCACTTACTTAGTTTATCATAGGCAAAATAAACTAAGTAGCATTTGCTTAGTTTGCCACAATTTTCAATAAACTCAATAATACTCTCCCTTTGCTCTTCAATACACTCATAAAATATATATATGTAATATACTTTGAAACTTAGAAACTCGCTTGACATTCACTCAAGAGGAGTGAATGTTGAATAGTCCCCATTTGGGATCATTATTGGATGTTATGTCTCTCACTTAGGTTTAATTCATTGAGGTAGCGTACGTGTTTATAATATTTTGAGGATTTTTTAGCTGGGGTCTCTACATATGTTCTTCGAGTGCATACTTAGACTAAGTTGTCTTAGTCTATTTCGTGTACTTGGAGACCATGGGGAGGTGATGCTAAAATTTTCTTAAAATATTATAAACACGCACCTTGTGAATGGCACTAGTGAGGAGACGCATCCAGGAACGAGATAGAAGCCATAACCCTTGTAGAGTGGAGATATATATTAGGTAAACTAAATACATGCATATATATTCTAATTGGGTATTTTCTTCAATTAAAGATGTCAGCCGACTGGAGTTGGATGTACCGTAGGATACCAATTGA
Source organism: Panax quinquefolius (assembly GCA_020205615.1). NCBI lineage: Eukaryota > Viridiplantae > Streptophyta > Magnoliopsida > Apiales > Araliaceae > Panax > Panax quinquefolius. The sequence goes on from CM035152.1 coordinate 141,412,471, forward strand.
TGGGAGGGGATTAGTTGATGCATACCGTGAAGAGGTGTCCAATTTTATGAATAAAGCAATAGAACATGTTGATGATCCAAACGGAAAGATGAGACGCCCATGTTTCAAGTGTAAGAACATGATATGGAAGACTGCCGATGAAGTTAAATTTGACTTATATTCACGTGGGTTTGTGGATGGGTATTTGGTATGGACTCATCACGGGGAATCAACTGAGTTTAGAGAACGAACAGATAGTACTGTAGACCAATCGGATCACGGGGATTCACAAGCAGATAAGTATGACGTCGTGCAGATGTTGGTTGATGCGTATGGCCCTACCAATATTGACTGGGCTGAAAACGAGCATGCGTCAAGCAGTGCTCAACATAAGCCAAATGATTCAGCAGCTGCTTTCTAAAAGTTGCTATCTGAATCGGGTGTTCCATTCTATCCTGGAAATGACAAGCACACCAGGCTTTCTACAGTTACTAAGCTTTTACATTTTAAGAATGAGCATGACTGTAGTGAGAGAGGATTCAATGATTTGCTTGATATTCTCAGCGAGTTCTTACCCAGGGATAATACGTTGCCCGCGAATTACTATGAGGTGAAGAAGATGGTTAAGGGGTTGAATCTCGAGTATGAGAAGATCGATGCTTATGAGCAGGATTGCATGTTATATTATGGGGAGGACAAAGATAATGTGCAGTGTGATATCTGCAACTCGCCAGGGTACAAGATCACAAAATGTGGGGGGAAGGAGAAACATGTTCCAAAGAAGATTTTACTCAGATTTTCTCTCTTGCCGAGGTTGCAAAGTATTTATTCATGTCTGTGACACCGCCAAAGATATGAGTTGGCATAGAACAAGGGATGTCGTGCCTGGTCAATTGACTCACCCAGCAGAAGAAGATGAATGGGAGAATTTTGATGCCAATTTTCCACAATTTGTCGAAGAAGTTAGGAATGTCAGGCTTGGCATGGCTACTGATGGATTCTGTCCATTTAATAATTTTAGTTACCTTATTCATTTGGCCGTTGATTATGGTAGCTTACAATCTTCCACCGCCAATGTGCATGAGGGATCCGTATCTTTTCTTGAACTTACTTATACCGGGGGATAAGAGTCCTACAAAAGATATTAACGTGTACCTCAGGCCGTTAGTCGATGAACTTAAGATGCTGTGGGAAACAGGTGTTCAGACTTTTGATAAATCATCAGGCGTAATTTTGTGATGAAGGGAAGTTTTGTTGTGGACTATCACCGACTTTCCAAAGACTTGGGATGATTAGTGGTTGGTCGACTAATGGCAAGTTGTCATGTCCAGTCTGCATGGGGGATGTGCAAGGCACTCAACTACGTCATGGTCGGAAAACTAGTTTTTTTTGGAACTGCTCGTAGATTCTTGCCTGCTAAGCACAGTTATAGAAAGATGTCTACACAATTCAACAGAAAGACAAAGAAGAAAGGGGTTGTTGGTCGTCATCGGGCGGCGTATATATTGGGTCAAGTTAAATGATCTAACATTTCCACCCCCTAGGAAGGAGCATGGTACGTTGAGAGCTATAGGATATGGGAAAAGTCATAACTGGACTCACTCGCCAATTTGGTTTGAGTTGCCATACTTGGTCACACTAGCACTTCGTCATTGTATAGATGTTATGCATACAGAAAAGAATGTATTTGAGAACTTCTTTTACACCGTACTAGATACAAGTGGTAAAACAAAAGATAATGATAAAGCACGTAAAGACTTGGAGGAAATGAATATCAGACCAGAATTTTGGCTCCGACCTAACAACACAAAACCAAAAGCTCCATTTTGTCTTACCAAGCAACAGGTTGAAAACATTTGCAAGTGGCTTAGCGAATTGAATCTCCCAGATGGATATGCTTCTAACATATCTCGTTGTACTAAGGTTGAACAGTTGAAAATTACTGGGTTCAAAAGTCACGACTATCATGTATTCATGCAGAAGTTGATGCCAATTGCATTTTGTGAGGTGTTACCTAGGAATATTAATGATACTTTTACCGCACTTTCAAATTTCTTTCGGGATATTTGTTCAACTGTTATAAGGTATAGTGATGTGGAGCAGATGGAGAAAAACATAGTGTTGACAATGTGCAAGCTCGAAATGATTTTACCACCGGGGTTCTTTGACAGCATGGAGCATTTGCCTATTCATCTGCCATATGAACTTAAACTTGGAGGACCGGTGCAATATCGATGGATGTATCCATTTGAGAGGTAATATCACATATATTGTGCAATATTCGTCATCTTTATATTTAACTTATCAGGTAATATATATCACATACTTTCATATTTCAGGTATATGCGTCGATTAAAGCATAAAGTTAAAAATAAAGCGTCGTAGAGGGTTCTATTATTTGAACGCTATATACGGAGGAAGAGCTTGTCAACTTTCGCTTCGTTGTACTTTGACGATGTAGTCATGCAACGAAGCATAACCGCCTAATAGAATGAGGATCCGGGATCCGTCTGTCGTCGGCCGATAATGAGTTGGTTGTATTCACTTATCCAAACTAAACCATGTGGACATGAGACGAAGACTTACCTAACCGATAAAGATTTAAAGATTGTCTCTACATACGTGCTTCTAAATATGCTCAAGTATCATCGCATACATCAAGTATGTATTATTACAAGTTGAAAATGATTTATCTATCCTTAATCAAAAATTAATTAATTGTCATATTATTGTACGCAGTTCATTCGAATTAGAAGCGCATGCTTCTAACCCGGGGTTAACAGAATCACAGATGGAAGCATTCACTAATGCAAATTTTCACCAGTGGTTTAAGAGAAGGGTCGAAGAAGAGAACGCGTATGATCATTTTAGAGATGTCATTTTAGGCCCGTATAAACTTGTTCGTTCATTTCCAGGTTGTATCGTGAATGGGTATAGATTCAAGGTTGATGGCTTGAATGAATTGACATCAGTCAACTCCGGTGTTGTCGTGTTAGGAAGTTGTTATGAAGATTCTGAATCCAATTACTATGGAAGATTAAAGGAAGTGGTTGTGCTCAATTATCCAGGGGCTAAAAAGGTCGTTACATTTAAGTGTCGCTGGTTTGATACTGCAAAGGGTGTTAAAGTTGATCGTAATAGAATCGTCACAGTAGATATAAAATCTATTTTACAGTCTGATGATGTATTTGTGTTAGCTAGCCAAGTAACTCAAGTGTACTACGCCCCTAATGTCGTTCATAGTAGAACCCCCTGGTATACAGTTGTGACAACGAAGACTCAGCCATTTGATGGTACTAATTTGTCTGGAACGGATGACCCGTTGCAAGAACAAGTTAGCAATCCCAGCCACGTTGTGGTATATGATGACGATGTGTTGGGTGATGATGTCGTTGACGTACTCGATGTTGATGAAGTGGAGGAAGATGTGGTTGTTAGTCCGTATATGATGGTAGAAGATGATATTGAGGAAGAAATTGATACAAAAGAGGAAGAGACGGAATTAGAGGATGAAAATGATTTTGATTCAGACGGGTTTGACGACGTTCTACTTCTTCACTAATTGGTGTTTTGTAAATACTATACAACTAAAATCAATCATAATATATATAAAATCAATCATTTGATGGCCATTAATTAATGCTCATCGATATCTATATCTCTATTTCAAGAGAGATGCAACTATATATGCCTCGACATAGCAGTGGAGGTGGCCATGGTGGCGGCCGCTCCGGATCGGGTGACGGCTCCCAGGGAGGGTCGCTTTCAGATGCTAGTGATTTGATTTCTTTTTTGGCTCAGTAACATTATTTTCTTAACTATATTATACATTCATTTACTATTTTTGGACAATGTCATAAATATATATATTAACATACAGATGCTAGACGTCGGCGTTCGCGAGGGCCTAACCTCGGTCGATTAGGTCATCCACCCAAGAGTTCTCGACACGATTCGATTGATGACGGCTCATCTGCGTATAGGTTTCAACTATAATATATCACTTATATTCAATTAGAATGATATTATCATGTGATTAATAAATTAAAATATTCTTAATAAATTTTGTATTCTAGTATTATGGATCATGTCGCTAAGGCGACCGTACACATCATCTACCCCGACGCGATCTCTACTACTAGGCGTGCATGCGATTTAGTCAAGACGCGCTTACGATCTGCCGGCTTCATGGTGACGAAGTTGTCATGAGTTTCACGTAAGTGGACTTACATATATTAAATCAAGGTCCATGCATGTTATTTACATATTGTTGAAATAATAAATTATACGTATGTTATGTCTGTTTGATAGAGATACTACAGATACGAGGCCGGCATCACTGAGGCGGATGGTGACGTCGTTATCATTGCCCACATCTCGAAGAATTATGCCGGCTGGTTGTACGAGATGCGACAGGGGGCAATCCGGGCGGTAGGAAAAACGTCTGGGACTACTTTGCGAGATCATCAGCCCCCGGCAGTATCAGATGCAGCATGGGATGATGTTGCGTTCAAGACCAAGTCGAAGCAGATGAAAAAGAATCACGGCAAGCTGCGAGTTGTACATACTTCTGGCTTGCAGTCGTTTCAGGAGGTTAAGTCGGTATGTATTTCCCTTTAGTTTAGTTTAATCTTATATTGCAACTATAGTAAATTAAGGTGATCTTATTTAATGTATATGATCTAGGCCATGCGGAGTAGCTTGGGTCGACCTCCTACTATGATCGAGTTCTGGGATAGAGTCCATACGCCGAAGGGCTCTACTTCGGCGTTGACGATATCTCCAACAGCACTAGCTATACGGGTAATACATTTACTATAATAGATATTATTTAGGATAATATTACGTAATTTATATGATGATACCAAGATAACTCACTTGTATATCAAATTACAGGAGCGGTTTGAGAAGCTCCGTAGCCAGCGTATAGCAGAGTTGCAGGCTGCTAGGGGCGATGCTGAGACGTTAGATTCCACCGTCCCTCCGCTCGAGATTAGTTTATCTCAAGACGAGGAGACGGCTCTTTGGGTCGCGTCTTAGGATACTCTCACTAGTACTATATTTTACGGTATCGAGTCTTTGGGGTTCTGAGGGATATAATTTTTATGTTTCTACCGCGCCAGAGCGTGGGACCATCACATCTGGTAATGGCTTAGATGATGCTTTATTCCAGCGTGTTATGGCTGCGGTGTCGGAGAGGTTTGAGATCGATCCGCTGTTCCATCGTCAAGACCCGCCCAGCCATTCTCGCCTCCATCAGCTTGCGCAGGACATTGCAGATGGTGCCACCGCCGAGAGTACGGGTATCCCTCTGGAGCAGTGGGCCGCGATACGCGACGAGATTGTTTGGATGGTGGTTACCTTAGTCGAGGACGCGTTTGGGCCGATGTTGAGTCAGCGCTCGACTGCTCAGGTATATTTTATTTTAAATACAAATATATATTCTGCATGTTATTTAATTTTCATTTAGTTATCTTTAACTGAATCATATATATGGACTAATGAGTTACATTATATTGTATCAACAGGCTGACGAGCGGACTGACGAGCGGGATGACGATTTTCATACTCCAGAGCAGTGTCGACGTCCGTCTGATGATCCTCCTCACACCGAGGGCTCTACTAGCTTGACTTAGTTTACATTCTTTTGTAGTTTAAATTCTTTTGTATTAATTTTACATAACTTTTGACGTACATGTTGTAGTTTAAACCTTATCATTACTTTGGTTTTGTTGCGATTTGACACTTGGCTTAATTTAGATTAATGGGATGTTTGTTATAGTTTAGTTTATATTAATGGGATGTTTTTGACCTTTTTACTTCTCATTTAATTAGTTGGTTTTTGATATATTGTTGGATGTGGTGATTTGTAATTGTAATTTATGTTATTGGCCATGTTGTTAGCTTGTGTATGTGATGTTGGGAAAACAGGTACAAGTACAAGTACAAAATGTGAGTTAAATCCCTGGATATTGCAAAAACAAATAAAATATTTAAAAAAAATCCCCTATCCTCGACAGAATCTGGGTATTGTCGACGGATGTCCGTCGAGGTTAAGGTATTTCCCATTTTTATCAGTCTGGCACATGGCAAGCTTATCATCGACCGAATATCCTCGACTGAATAACCTCGACGGAATGGTGGTATACTCGACGGAATTCCATCGCAGTTAATTTGTTTTTCCAATTTTATCAGGCTACCACATGGCAAGCTTATCATCGAGCGAATATCCTCGACCAATACGTTTCAGTCGGGGATATATTAACTCTGACTGAAGGTTCGGTCGATACTAATTCCGTCGACTCTAAGTATTACCGGCCGAAAAATCAATGAACTTATTTTCGATGTGCTTATATACGACCGAATTTTTGACCGACTATTTCGTCGATAATAAGGTTTTTCTCGACGGAATAACCTTATTATCGACGGAATATTCAGTCAAAAATAACCTTTTTTGTTGTAGTGATCATATCAGAGCTTTTATCAACATTAACATTAGTCAACAACACATCAGGTGTTATTAATTCTCCATCAGTACGGCGGCGTTTTTGATCCGTAATAATAAGCCCATTATCCACAACAAATTCCACATTTATAGGACCAGTAATAAACTTGATTGACGTTCCAGCAGGGAGATCTGGTAAATCATGGGAAATTTTGGTAGTAGTTGTCAAATGAGGCATTTTTACCTGATAATTAGGGAGACTCTTGTCGTGTAAGACAGTTGTCCTAGGTGTGCCTGGATTACTCGGAGAACCCAAATCCATGTCAACACCCGTATTGGACTTGCCGATAACCGGAGGAGGGCAGTCTTGGAGGGAAGTCTGGAGCCACTTATCAGCCATTCGGTTGTTATTGTGACGGGGTTGGGCGCGGAGCCACAAGCCATAAGATAATTCTGATGGAGGAATGGGATTTTCTAATGAGAGGTGGCAGAATTTTTCTGAATGATCCATAAAATCACAATAGAAACTGAAGGTGGGCAATCTTTTATACTTGAATTGAATCCAAAACCACTCCCCACCAGGTCTCTTCATTTTCATTTTACAGACTAGAGGTTTGTAAATATTCATCGCAACCCTAATGCGCATAAAAGTTTTCAATTGACCATCAAAGTTACGTTCATCAGAAAGAACATATTTACCAATATAGTTCCCAATTGCCCGACTAACTTTCTCTGACAGATAACCCAGTGGTAAATTATATGCTTGCACCCACATCTCAACATGATCCAATGGGACTTGTGACGGTTGTTCGCTGAGTTGCATTTACGAAGAATGAGAATCTGGTTGCTCAGGGACCAGGGACCATCATTAAGCACACGACATAGATCCCGTTCATGAAAAGAACGAAGGATGTAGCGATTCTGGCCAAGCTCTTTCACATCCATGCCCTTAATCGACTGCCAAATCGGAATAAGATTAGTCTTCATTGCTTCAAAATCCATCTTCTTCTCGGTGAGGAAGCGACCCACTAGACACAATTGGTATTCATCTTGTATATAAAAAGTTAAGTCATCAATTTTTATAAAATATATAAAAAAGAGTTGTTATATAGGGAAAAAGTTCTATTGGGTGTATTAAATTGTTGCATATAGCAGTAATATTTGTTTGTAATTGGGGTGCAAAAGTTTGGCAGGGTGAAATTTGTAAGACTCTGTTTGGACAAAATTTAATATTTTTGATCCATCTCTAAATTAATAAAAAATTCCAGTCCCAACAATATTAATTTATAAAAGTTCTATTGTATTTTTGTTGAAGCTATATAACACTTGTGATTTAAAAAATAATATTGCAGTTTTTTATCTCCTACTTTCTCTCTCATTCTTAAAAAGTCGGACCGAGAAAGATCAAGAATCGAATAATTCAGCATTAATGCTATGTTTGGATTGAGAAAATAGAATATAAGAAAGAATGAAATAGAAATAATGTATTTAATGATCATTTTGGAAGATAAATCATTCCAATATAATGAAAATTAACTCTATTCCTTTGTTTTTTATTCCATGCGGAGAAGATGAAATAAAAATCTATTCCAATGGAATGAATACATGTGATAATTTTGTAATTATATGACAACGCCCACCACCTTAATAACTAAATATACACTTAAAATACTTTAAAATTATTCTATCCCATTATCTATTTTAATTCATTTCTTCAATCCAAATTCAACATAATAGCGGAACCAGAGCTTGTATTATCTATGATTTAAATCTGATATAAAATAAATTCCAAGGAAGAGAAGAGACATTAAATGTAATACTAATATCCCATCAGAACATGTGGGATATTCGGAACATATGAGATATTTGGATATATGTAACATTCATGATCGGTTCCTTTCTTTTCTTTGATATACAAGAGACGGACAAGACAAGACTATTCCCTAGCTGGTGGGCCAAATAATCCTGATATCAAAGACGTTAAAAAACAAAATAAAATAATGAGTTTTTGAGTTGTTGTCATAGTAATAACAATGAAACTATTTTCCGAGTCAATTATTTTTAACACTTTTGTACTTTGGGGTGACACACACACACACACACACACACACACACATATATATATATATATATATATATATATATATATATATTACTATGATAATATAATAAGTAATAATATATGATATATATACAATTATATTATTTCATAATATAATTTTTTAATCACAACTGCTCATAAGTAAGTAATTCATTATTTATTTTAAAAAATAATATAAATTAGATTATTATTTAGTTTAAAATATTAGATGATACGAGTCATATGTGGTTAAAATTTGATTGACAAAGTTTTAAATTTTTAATTTGACCCCGTATAATAGAAAATTTATAAAATTTTAGTGGGGTCAATTTATATATAACTAGTTGATAACCCGTGCAATGCACGGACTAATTTGAATAATAATTTTAATAATTTGTCATACATTCATATCAAAAAAATTAATACATAATTCAGAAATTATTTTTACCCGTAAGTGCCTAATAACACTGTTGGAAGAATGCATATTGTGATTTGATGTTTTATGAAAAAGCTCATGATTATGTAAAGTCCTTCAAAGAATATATGTACAAGGACTTAGTGATAGATCAAAGTTGTTAGGTTGATCTTAGCCTTTTAATGTTTACTTATATAGATAAGGAGATCAAATCTGTTAGGTTGATCTATGACTAGAAAGAAATAGATAGGCTAGTAGTCTATTCGTCTGATCAACAGAATGCAGAAGCTAAGGCAGGATCGCAGAGCTGAGATAATCGTAGTGTATCTGCCTTGAAAAGTCTCTCCAGGAATCGTAGAGTGGTCCAGACGTTTGCCAAGCTAACTTAGAGATTGTAGGGTGCTCTTGGAAACGCAGAGTCTGCATGACGAGCAAGTGAAGATCGTAGTGTTAACAGATCGTAGTGAGAAATCGTAGTGATCTCTTAAGTACAAGCACCAATATGACAAGACACTACGATATTAATAGTAGAGTGACATCCGCCAGGTCGGAAACATCAAGCCCTATCGTTCATTTGAAGATAGACTCCAACAAATATGGAATGGGTTTTGAACGTTGAAGCTCTCACCAGTCCCAACGTACAAAAGATATCCTTAGTATTGATCAAAAGAAACGTATTCAAGAAGCTAAGAAAAGGATCATTGGGCAGAAGAAAACACCTTTTGAGGTGTTAGGTGAGAAAGCAGTCTGCTGTGTTAGTGGGCCAGAGTGCAATTCAGATGATGTGAAGAAAAGTCTCCATCAAAGCTCAGAAATGTCAAACGCATTTAATGGCTCATCAGATAACTTCAACGGATAGATTTCAAGATCACATATATACAGATCAAAGACAGATGAGAGAAAAAAAAGCAAGTATTGAACAAAACGCACAAGAACTCTAAACGCTGAACTCTACGATCTGAAAAAAATGGAAAGCTTGCTCAACTACTCAGTTCTTTCGAACAAGTGCTTAACTGCAACTGAGTAGCCTCAATCACAACTCAACAATCATCAATCTACTGAAGTAAGAAGTTCCAAGTCAGAAGGACTTGAAGAGTTCTAAGTGAACTGTGAAGAACCAAGTCTGCTAGACTTGAAGAGTTCAAAAGTGAACTTAGAAGTGCCTAGACTGCTGGTCTAGAAGGAATCTGTGAGATTTAGAAAGTGTAAAAGACATCCTTAGTGGATTTCCTATTCGAGGAGTAGAAGAGTGGACTAGGAGCTTTGAGTGCTCCGAACCACTTAAAAACAACTGTGTATTTATAACTGCTATAACTGTTCTAACTGCAATAATTGCCTTTCTCTCTTTAATCTGCTATCTAAAAGGAATTTCAAAGAATTAATAGTTCCGTTGTGCTTAAAAGATTTATCAAAACAGTTTTTTTAAACAAAGAAAAGTTTTTAGTTATCTATTCAACCCCCCCCCCCCCTTCTAGATAACTATTGTGCATTCGGGAACTAACAAACACTAATCAAATAGTGATATTTGAGTTTAATTGGAATACTAATTTCTAATAAATTTTTGCGTTAAATTAAATTGATTATAGTAATATTTGAGAAAGAAAACCTACACTATATATTTTAATTAATTAATTTAATAATGATATTTTTAAATTTTTAATTGGCTATATCTAAAAATTAAATATCTTAATAAAATTATAATAATTAAATTATCTTACATAAAATTGGTCAAGATATATTATCTTAAATAATTTTTTTAATAAAAATATTATAATAAGTTTGGTAGAACAAAAAATAAATATTTTAGACTTACTTTCTCTTGTTAGAGAATAAAAATAAAAAATTATTTGTCTTTTACTAACATAAACCCGAGTTATATAACCCTTAATTAATTCAATGAGTTTTTAATTGAACATATATAGGTATTGATTTCAATTGATGATGTCATCATACATCATCATTTATGTGTATTTATATATAAGAATAGATTAATCTGAAACTATGGATTTCAATTGATTAATGTTGGAAATCAAATTGAAAGCCAGATTAATTAATTGATTTGAAATTAATTGAGTTAAGGATAGGCTGTGATGCCTTTATATATAAGTATTGATACTTCAAATTTTTAAAATTTACTTTACATTATAAAGTATTTTTTTTCCGGTGGGATCAAATATTGACCCCACAACCTTGTACGGGGCTTTGCCACTGCCAACTAATACCTCCTACTTATTTACTACCTGCCATGCCATACCATACCAACCTTCTTCCCTTCTCTCTCAAGAATCCACCACTCATTTCTTTTTAAAAAATTTACAATCTGCTCATTCCAATGGATCCTCAAAGGGTGAGATCTGCTCATTGCCTCATCTTGCCATACCCAATGCAAGGCCACATAAACCCAATGCTCAACTTCTTCAAATCTTTACAACAAAAAGGAGTCAAAGTGACCTTAGTAACAATAAACTTTATGTTCAAATTTCTTCACAAAATATCCAACACTCCCATCCCCATCCCCATCCCCATCCAAACCATTTCTGATGGATACGACCAAGGCAGAAGGGTTCATACACCGAGCCCTTCCGCCTACTACGCTAAATTTCAACAAATTGGCTCAGAAACTCTAACCAATCTTACTGAAAATCTTAAAACCCACCAATCTTGCCCGATTGATTATATTATTTACGACGCGAATTTGCCTTTGGTAATTGGCGTCGCAAAAAACTTTAAATTACTTGTGGCTGCATTTTTCACACAATCATGCGTTGTAGGCAAAATATACCACCAGCTGTAGCAGGGCCTAATTAGACTTTCTCTAGTCAGGCAGGAGGTTGTAGTTCCTGGACTGCCACCACTAGAGCCTGCAGATATGCCATCCTTCGTTTATCGGCTCGAATCAGATATTTTGGATATACTAGTGAATCAATTTGCACAAATTGATAAAGTGGATTGGGTGTTTTTCAACACTTTCTACAAGTTGGAGGAAAAGGTAATTAATTAACTTGCCAGACTAGTGATTAATTTTATTTTGACTACGGTTATTTTTTTTATTCCATTAGCTTCACAAAATAGTCACTTTTTTGTGAAACAAATATTTTTAAAAATAAGAAAATTATTACTATTATTTTTTTTAAACTAAGGGAATATTTCTTTCGAAAATACAAAAGAACCAATGAAACGGGAGTGGTTAATTAGTATGAAGTGTACTTTATAGTAAATTCACTTCATGTCCAATATAGCTTTGACACGCAGGCAGAGAGATCACCCTCCCGCCTACATGTCAACATTGTATTGGACATGAAGTGAACTTACCATGAAGTTCACTTCATACTAACCGGATCCCAATAAAACCATTCAATTTGCCCTACTATTCCGTGTGTACAACTAGGAGTGAGCAAAAAATGGGTAAAACCGAATTACCGAACAAAATCGAATTTTTTTAACCGAATTATTTCAGCTATTCGGTTTTTTTTTCTAATTTTAGTTATATCCGATTTTTTGTTCAATATTCGATTTCGGGTTCGGGAGTAAAAACCAAGCTATTTGAATATCTGAAATTCCGAATAACCGAATTTATTAATTAAAAATAATAATTTTATACTTATATTATATATCTATTCTATATTTCTATTCACCCAACTGAACCCAAGTGGGCCAACCAAGTCCGTTGTCCTCAGTCTTCACTAAAAACCCTTTTCATTTCTCAAACTTATCTCAGCCTCTCGTCTCTCTCCTCTCTCAGCCTCTCGCTCTCTCTCATCTCTCATCCCAAATTCAAAATCCAAAATCCCAAATTCTCATCTACAGTCTTCGCTCTTGTTCAATCAAGTTGTGCCTCGTCAATCACCTCCTCTTTCATCCCCATTTGCCTCTTTTGTTCGCCGTTGCTGATTGAGTGATTGTGGCCAGCTCTCTTAGATCTGATCTGGATTATGATAAAAGAGAGATTTGACCTGTTTTTATTATTACTATGAGTTTGTTCTTTTATGTTTTCGTTGTGGTCTCTTAGATCTGATCCAGTTCTATGTTTTCGTTGTGGTGTTTTGAAATTGAATTGCCATCAAATCTGTGGCTTTGTTTTTTCTTTTTCTGATAATGAGATTTTTATGCTGATAATATGTTGTATATATTATTTTCATTTCGGTTATTAACCGAATAACCGAATAATATATTCGGTAATTCGGTTATCTACTATTTCGGTTATCAGTTCGGATATCAAAAGGGTGTTATTTTTGGTTTTCGATTATAACCGAATAAGCTATTCGGTTCGGTTATAACGGTATGCTCACCCCTATGTACAACATTTGCTTCACAAATAGAATATTCTCTCCGTTTTAAATTATATGATCATTATTGATTTTTAAAAATTAATTTAAGATATGTTTAAATTTAAAATTGAGACAACTCATTAAAAATTATGAAATAATAAAACTAACAATGAATAATACTTTTAAATATTTTATGATATGAATCCTTTTATTGATTAAAATTTAAAAATTTATGTTAATTTTGAGTTTAAAAATCTCTCAAGTTAACTTTAAAAAGTCTACGAAGTTCAAATTATATAGAAACGAATGGAGTATCATTTTGAATTTTTGAGGTCATTTGTAAAATTCAAATATTTAAATTTAATTTGTTGTTATTTATGAAAGTATCAAAAACAACTAAATTTATAATTATGGTAATTTTAAATAATTTACATTAATTGTGATTTTATTAGTTATAATTAAATAAATTCATAATAATTTTAAAATTTAGAATTTTACAAACCGGGTTAACTTTTAAAAAGTCAAAATGAGACTATTTTTATGAAATAGAATTAATATTCATTGAATCGTGAGTTGGTTGAGAATAAGTCCATAGTGTGTGTGTGTGTGTGTTAATATATGTGTGTATGTATATATATATATATATATATATATATATATATATATATATATATATATATATATATATAGGAAAATGATCCATAGTAAGTATTTGCTATGGATGAATATTGAGCAAATAGCATCATAGCCGTCCATTCGAATAATCAAGCACTGGGATTAAAAAATTAAACACGCCTTCCGCCAGACAAAGTAGCGTAGGATGAAAATTTTTAAAACCCATCCGCTAGTTCGTCTAGCGGATCTGAAAAAAAATTTCAATTCCACATAAATTAACAAAACCATGCTTCTAGTCATTTTTTTGTCCGCCCAAGGAAAAGCGGACCCATCTGCACCTCCATCAACCACTTTTTGCTTTTTTTCGAGAGACAAGGACCCAGTGAAGCATCGGAGGCTTGGTGTGAATGTGATTCATGATTGTTTATCCTCAAATCCTTTGGTAGGGACTCGGGGGCTATTAGAGAACCTCCCAGCTTTTGCTATAAAATATAAAATAAAAAAATAATCACAACCAAAAAAAATGAAAAAATAATGAAAAAATAATCTTCCTCCTAACTTTCTTCTCAATCTTAATTCATTTTTTATTTTATTGTTTTTTTATTTTATTTTTTCAGTATTTATTTTATATTTTTTCATTATTTTTTATCACCAAGATATCCCAAGTCTCAGATAAAGGTGATTAGTATTTAGACTTCAGCTTTGAAGTCATGTAATTATTATTATTATTTTTTCAGATAAAGGTGATTTGTTGATTTGCTAGTCATGTAATTATTTTTATTATTTTTGTCATATCAGTATGACAATAGCCTGAAGTCTTGTAATTATTATTATTATTTTTTCAGATAAAGGTGATTTGTTGATTTGCTAGTCATGTAATTATTATTATTATTTTTGTCATATCAAGATGACAATCCATTGATCTTGATCAAGTCATTAATCGCCAAATAAATTAAATCGAGCTCAATTTATGTGAAATTGAAAAAAAAAAATCAGCATTGATAGACGAACTTCATGGAGGGTTTTAAAAATTTCATCCTACGCTACTTCATCTGGCGGAAGGCGTGTTTAATTTTTTAATCCCAGCGCTTGATTATTGGAATGGACGGTTATGATGCTATTTGCCCAGTATTCATCCATAGTAAATATTTGCTATTGATCATTTCCCATATATATATATATATATATATATATATATATATATATATATATAATTTCCTTTTATATTCTAGTTTTTTTGTTCTTTATTTTTTTTTGTAATAATTAAATTGTAGTACTAAATATCATTAAAAATGTAATGCATTGGTGATCAATTGTATGTCGAAGCTGTTGGCAGTGACAACTATTGGACCTACCATCCTACTGAAATATTTGCAGGATCAGCAAAAATTACTCAACGACGATCAATTAGACTTCAATGTGCATCTGTATGAGCCTAAAACTAGCGCTTGCATAAATTGGCTAAATCAACGACAAAATGAGTCCGTCGCCTATGTGTCATTTGGGAGTTTAGCTCAACTAGATGTTGAACAAATGGAAGAATTAGCTTGGGGCTTAAAGAAAAGTGACAAATATTTTTTATGGATCGTTAGGGAATTCGAAGAGGCGAAATTACCGAAAGATTTTGTGGAAGAAACATTCGATAAGGGATTAATTGTTCACTGGTGCTCCCAATGGGAAATTCTAGCACATAAGGCCATAGGGTGTTTTGTTACACATTGTGGGTGGAATTCGATTTTGGAGGCGATTAGTTTGGGGGTTCCAATGGTGGCAATGCCTCATTGGTCTGATCAAAGCACGAATGCTAAATTTGTTGCGGATGTTTGGAAAATAGGGGTTAGGGTTAAGGTCGACGATCGAGGGATAATTGTGCGAGAAATGGTGGAAAATTACATAAAAGAAGTTATGGATGGAGAGGGAGGGGAGGGGAGGGGAGGGGAGGAGAGGGGAGGGAATGAAAAGAAATGCAAGAAATTTGATGGAAATGGCAAGAGAGGCTGTTAAAGAAGGGGGAAGTTCTGATACAAGTACAAATGAATTTGTGTCAAAGTTAATTCAGTATTGTTTCTGATATTTTGGTACCAAAATTTGAAGTTTTATTCTCACTATTTTCTTGCCAAAACAAAGTAAGGTATGAGATTAGAATAAAGAATAAAGGAAATTAAGTTGTAAGGATTTTTGCACATATATATTGATTGGATAATTTGATGTCCATCAATTTTGTGGATTGAGTAGATACCGAATGTCCTATGTATGCAATTTTTATTATACATCTTGTATATAAAAAGTTAAATCATCAATTTTTATAAAATATATAAAAAAGAGTTATGTTATATAGGAAAAAGTTCTATTGGGTGTATTAAATTGTTGCATATAGCAGTAATATTTGTTTGTAATTGGAGTGCAAAAGTTTGGCAGGGTGGGATTTGTAAGACTGTTTGGACAAAATTTAATATTCTGATCCATCTCTAAATTAATAAAAAAAATTTAGTCCCAACAGTATTAATTTATAGAAGTTCTATTATACTTTTGTTGAAGCCATATAACTCTTGTGATTTAAAAAATGATATTGCAATTTTTTATCTCCTACTTTCTCTCTCATTCTTAAAGAGTCGGACCGAGAAATATCAAGAATCGAATAATTCAGCATTAATGATACGTTTGGATTGAGAAAATAGAATATAGGAAAGAATGAAATAGAAATAATATATTTGATGGTCATTTTGAAAGATAAATCATTCTAATATAATGAAAATTAACTCTATTTCTTTGTTTTTTTATTCCATGCAGAGAAGATGAAATAAAAATTTATTTCAATAAAATAAATATATGTGATAATTTTATAATTATATGATAACGCCCACCACCTCTAACAACTAAATATACATTTAAAATACTTTAAAATTATTCTATTCCGTTATCTATTTCAATTCATTCCTTTAACCCAAAGTCAGCATAATAGCGGAACCAGAGTTTGTATTATCTATGATTTAAATCTGATATAAAATAAATCCCAAGGAAGAGAAGAGACATTAAATGTAATGAGCAAGGATCAAGAACATTCTTCTTAAATAACATTCTTCCTTAAATAGCATTCTTTTATTAAAACTATGTCGTTTTGGCCACTTTTAAAAGAGAGTGGTCTCACTTGATTTTTTTTTATTTACAAAAATGTCACTCACGCCCACACTTGTTTTTTAAAAAAGTGGCCAAAACGACGTAGTTTTAATAAAAGAATGCTATTTAAGGAGGAATGTTATTTAAGAGAGAATCTTCTTGATCTTCTTCAGAATGAAAGCGAAAACGCTTATTTAAGAAGAACGCTTCGATCCTCTGCTTCTAAATGTAATATACTAATATCCCATCAGAACATGTCGGATATTCGGAACGTGTGAGATATTTGGTTCTACATGGACAGGTTTTATAGACAGGAAATTTGGACATTTTCCAAATTTTTTATTTTATTTTATTTTTTTATTTGTGATTCTCAAAAAATGTATAGTATTTATTTTAATAAGAATTTTTATAAAATATAGTATTTTAAGTATAATTTAGATACATATTACAAGAACAGGGTTGTACTATATATTTTTTATAAAATACTATATTTTATAAAAAATCTTGTTAAAATAAATACTATATATTTTTTGAGAATCGCAAGTAAAATAATAATAATAATAATAATAATAATAATAAATTGAAAAATATCCAATTTTCCTGTCTATAAAACCTGTCCGCCAAGATTTTTTCTTCTTTGATATATAAGAGATGGACAAGACAAGACTATTCCCTAGCTGGTGGGCCAAATAATCCTGATATTAAAGACGTTTAAAAACAAAATAAAATAATGAGTTTTTGAGTTGTTGTCATAGTAATAACAATGAAACTATTTTCCGAGTTCATGTGGAGATTAATAAATAAGAGACTTGGTTAGTTATACTGTACGATCAGTCAATATTCATTAAGTATTAGCAGGTTATAAAATAAGACTAAATAAAGTATATTCTTATATATACTTCAACTATATCAAATGAAGTATACTCTTATACGAGTTATTTCATGTATTGTGATAAGTTTTCTGTTGAATTATAATTGTGAATCTTATTAATACATGACATTTGTAAGTAATTATAAGATAACCCTAGTTATTACACATTCCTTTAAAAAATTATCACTAATACTTATCTACGAATCGATCATAAAAAAAAAATCAACCTAAATATTCTCAATAAATCTTATGTACACACTTACATGTAAAAAACACAACTTCATGCAATCTAACTCGATTAATATATATATATATATATATATATATATATATATATATATATATATATATATATATATCTTAATCTTAAAACTATTCTTTATCTAACATATCTTGCATACCCCTCTTTAGCAACAAACCTGACAATTCGGTCCGTCGATATAGGTTCGGTCCGTCGTTAAAAATTAAGATGACGGTTCTATATATAGTGATTGATCGAATTGTTGTCTGATCCGTCGCTAAAATATGTATGCATGATATTAGATAAATAATAGTTTTAAAATTTGGAATAATATATATATATATATATATATATATATATATATATATATATATATATCAAAATAGAGAATCCCGTAGGTCTCTTCTTAATTAGCCTCCACCATGCATGCATGATGCATGGCATTATTTGGTATGAAACGGCCAATCGAAGGCCAAGAAAATGATAAACTCCTGGTAAGTTTTAAGATTATTAGACGAAAATGATTCAATTTACACTTGAAAGAATTGTTGCAAAATGAGTGCAGTAGATGAGTTAAATTTGAGGGTATTTTTTTTGGATAAATTACATATTATAGTACATTTTTAAAAATAATTAGAATAATCATACATCCATAAAATAATTACAAAAATATGATATTTCATCATATTTATTTACAATACCAATACAATTAGGAGTTCTTAATTTGAGGGATTAATATTAATGAGCTGACATGACAAATTAGTTTTCATCTTCCTGAAACATTCCCTTCTCATTCGGTCTCTCTATCCGCCCTTACTATTTTTCTCTCCTCTAGAAGCCTTTCGTCGTTCTCATTCGGTCTCTCTCTCTCTCTCTCTCTCTCTCTCTCCGCCCTTACTACTTCTCTCTCTCCTCTTGAAGCCCTTCGTCGTCAACGGACTGAATCTATTTCTTCAGACGATAGAGTTCTTGCTTTGGTAGAACTGCCTCCTTTTGGAACCTACCATGCGATATGTACATGATTGAAGTGTTGTTGTCATACTCTGAGTCTGTACTTCTGGCGACATTCTGTTTATGTTAATTTTCTTTATGACTGGGTTATTTGCAATAGACATCATTTAACAGCATAATATTTGCTAAAGTGGATAATTATTTTCAAATTATTTAGGCTCTTAACATATATAGTCTTCTTTTGAATGATCATAATTGTCTCATATTCATTTTGCCATTTTACTTCTGCATCATATACTGACACAAGACCAAATTCTAGGGGCCTAATGTAATGTTTACGTTGTAGCTACGTCAAGCAATAAAAAATAGATACTATCATATAACTGTTTGGTTACTTCTGCATTATGTTTTGGTTACTGTAAGCTTGAGATTCGGATACCATTTTTGTTACCTTAATTTGGTATTTTGGTTACTTTTTTATGTTGTTATGGTTACCATGTATTTGCTTAGTATACATGATTGACTAAACTGGTTTTGGTGTACATGTTGTTTATGTATTGGTTACCATTAAAATATATTTTGGTTACTATCATATAACTGTTTGGTTACTTCTTTAGTATGTTTTTGGTTATTGTTAGCTTGTGATTCGGATTCCATTTTTGTTACCTTGATTTGGGATTTTGGTTACTGTTTTTTGTTGTTATGGTTACCATGTAGTTGCTTAGTATACATGGTTGACTAATCTGGTTTTGGTGTACATGTTGTTTATGTATTGGTTACCATTAAAATATATTTTGGTTACTATCATATAACTGTTTGGTTACTTCTTTAGTATGTTTTTGGTTACTGTTAGCTTGTGATTCGGATTTCATTTTTGTTACCTTGATTTGGGATTTTGGTTACTGTTTTTTGTTGTTATGGTTACCATGTAGTTGCTTAGTATACATGGTTGACTAAACTGTGTTTGGTGTACATGTTATTTATGTATTGGTTACCATTAATATATGTTTTGGTTACTAACATATAACTGTTTGGTTACTTCATTAGTATATTTTTTGTTACTGTTAGCTTATGATTTGGATACCATTCTTTTTCCCTCAATTGGGATTTTGGTTATTTTTTTATATGTTGTTTTGGTTACAATGTATTTGCTTAGTATACATTGGTTGACTAAACTAGGTTTGGTCTACATGTTGTTTATGTGTTGGTTACCATTAAAATATGGTTTGGTTACTTTCATATAACTGTTTGGTTACTTCTTTAGTATATTTTTTGGTATACATGTTTCTGTTTTGGTATAAATATCTTCTATAAGGTTTATGCTCTTCTAGTTCTACTTCTATTTCCACAAACACATCCTACATGGGCTCTCTATTCACTAATCCCAAGGTATTTCTCTTCCTCCCACAGGTTCATAAAGTAGAAGTCTTTTCTAGAGAATGAGAGCAGCCAAGAAGAAGAAAGTAGCAGCAGCCAAAAAGCTCAAGTTTCAGGAAGATTTGTACCAAATTTTGATTAGTTCGGTTGTCGTTGTCTTGTCCTTCTGAATTGTGTTTCGTACTTTGGTTTTTGTTTGATATCCATAACCATTTGTTATGGTTAGTGACTATGTAATGTTTATTGGAGTTATGTAAATATGATTACATATTTGATTATATTATCAATTATTTGACATTGTTTGTTGGTTCGTATTTGTTACTTCTAAGTTGTGTCTGATACATTATTTGAAAGGTGCAGTTGGTAACCAAATATGCACAGAAGGGTAACCATTTTATTTTTTTGGTAGTAACCAGATAGTTACAAGCTTGTATTAAGACATATATCAAGTGTTAAATGTATATGTGAGAGTATACATGGGTTGCCTAAATTGGGTTGGATATACAGGTTGTTTCTGTTTTGGTTACCATTAAAACATGTTCTGGTTACTTTTCATATAACTAATTGGTTACTTCTTTATTATGTTTTGATTATTGTTACCTTATGGTTTGGCTACTATTATTGTGCCCTCAATGTGGGATTTTGGTTACTTTTATTTTTATTCTGGTTAATATATAATTGTTTATTATACATGGATTGCCTAAACTGGGTTTCATTACATGATATTTCTGTTTTGGTTACCATTAAAACATGTTTTGGTTACTATCATATAATTATGTGGTTACTGTTTTATTATGTTACATTATGGTTAATGTTATTAGCAACCAGATAGTTACAAGCTTGTATTAGGACAAACATCAATTGTTAAATGTACATGTGACTATGTGAGAGTTTCCATTTATATATATGGTCACATATAGATCTCATATTAAAATAAAAATAGTTTGAGAGGTGCAGTTGGTATCCAAACCTGCATATAAGGGTAACCATTTTAGTTTTTGTTAGTAACCAAATAATTAAAAACTTATATGAGAACAGTTATCAAGTGCTTAATGTACATGTGAGGGTTCCCATTTATCTAGCTGATGGATACTTTTAAATTACATAGTTATAAAAGTTATTTTGAAATGGTCCAGTTGGTAACTAAATATGAATATAGAGGTAACCATTTTATTTTAGATGGGTAACCAAATTTACATAAAAATGTTTCAGAACAGTTACCAATTGTTCAATGTATTTGTTTACTTTATATTGATAACTCATGATGGAATCAAAAATTAAAATATTAATCAACATCAATTTTGGTTACTGTACACCATCAAAAATGTTACCAACCATGTGGTTAATAGTTACTAACAGTAAATAATTATATATTCATGTAAATAATTAAATTTGTTGTATTGATTATTGTCAGTCTCCATTGTCTGACAACTGAATAAACATTGTAAAGTAACCAAATCAATATTAGACAGTAACCAAATTACATAATCTTAGTAACCAGAAAATAAACCAAATTTTTTACATGAAAATTTGAAGGCCTAAATGATGGAATTTGACCAAAAATCCATGCAGTTCACCAGCAAAGCTTGTGATTTTTGATCGTTCACCCATTTCCAATGAAATTAGGCTCCGAAAATGCCAAAATCCGACACTCCAAACTTGACAGAAATTGCCGAATGGTCACTGGATTATCATGTTTTGCACTGCATATCATGTTTTGCATCTCTCTGAACGAACAAGTTGATGGAACTAGTATGCCGGTAACTTCAAATTTGGTGTATTGGTTACTATCAGTCCATGTACCATTGAAATAAAGTACAACTGGAATCATCTCCATTGTCTGACAACAGAATAAGTATTATAAAGTAACCAAATCAATGTTAGCTAGTAAGCAAACTGAAAGTAGTATGCACACAAGCCAATCATGTTTGATGATAAAGCATATACTTTGTAACAATCTTATTCATTTATTAATAAAAAGTATTAATTTATTAAAGGCTTTTAATTATCTACATGATGCTGTTTTATAATATGTGATAAACCCATAGTTTTAAGCAATGCTTTTAGAATAATGATGATGATCATTCTAATGAGATCTAAATTCTTAGAAAGCTTAAAACTAAAAAATAGTTCCCAATCGTTGGATTACTAAATTGGGGATTAGTGAATCCAGGATAGATTGGTACATCGTTAACTACTTTCATTGGATGAGGATGATTGATCTCATGATCATTTGTGTGGAGACACTAAAAAGCAAGTATGTAGGTGCTTATTAGAGAATAAGTTCCTTTGAGCGTGGCTCGCTAAGGAATACCTAATGGAGTTTTATTTGCACTGTCGATAGGAATTCTGTAGTGATAGTAGTCTGAAGTAATCCTTGGACTTGAGATCATCATAGTATCTTGTGTATGATGAGTTATACTTTGACTTATTCCTTAAGACCCTTAGGGTATATCAAAGGTATGCTTGGGTATAATAAGTTGTACATGGAGATAATGTATGATCAATAAAGAATCTACCACTTCTAATAAAAGAAGAGAAATGTCTATGTGATTCGATAAATGACAAACCAAAGTAGTCCTTGGTTAAGGCGAGAATGAAATTAGAAAGGAGTTTCTAATTTGCATTATTTGGAGTTGTGCATTTAAGGATCGAAATACATATAATTAAATAAAATAAGACTTGTGAGTAATTCCATGTCTTATATTTAATTGGGACATTGTATTGTGAAAGGATTGAATTAGACAGTAACTATTTACTCAAAGGTTCTTTAATGATTAATGTTGAAATCTATATTATCCGGAAAGTCGTTGATCATTTAGGAGGCTTATCCCTATTGTAGAATAAATATTATTTATTTAAATAAATTAATTGTTTAATTTATTTATTTAAATAAGATTAGAATTGTTCTAATTGATTTATTCACAATAGGTTTAATATGGAGAACCTAAAGGGTCACACCATAAAAGGAAGAATAATTATTTAAGAAGTTAATGGCATAATCGTAATAATATGTTATGTATATTTAATTTAATCTATGGTGATAGAATAAATTAAATAGCTTAATATTTATTATTTAATATTTTAGAAATATTAAATATAAATTAATAAGATGAGTCTTATTAATATTATTACAATTATTATTATTTTAATTTCTAAAAGAGTTTAGAAATTAATTTAATATAAAAGTACTCTCAAATATTCCTAATTGGATTAGGAAGGAAAATTAGTTAAAGGAGTTTAATTAATTATCCCTAATAAGATTAGGGAGCTTAATTAATTAAAAGAATTTAATCAATTAAATAAAACCCAATTCCTTAATTGTTAAGATGGGTTGCCCACATCTATAAATAAGAGAGTCTTATTATGGGTGGAGGAGTTGTTGACTTTTTCAACATCGACATAATTCCAATTTGTTGGAGAGTACACCCTTTTCTATAGAGATAGGAAAAACTAGGGTTTGAGCAATACCCTTCTTCTTGAATTCTATTCTTCCTTGGTGGATCACCTTAGAGGCCAAACACATGGGTGGCTAACGTTGATCAAAGGAAGGAACCAAACCCGGTGGATTCAAGTTGAACGCGAAAAGGATTGGAGGTGAACTTGTACACGAGGAAGCTTCGATCTTTAAGGGTATGATTTTATTCTTTATCTTTTTCGTTTAATTAATAATTGTGCATAAAGGATGATCCGGGTATATGGTTTGTAAATTTTTTAAACTCTGATTTTTACACGCTTCCGCACTTTTTATGCAATTTGATTGCGTTCATGAATATTACAAACCTAACAGTGGCATCAGAGCCAAACCTTTATGCGAATTATTAATTGTTTTAATTTGATATGTATATTGATATGTGTTTAGAATAATTTAATTGGGCATATTATTGTTGTATAAAATTTATTGCATAAAAAAAAAAAAAAAAAATCGTTGCATTTTTTTTTTTGAAAAACGTGACCCAAACGTGAAGTTATTCTGCCAAACGTGATCCAAACGTGAAGCTATGCTGCACGGAAATCGAAGACAACATGCTAGAAAGGTTTTAAAAAAAAAAAATAATTGGCAGCGTGGCAACGTGCTCACGGAAATCACAGGATTCAAAAGTAGGCCACATTTTTCTTATAATTATGTATATATATATAATACGATTATATATATATATATATATATATATATATATATATATATATATTGAAAAGCAGAAACTAGTGTGCGGATTAAATATATTATATATTATATATATGATATATGATATATGATATATGATATATATATATTAGGTTTATATTATATATATATATATATATATTTACGTAATATTTATATATATATATAATAATTTTATAATTAAAATAAAAGTTATTTTAAATTTAAAATAAAAGGTTTATTTTAATATTAAAATAAAAGTTTATTTTAATTTTAAAAGTAGAATTTCATGCTTAACTAATTAGAGTTGGAATTGGATTCCATGATAACTAATTGGAGTTGAAATTGGATTTTATTTTTCTAATATAAAGGAGTTTATTTGTGAATAGGGAAGTAAATCCATCTTTTCTTAAATAAAGGAGTTTGTTTAGATATGAAATAAGATTTCATATTATTTAAAATAAAAGAGTTTATTTGTAATAGGAAAGAGAATCCTAATTTTCTTAAATAAAGGAGTTTATTTAGATATAAAATAAGATTTCATATTATTCAAAATAAAGGAGTTTATTTGTGAATAGGAAAGAATATCCGTGTTTCCTTTAATAAAGATTTTTTTTTTACATGGAATTGGATTTCATAATTAATTAAAATAAAAGAGTTTATTTTAATTAAAGATTTTTATATATATATATGGAATTGGATTCCATAATTAATTAAAATAAAGGAGTTTATTTTGATTAAAGATTTTGATTAAAATAAAATAGTTTATTTTATTCAAAATAGGATAAATTAAAATAAAATAGTTTTATTTTGATTTAAATTTGGATTAAAATAAAGGAGTTTATTTTGATTCAAAAATAGATTTTATACTAACTAAAGTTGCCCATTAAATGATATCAATATATATATTAAATGTTTATTATTCATGAGATGAATGTTATTTATTGATGCATATGGTGATGTGTATGATAATAAATGGGATTGATTATGGACTATTGACCAATGCGATTGGATTTTATTTTAGTTGGATGCATGAATGTATGGGTTTTTATTAAATGGAGTCTGCGTGCACTCGCCTTCTCTAATTTTTATGAATGTAAATTCTATCTCCCTCCTATGTACTTCCCCTTGACTGCTGATCAAGGTTTCTATTTATTTTAAAATAGTTTTGTAATAGGAATAGTTAGAATTATTTTGAAGAATTGGAGATCAAGGGACAAGAAGCGCATGAAGACTCGTTTGTAATGGAACCCGGGTTTAAATGTAATAGTTATATTTAAATATTATTTCTTGCACCTCTAGGGTTTGACCTTTTGGTTCACTTGGTGGCTCTAGTGAACCAAACTAGAATAAAAGTCCATAATCAATCCAGGTAGAATATAGTATTCTATATGTGCATGCTTATACTATATATATATATATTATATATTATGCAAACATGCTTCGCATGTTCATTAATACGACGCGTATTTTATATATATATATGTACGCCGCTAAACAAGATGAGACAAATTAATAACAAACCCTCAATTTTTTATATTAAGTCATAAGCGTTCAAAGATACTTGGAATATCGAGCGCCGCCTTACAGCATGATAAAATTAATAGAGTATTAAATATTTAATATGAGTTTGTTGTGTCACCACAAGGCAAGTATTAAGTATTTAAGATGTTAATTTATCACATTTGATGCTTATAAAGAAAATTGAACAATATTGTTTTGTTGTGTCACCACAAGGATGATATTTTTCTTTTTGAATATATGGAGTGCTAGGTCGGACTTAACTTGGATAATTTTGATTCGGATGTGCCACCACTTGATCAAAATAATCTAAGAGGCAAAATACAAGGAGTTGCATAGTTGATGTAATTGACAAAAGTTGTCTACCTATTTATTTATATATAGTTTGTTGTGTCACCACAAGG
Organism: Panax quinquefolius; assembly: GCA_020205615.1. Lineage (NCBI taxonomy): Eukaryota > Viridiplantae > Streptophyta > Magnoliopsida > Apiales > Araliaceae > Panax > Panax quinquefolius. The sequence continues at coordinate 141,438,899 of CM035152.1, forward strand.
CTATATACATTTGAAATGGGATCCTTATTCTCACTAGCAAATCTTTAACTAGATTTTGTCGAACTATATAAGTGAGGGTAATATAGTTTGAAAAAAAATAGTGGGAGATACCAATTTAAAACAAGACCTAATTTATTTTGGTAATTAATAAAAGAATGTATGTTAAAATGTTGTTAATTACAAATTCATTTATAGAATTTTACAATGTCTAAAATTTCTATCAACGCTGAAGCATATTAGATGCTAAATTAATCGTAATCAAATTAAACGGATTGGTTAAGGAATTTGAGAATAGTTCTCATGGTGAAAAAGCTATCTTATGTCATAATCTGGCGTATCCTCGCAATGGTTGCGCATAATGCCTCGAGGAAGAGATTGCTACTTTTAGAAAGTGGCAAGATGATGCATGATTGGCTCAATGCATCATGCTCGCATCCCGTGAGTAACGATCTTCGACGTCAAGATGAAACTATGGATGCTCCTACTATATTCCGCACATCAAGTAGTTGATGGTGAGAAAAGTGGGACCGATAGATATCGATATCTAAGGAGCTCTTCCGATCTAGAATGGCCAATGGCACTATAGTATGCAGCAAAAAGTTCTTAACATTATCAATTTAATTGATCAATTAAGACAACCTGGTTTTGTCATGGATGGAGAGTTGAGCCAAGATTGGATTCGTGACTCACTCCGGACTCCTTTCACAATTGTTGTGAATTTTTCATATGAACAAGCTAGATATCACTTCACCGATTTGCTTAATATATTGAAAAATGTTGAGAGTCACTTTCAACCAAGAAAGATCAAGTCTTACTTGGTAGGGCCAAAGGATCTTACAAAAGAAGAAGATTCAAAGAAGGTAAATAGAAAGGCATAAACAAAGGATAATAAGAACAAAACCGACACAGACTGAAAGGAGTTTGCTTCCACCGCTATAAGCTCGAGACCTTTGGAAAAGCGCAAGAAGCATCTTGGAAAGGCTAACCAAAGAAGCTTGGTGAAGTTTTGGTTACAAATACAAATTTGTTCATGATTTAAAATAATTTTTTCTTTAAGTTAAGGTTCTACTTGGGTATTGGATACTGACTTTGGTTATCATAAATATAGATTTATGAAGGGACCAAATAAGTAGAAAGCTAAACAAATATAAGTAATCCTATGTGTGGGAAATGAAGCAAAGGCCGCAACATTAGCCATAGAAACTTATAGTTTAACTTCGCTTTATGGGCAAATATATTAAGTCGATAAGTTGTTATTGTATTCTAGTTCTTGTTAAAAATATTATTTCCATTTTATTGTTGGACAATGAAATCTTTGGTATTATAATAAAGAACAATTGTTGTTCTATTTATAATAATAATGTTTTGTATAAATGGAATATTACTTAATAAATTTTGTATACTTGACTTACATGAAAATAATTTTGCCTATTGAACAAATTAGTATAGAAAAGGAGATGATCATTCAAAGAGTTGAATGTGTGTATTTGCTAAAATACAAGTGTGAATTATTTGAAAGGTTCAAAGAATTGAGAAGTGAAACAAATTGGCAAAGTATTAAGATTCTTTGATTAGATCGAGGATAAATACTTGTGCAATAAGTTTCTAGATCATCTCAAATAGTTTTCTCATAATGGACACATCCCGATATGCTGATAATTGATTGATGTATCCGAATGAAAAATCGTACCTTGTTGGACGTGGTGCGGTCCATAATGATTTTATCGACATTCCCAAGTATCCTTACGGGATAATGTCCTAGAAATAGTTGCATATCTACGAAAATGGTAACCTCAAAATCCGGCCCCAAGACTCCATAAAAGTTATGGACAGGGAGGATTCCTAATCTTAAGTATGTTAAGATAAGGGGTTCCAACTTATGTGAAAAGGTTTCAAAAGGATAAGCTTGGGACAAGATTTGACAAGTGTCGATTTGTGGGACATCCTAAAGTAAGTTTAGGGTATATGTTCTATAATTCTACTTAGCAAAAGGTGTTTGTTACGAAACACGCTGCCTTCTAAGATAAAGGTGTTTATCATTAAAAAGGGGCTAGTGGGAGGATAATAGATCTTGAATAGTTCAAGAACCACAAAATACTATAAGTCAAATAAGAGGAACTCGTAGATGTAATTCTATTGTACCACAACAAGAATCATAAATGCGGAATAATAATAGAAGATATCTAGAAGGTATGGATTCATCATGGATGATGATGATGAGGTACACATCATAGAAGATGATGATCCAGTTACATACGATGAGGTAAGAGTTCTAGTGTGTACAAAAGGGATAGTGGGAGCGCCGTGAAATTTCTAGTATTATATGTTGATATACTACGGATGAGGAATAACATACCAATGCTACAATCAGTAAAGATAAAGTTGTCTAAACATTCCTCCATGAATGATTTGGAAGAGTATCTTAGTTGGGGATATAAATCTATATAGATAGATTTAAGAGGATGCTCGACTTAACCCAAGGAACGTATATTCATTTGATGCTAAAGTAGTTTAGCATGGCAAACTCCAAGAGATGTCTCATGTCGATGAACTATGGAGTGTATCTCTCTTAATAGTCCCCACATACTCCTGAAAAGAGAGGTCGCATGAATGACAATCATGTATGCAATGAAATATCTGAGACACGATGTTGATCGGTATATTATGGAGAAGTTCACTATGAGTCGTTGAAAATATCTTAAAGTGCTTAACCAAGCACTAAGGATGTGATCATATTCATGGTGGGTCTAAATTAAAACTAGAGGGCTTAGCAGACTCAAGTTTTTCAGACAAACCAAGACGACAAAAAAATCCACTTTAAGGTAAAGGGCTACCTTGAACAGTGGTGCAGTGAATTGGAAAGGTTCCAAACAAAGAAAAAGAGTTCTTGGTTTAGTGATAAAGACAAAGTAAATAGCTATAAATGAAGCTGCAAGTTGATTGTTTGGATTAAAAGTTCATTACAGAACTAGGAATAGTTCCCAAGTCTCATCTTGGATCTAAACATGTGTTGTGGCACTTTCATTTGATTATAAGAATCATTGAAAGATGGGAAATCACTATAGAGATAGTGGACTCTCATAAACAACATTACATATCCATTAACTAAAGCTTATCCAACAGCAGGATAATCGTCACTTAGAGAAGAAGAGTATGAGTTACCATGACGATTGGCTTTAGTGCAAGTGGGAGATTGAAAGTAGTATGCACACAAGCCAATCATGTTTGATGATAAAGCATATACTTTGTAACAATCTTATTCATTTATTAATAAAAAGTATTAATTTATTAAAGGCTTTTAATTATCTACATGATGCTGTTTTATAATATGTGATAAACCCATAGTTTTAAGCAATGCTTTTAGAATAATGATGATGATCATTCTAATGAGATCTAAATTCTTAGAAAGCTTAAAACTAAAATAGTTTCCAATCCGGATAGATTGGTACATACGTTGCTTGCTCATTGGATGAGGATGATTGATCTCATGATCATTTGTGTGGAGACACTAAAGCAAGTATGTAGGTGCTTATTAGAGAATAAGTTCACTGAACGTGGCTCGCTAAGGAATACCTAATGGAGTTTTATTTGCTGTCAATAGGAATTCTCAGTAGTGATAGTAGTACAAGTAATCCTTGGACTTGAGATCATCATAGTATCTTGTATATGATGAGTTATACTTTGACTTATTCCTTAAGACCCTTAGGGTATATCAAAGGGTATGCTTGGGTATAATAAGTTGTACATGGAGATAATGTATGATCAATAAAGAATCTACCACTTCTAATAAAAGAAGAGAAATGTCCTATGTGATTCGATAAATGACAACCCAAAGAGTCCTCGGGTTAAGGCGAGAATGAAATTAGAAAGGAGTTTCTAATTTGCATTATTTGGAGTTGTGCATTTAAGGATCGAAATACATATAATTAAATAAAATAAGACTTGACAAGAATTCCATGTCTTATATTTAATTGGGACATCAGTATGGTGGAAGGATTGAATCAGACGGTAACTTTTTACTCAAAGGTTCTTTAATGATTAATGTTGAAATCTATATTATCCGGAAAGTCGTTGATCGCTAGGGAGGCTTATCCCTATTGTAGAATAAATATTATTTATTTAAATAAATTAATTGTTTAATTTATTTATTTAAATAAGATTAGAATTGTTCTAATTGATTTATTCACAATAGGTTTAATATGGAGAACCTAAAGGGTCACACCATAAAAGGAAGAATAATTATTTAAGAAGTTAATGGCATAATCGTAATAATATGTTATTTATATATTTAATTTAATCTATGGTGATAGAATAAATTAAATAGCTAAATATTTATTATTTAATATTTTAGAAATATTAAATATAAATTAATAAGAGGAGTCTTATTAATATTATTACAATTATTATTATTTTAATTTCTAAAAGAGTTTAGGAATTAATTTAATATAAGTACTCTCAAATATTTCTAATTGGATTAGGAAGGAAAATTAGTTAAAGGAGTTTAATTAATTATCCCTAATAAGATTAGGGAGCTTAATTAATTAAAAGAATTTAATCAATTAAATAAAACCCAATTCCTTAATTGTTAAGATGGGTTGCCCACATCTATAAATAAGAGGAGTCTTATTATGGGTGGAGGGAGTTGTTGACTTTTTCAACATACGACATAATTCCAATTTGTTGGAGAGTACGCCCTTTTTCTATAGAGATAGGAAAAACTAGGGTTTAAGCCAATACCCCTTCTTCTTGAATTCCTATTCTTTCTTGGTGGATCACCTCTAGAGGCCAAACACATGGGTGGCTAACGTTGATCAAAGGAAGGAACCAAACCCGGTGGATTCAAGTTGAACGCGAAAAGGATTGGAGGTGAACTTGTACCTGAGGAAGCTCGATCTTCAAGGGTATGATTTTTTTCTTTATCTTTTCGTTTAATTAATAATTGTGCATAAAGGGTGATCCGGGTATATGGTTTGTAAATTTTTTTAAACTCTGATTTTTACACGCTTCCGCACTTTTTATGCAATTTGATTGCGTTCATGAATATTACAAACCTAACACAAACTACATGATGTTGGTATCCAGAACATAAAACACATTTGTACATTCATTTTACAATAGAAATAATCAGTATATTGATATTTGTTACCAATTTAATTATATCAGTTGTATGCAGGTAACCAATATAGCCAATAAGTAACCACCATATTAAAACAAACCAAAATTATGACAACATTATACATTAATCATGACAACATTATACAGTAACCAAATCCATTTTAGATTGTAACCAACACATATTTATTTAGTAACCACAAGATAAATACATTCTGCATTACATTTTTATAGTAAAAAACAACCAGTATAATTTGTTTGTTACCAACTAAAGGCAAGCTTTTGTAAGAATGTAACCAATGTAGTTTAGAAGTAACCATTAATATAAAAAACATAAGTAGAAGTGTACATTAATATGCTTCAGCAACCAATATTACAGTAACCAATTAATCTTTGCAGTAAGTAAGTTTGCATTAGTCAGTAACCAAGTCAGCATTAGTTAGTAACCAAGTCAGCATTAGTCACTAAATAATTTTACACAGTAACTAAGTTAGCACTATAATTTTACACAGTAACCAAGACAACATTAGTCAGTAACCATTATAATGTTATACAAGAATCGAAGTCAAGATTATTCAAGAATAACTAATATATTGTTATATAGTAACCAAAAAAGCATTAGGCAATATAATGTTATTCAAGAATAATACAATCTGACACAAGCGATAACCAACAGTTGCAGGAAGGTAACCAATCTATTTGATTAGTAACCATTAATATAAAAAAATCAGTAGAACTCATTTAAAATTTATAAAATAATCAAATAAACATTATTTAACAAACAAATACACAATAATAGTAACCAATTTATATCTATTTAGTAACCATAATATAAATAAAACATATCAGTGAATCAAGCAATCGTTATAGGAATTCGTAGTAACCATTTTAAGTGTGAAAAACTTAAGAAAGGTAATCAATATAGGAATTCGTAGTAACCATAAGAAACTATATGTACAACAATTTTAAACTCACATACCTCTGTATTCAGTTTTGTATCGAAGTTGATGTGATATTGTATGCTATTTTGCGATCTCAGAGTGTTGTCGCGAGAAATTTTTTTGTCTTTTCCGATCTCAGATGTGTGTCGTGACAGAAGATTTGGATTTCTCCGATTTCAAAGATGAATGTTATGTTCAGTCGCTTGATTCTAGGAGCGGTTGGAGATGAGAGAGTCGATAACTGACGTGTAGGAAGAAAAAATATCCGTAATTTTAGCAAGCCTTATATTATTTTGCGTTATTTTTGTAATTATGTTGTTTGTGTTTTATTTTTGTAAATACTTTCTAATTGTTGTATATTAGTGTTAAGGACCCATTTTTTTTGTTTTCAACTTTCCTATGTAATTTGCAGACTTGGATTATACATTTATTCACATTTTATATATGTCGATTTGGGATTGGACTGAGCTGGGTCGGCCCAATAAGGCTGGGTTATGGTTGGGTTAGGCCGAAAAGGCCCAATTTTTATTGAGTTTTAAAAGTGAAGTCCATCGCCCAGGATACAAAAGGATGGCCTGACCCATTGACTTTTGCATTTTATTTATTTATTTTGTAATTAAAAAAAAGATTATTATAATGTTCTTAATTAATCTTTATTATGAAACAGAGTAATAATCATCTAGAAAAAAATGGTGTAGAACAAAACGAACAAGCAGTTTCAATTCATTAACATTACAACGATAATAGATAATCAATTTTGATTAACTAGCTAATTGTTTTTGCTTTTTAAGTATATTTTTTATGTTGCATACTTTTGCTTATACACAATCCAACACTATATATAATTTATTTTATTTTTTGACAAAATAATACTAAATGACCCGACATTATCGTCCCCAAATAATCTAACTACAAAAGTTTAAATACTAGATATCAATAATAAAATATAATGATTTCTTTCGATTCACAAGTAATGAATATATAGTTAAAACAATTATATCATGCAAATTCTAATTCAAACATATAAAAAGATATGGAAGTAGTCTTTCGATAAAAATATGAAATTGAAAGACTAGAAATAGTTGATTGAGTAAGAAAAGTGAGAGACATAAATAGTACGTGATAATGGAATTCGAGAAGAACATAACTATATAAGTAATTTTTTTTTTGTCTACATATTTCTAAATTCTGAAAAGAGTTGTATTTGACTCTTAATTATAAAGTAGTATTATAGTAGATAAAGTTAGTGAAATAAATTAATTTTGGATCGCAAAAGTAATGGGTTGGGCTGATCTATTTTGGGCTAGACTAAAACATCTATGTTTTATTGGGCTTAAAAATATAAAATCAAAACCCACATTTTTATTGGTTGGTGGGGTTGGCCAGTGGACTTTAGCCGCTTTTGTCAGGTCTAATTTTTAGTAATAAAATTAGGGTCCTTAACACTAATATACAACAATTAGAAAGTAATTACACTATTAGTACATCCACAAAATAATTACAAAAATAACGCAATTCACATTAATAAGAAAACCTAAAATCAAGGAGAAATAACTGCCATAATTAATAATTCAAATTAAAATATCTGGGATCTAACAACAAACAATAAATTCAAAATAATAATTCAAATTCAAATATTCAAATTCAAATCTTCATCTACCTCATAGTAGCCCTCTCTTCCGCTACTTCGCCACGAATCTCCTTCACAGGTTGCCCTCTCCTCCGCTACTCTGTCGCGAATCTCCGTTGTCCAAAACGTCAATGAGAAGAAGAAGAAGATTCACCCTACAAAAAATTTAAAAATAAATAAATGTAACTCTTACTGTTCTGAAATTTTTTATGACTATTTAGTTACCCACAAAAACTAAAATGGTTACCTTTGTATGAATGGTTGGCTACCAATTGCATCACATTCAAACTAAATTGTTAACTTAATAAAACTGAATTGGTTACCTTGGTCTGAAGGTTTGGCTACCCACTGCATGAAGGTTTGGCTACCAACTGCATCACATTCAAAATAAATTGGTAACCTAATAACACTGAATTGGTTACCTTGGTATGAATGTTTGGCTACCAACTGCACTATGAAAAAATTACATGTGTGGATGTGGATTGGTTACATTGGTATAAAACTTTTGTTACCTTGGTATAAAGGTTTGGTTACCTTGGTGTGAAGATTTGGCTACCAACTGCATTATGAAAAAATTGAAGGCGTGGATCCGGATTGGTTACCTTGGTATGACGGTTTGGTTACCTTAGTATGAAGGTTTGGTTACCAACTGCACTATGAAAAAACTGCAGGTGTGGAGGTGGATTGGTAACCTTGGTATGAAGGTTTTGTAACCTTGGTATGAAGGTTTGGTTACATTGGTATGAATATTGGTTATCAATCTCTTCTATCAGTTGTTGATTTTGATCAAATCTAATAATCAAAAATGGTGCACTATACTGGTGAAATTATCAAATCCAATAATAAAAAATGGTGCACTACCAAATGTCATTATATGAATCCTTCCACTAGCCAGCCAAATGTTGCAGGACTTATACTTGTTGGATCTGCTGACTTCAAGACTGAGCTGAGTCAGTCTGATATATTTGATCCCCGTCTTCAGGCAAAAATTATGAATGTTGTAGATGTTTTTTATGTGACACCCCCAAAATAGGTATACATCACCCATCTTGAGTCGCCAAATACATGGTACTGAATACAAATACAAACTTAAGTATACAACATGAGTTGAGAGTTTTTACACGAATATTGTCTCATACACAATATCCAAACTCAAATTCAATCCTCATTACATTTATTATCACACTAAATAATGAGGACTACTAAAACAACCATCTCGGACCATCACTCTATTCCCCAACTAGTCCCGGCTACGTTCTCATTTCCTGAAGAGAACAATGAAAGCAAAAGGGCGAGCTCAACTAGCCCAGTAAGAAATATTATGACAAAGATAATGCAGAATAAATTATCGTTAGCCTTTAACAGTGTTAAACTGATAAAATACAATAAACATCAAGTTTAACTGTAGCGAAACAAGCAATCCATTAGAAGAGTCAAGTAGAGCATGATATCTACTATCTTCTATGATTTAAAAAGTTTATCATCAATTTTATCGCTGAGACTCAGCTTAATAAAGAAACCACATCATCGAATCATCCCTGCACTACAGGCCAAGGATATTCATTAGTATCACGTCCACGAATTATCAATACACTACGGGCCAAGAACATTCATGTAATCATCAATGGTCATGATCATGCCAACAACTGTCCATCAATGCACTACGGGCCAATGAAGACTTTTACCGCATCATTTGTAACATTACGATCATGATTATACCGAATAATCCCTGGTCATAATCATACCAATCAACAGTCCATCTATGCACGTAAGTCAAAGATGACTTTCATCATAATATAAGTATGAGGATGATGACAATGATATAAAAATTCAATTAAAAGAAAGCAAAGGATAAATTTTTAAAGATTTATAATTTATTTTATCCAAAATTTAATAATGTCCAAATTGTCAACATGATACTTCTTTGTGGAATAAAATTCAAGAATAATATTGTATTAAAAATAATTTGGATCGAAAAGAAATCAATTTTTGTTATGAATAGTACCCCGGGTGAATAGTAACTGAGTGAATAGTATCCCGCGATAGTACTTCAGGTATAGTACCCCATGAATAGTACTCCGACATGAAAAAGTTAAAACTTATCAAGAATGCTCAGAATAATATTTCCATGAAAAGATACTGGATGAAGCGTAAATTTCAAGGATATTCTACTAATATCATGGAGTATAGAAGCCAAAACTTAACAAAATGAGTATAAAATTTGGAATCTAAAATGAAATAATATTACTTACATACTACAGAGTATGGAAGAAAATATTATTTCTTAGGAGTATTGAACAAAAATAATATCCCTTACCTTAAAAAGGAGAGTATTCCAACTGGTATAGCGGGGATATTCTTGAAGAAAACTTTCACTATTTTCTACACTCAAAACTTTCTAAAACTCGAAAGAAATACGCTCAATATTATAGAAGAAGAATTTTCTGATTCTGGTGTGGTTTTCAATTCTAAACTAAGCATCCTATTTATAGGAGAATGGAAGGGAAACTATTAAAAAAACAATTTACGGACGAAATAATTCGCAAAATCACGGACGTCTTACGTACCATTACGGGCGATTGAATTTTAAGCAATTATCATGTAAAACAAAAAATATATATATATATATATATATATATATATATATATATATATATATATATATAACCATGACTTTTTATCAACCACCGTGACAATTATCGATTCCCCCCATATTCATTTTTTTCCTACGTGGGCCCCACTCATGGCCCCCCTCTTATATATATATATATATATATATATATTGAATAACTTTCTACCGATTATTTTGAAAAATGGGTAAATGGGGGTTCAAATAATAAGCAAATTTACAACAAATACTTCATAAAAATCCCCTCAATATTTTTAACAACATTTATTCATCATTATTATAACTCACAATAATTAATAACCAGATCATTCCCAGGAAAGAAGGGGCTTTCCGATAAGGATTTCTCCCTATTGGCGCGCAATTAGGTGACCAAACCCCTTTCCTCGACAGAACTTTCTAGACATCGTCAATAATGCAAATAATAATATGAATTACTATGTCGTCTCAATTATTGATTTAATAATATAAAATATTGACAATAATTGAATCAAATAACGTGAGATACCATGCAGCAATTACTGTAGCAATAATTGAGTATAATTGAGTGACTTCTCACGTAAGCATCAAATACCGTGTGTTACTATACAACCATACGTATTACTGTACTTTTCTCACCGGGTATTTCAATAGTTAACGGTAAAACTTCCGCCCTTACTTTTGTAAAAAGATATTTCTGTCTTTTTCTCATTTCAACAATAATTCCGTTGTGGGGTCCACCAATGATTGTGCCGTTGTACGAATATTCCTTGTTTAAACGAATATTCTCCGACCAATCGAATATTATATAACAACTTGCTTACTTTGCAAAATTTATAAATATTACCCATAACTATAACATTATAACAAATTCACACCTTAATATTCAAAAATGATATTTATAGAAAAATTCATCTTTATTCATAAAAATTGGGGTCTTACAACCTCTCATTCCTATGAAATTTTGCCCTCGAAATTGGTGTACGTACCTGGTATGACGAAGAGGCGAGGATACCTTGATTCATTTCAGATTCTAACTCTTAAGTCATTTCCTCAATATCGTGGTTTCTCCACAAAACTTTGACTTGAGGTATAACCTTGGAGCGTAGAATACGTTCCTTCTTATCCAAGATTTTAACAGGTACCTCTTCATACGTTAAATCTTCCGCTATCTCGTCTGGTTCTAATTCAATAATGTGGTTCGGGTCTTCCACATATTTACGTAACATGGATATGTGAAAAACGTTATGAACACGAGACATACTTGGCGGTAAGGTGAGTCTATAGGCCACAGTTCCTACTCGATCGAGGATTTTGAATGGCCCAATGAACCAAGGATTGAGCTTTCCTCTCTTTTCAAATCTTGTAACTCATTTCCATGGAGCAACACGTAACAACACATGATCACCAACATTGAATTCCACGTCCTTTCGATGAAGATCAACATAAATCTTTTGTCGATCTTGTGAGGTTTTTATACGTTATCGGATCATTTGAATCTTCTACGTAGTCATACGTACCAATTATGGTCCCAACAACGTTGCTTCACCCACCTCATCCCAGCATACTGAAGAACGACACTTGCGTCCAATGCACGCCTCAATGGAGCCATGCCAATACTTGCTTGATAACTATTATTGTACGAGAATTCCACTAATGGCAAGAACTTGTCCCAAATTCTTTTGAAGTCAAGGACACAAAGTCTTAATAGATCTTCAAGAGTTTGAATAGTCCTCTCCGACTGCCCGTCCGTTTGAGGATGATATGCCGAACTAAATCGTAAATCCGTGCCCATAGCTTTTTGCAAACTAACCCAAAATCGTGAAATGAATCTTGGGTCTAGATCAAAAACTATGGATACTAGCATACCATGCAGTCTTATAATCTCATTTATGTAAATACAAGCAAGACGTTCAAGTGAATAAGTTTCTCGTATAGGTAAGAAATGAGCTAACTTGGTCAATCTATCGACAATGACCCAAATCGCATCTATGCCTTGAGAAACCTTGGGAAGACCAGTAACAAAATCAATGGTAATGTGATCCCTCTTTCATTCTGGAATTTCAAGTGGTTGCAATGGACCTTTTGGCACTTGATTGTAACACCCCCTTCCCAAAAAGGAAAGGGAGGTCATGTGCAAAGCACAACAAACCTCAAAATAAGAAAACAGAGCACTAAAAACCTCAAAATATTAATAGTGGTGATCCATTAATAGCGTACTAAATACAATTCTCCAAATAGAGTCAAAATAATCAAAACTTAAAATTTGAAACAACCTAGATGGTCAAAGGCAACTCTCTTCCGGAAGAAAAACACAGCATGAGCCAATTGCCCAGCACGGATACAGATATTCAAAAGATATATAACTGATATACGAAAACAACTGAGACAAAATACTGAACAAAGCCTCAAGTGTAAATACTGACAAAAATATAATCTCCAAAGATCTGAATGGAATATATCTGAATCAACAAAAGATTAAAGAAATAATAAACTGAAGTAACTAACTTAATGAATTAAACTGAACAGAAACAAACAAAACCAATACAATGAGATAATAGGTTGAATCAAATGGTTGGGTGTTATTTCATACCGAATGAGCTCAGAAATACACATTGCCACACAGGAAAGTCAAACTAATGCCACATAGGCAAATCAAATGATGCCACATAGGCAACCAAAATAATGCCACACAGGCACATCAAAACAATGCCACACAGGCAAGTCAAAATAATGGCACACAGGCAACCAAAATAATGCCACACAGGCAAATCACACATTGGACCGCGAATCCAAATGTATGCAAATCGGATAGGTGTGTTTGGCACAACATCACAAATCCGCAAAACAGAAAACTAGGGTTAACCCATACGCCTCCCACAACAAAACACCAAATGGCCCACTTCCTTCGGAGCCCAAACGGAGACACCGTGGGCTAATCACACCGCCACGGAAAGTGTCATGTCTCTCGTGCCAAGACAACATGCCTGTGGTACCCCCATAGGTGGTTATAGCTCAGGTATACCCTATGGTATATTCTAACAAAAATACCATGTCACAACACATGCGACATAATACCAACAAAAGGGTTCTATATGTACTTGTTGAACCAAATCAAATTATAGTCACAAGGTCTCAAAAAGAAGGTAACAACATGTACCGCTCTACAATTATCAAAATAAATACGAAACATGATATCCTAATTCAAAGAGTACAAATACGAGTTAGTACCAATGCCAACATAAAACTATCATATTAATTTCACACGGAACAATTATGTGAAATAATATCCAAATTTGAAACGAGTAACAAAACAAATTAATTAAATTTAACAAGAGTATCGCTGAAAAATTATAGAATATGTACAAATTATAATAGAAGAAAAAGAGTTTAAATTACTGAATAAAGCCAAAGTATCAAAGATCAAATTTATATTTAAGCATGCCAATAGGATAATAAGAAAATGAAACGAATGACGAGATATCATGAGATATAAAGAATGCAACAATAATCAAAGGAGTGGAGTACGGAATCCGTACCTGGATTAAGCAATGTAATACTCAAAATTTATATTCCCAATATAACTCGTTAAGTTCCTCCGTCCGAACTAATTGCACAAATTAATAGAAATTAATTAATAAAACATATGTTAAATTAATAATTACTAATTTATTCTTTTTTTTTCAAGACTCATATTATTACTCTTATTATTAAAATAATATTATATAACATTTTATAATTCTTTATGTACGGTATATTAACTCATCCATTGTTCTAACAAGTGTACGCATAAAACTTGTATCGTGAGTATAATTACAGAACCAAATATATTATATACTATGCACTCGGATCCCATATCAAAAATTATATACATTCATTGTTGCAAGAGCTCCAATTTAAAAACATACACCATAACATCATTGCATAATATTAATAAACTAATAAATAAGTCATTTACTCTCTCTGCATGCTCTTCCAATTTGATGTGTAAGGGACCACACACACACACACACACACACACACATATATATAAAACAAATCTAAAACTACTAATCATTACCAGGATATACAAATATATAATAATTATTTTATTTTATTCCATAATATTACAATTCTTACCGGAAACACCTTTTGATGGCACCAATTTCCCAATAAAATCATGGACATATATAAAGATGTTTATCAAGCATGTAATTATTTACCTTGATCGAAATATTTTTTTTTTTTCTGCTTCTTTCCTTTTGTTCTTTCTCTCTCGCCGCCTCCTTCTTTATCTTTTCTTTCAGTTACGAATTAGGTGTAATGCTTAAGTAAATTAGGTTTAGCTATGTATTTATTTATTAATAGATTTTATTAATTCTCCTAACTATAATAGGATTTTGATATCACACAAAAATCAATTAGACCCAAATAGTATAAAGGCCCAAATTAATGTAATCACATACTTATTATAATCCACATAAATTAAATACAATTTGACACAAACATAAGAAGCCCAATTAAATATTTTAGAATATAGATATAAAATTTATTTATTATTTTTTTTTCGGGTTATTACATTGATGCCCCGCCTTGACTCATTGACACGTTAAACACCTTGAGATAAACTCCGCGATCTCTCTTTTCATATTGCTCCACCAAAATGTATGTCGAAGATCACGATACATTTTGGTACCCCCAGGATGGATTGCAAACGGTGTGTTGTATGCCTTTATCATGATTTATACTTATAAATTAGGGTCATTAGGAACACAAAGTCTGGATTTGACTCAAAGTATTCCTTCTTCATCGATTCTTGCTTCCGGAATAGCACCTTCTTGTACTTTCTTCCTCATATGCATCAGCTCCAGGTCACGTGGGTCCCTGGAGTCTTTAACTCTATCTCCATCCTTTGCAAGTCATACAAAATGGGCCTTTGCGTTGAAAATATCGCACTTGTACCCGCATATGATCATCTACTCAAAGCGTCAGCTACCACGTTTAAGGCTGTAAACGAGCCAACACAGTTCGGGCTCGATTCGGGCTCGACTCGAAAAAATACGAGCGAGACTCAGATTCATTAATAATATGATCCAAATCTGAGCATTAAAAATAGTTCAAATAAAAATATGGATAGAATCTGAGCAATGTTATACTCGACTCGTTTAAGATTCAAACTACTCAAATTTTTTATTGTGATTCGATACATACTCGGTTAATACATATTCGATTAGATGGTCGATACATTCTCTTATAATATATGCAAATTTAAATCAAATTAGGATAATTAGTTATTGTTTTGTTTTGTTTTTAATTTTAATTGTGATTTTATATTTGTAAAGTGTAATAAAAATATATTTTCTCATTTTTAAGTAAAATAACAAATTGAATTTATAATTTATTATAAAATTAGTTATTATGTGGAGACTCGAATTCGAGCTTGAATTTGAAGCTCGCGAGTAGTTTAAATAAATATTCGAGTCGAGTCGAATCGAATTCGAGTACTAAATATTCGAGTCGAGTCAAATCTGAGTAGAATTTTTCAAATATAATTCGAATTCGAGCCGAATTCGAGTACGAATTTTTCATTTCGAGTCAAATTCGAGTAATTATCTGTTCGCTTCGGTTCGACTCGTTTACACCCTTAACCACGTTTGCTTTTTCAGGATGGTTGAAATTTATCTAGGCACACTTAGAAGGGGGGGTTGAATAAGTGTGAGAGCAATCTATGACCAACTTTTAAACTTTAAATTATGCTATTAATTTCAGGCTACTATATTGATGAATTCAACTTACTGAATTAATATGGCCTACTGAATTGACTGATTATTTTAAGAAAATATCCTGCTGAATTTATAACTTAAATAAAATAATTGGTGTTAAAGAATTATCTTAATATAATGCAAGTATTCAAATTTTAATTATTAAGATAATTAAATAGCTAATGTGATTTTAGAATTAAAGTAAAGCAAATAATAAAATCAACACCAAGATTTTTTATGTGGTTCAGCTATTACGCTCTATAATAATAGCCTTGTCCACTGATTACAAAACAGATTCTTACAAAAATTAATTGACAATCAATTTATCTTGAGCACTCTTGCTCCTTGTGCACCTATGCACTCTTCAAGCACATTTGCTTCCTTGAACCTGTTTGTAAGCCTTTTCTCTAATCCACTAGGATTAATACCTTTAGAGACAACACTTTAGTCTAAAAAATTCAATACAAATATAGAGGTCTATGATCAATGCAAGAATAATCAATTT
The DNA here is from genome assembly GCA_020205615.1 of Panax quinquefolius. Classification (NCBI taxonomy): domain Eukaryota; kingdom Viridiplantae; phylum Streptophyta; class Magnoliopsida; order Apiales; family Araliaceae; genus Panax; species Panax quinquefolius. The sequence continues at coordinate 141,455,433 of CM035152.1, forward strand.
AACAATTAAAGGCTCAACTATATGCAATGATCAATTAGCACAAAAATGTAAACAATTAAATCTTACCAAATACCAGCTCAAAGAATATCAGAAAATTTAATTGCTTAGTTGTTCGAAGGTTGCATTGATTAAATCAAATTGCTCAAAAATAACAGTAATAAGTGCAAGAATAATTTCGTGAGTTGTTATCGTTCTGTTGCCTCTTTTTCAGTTATGATAAAAGAGCTCTAACTCATGTAAGCATACATGTGTCAACAAGTAATACAGAGTAAGTAGAGTATCAATCCCATAGAGAAAGTTGTCAAATTTAAACTATTATGCATCAATTAACTCACTATATTCATATGCTTAAACTAACAACTAAAAGTGGTGAATTAAACTAATTGGAAACAACAACTACACTAAAAATATTAATGGAATAAATCAAATCTGGAAATAATGGGATCCTAACTTCATTTAATATTTCATCCAATCACTACTATCAGGCAAGAAGTGTTCACATATCACAGGAAAATAGTTAAGAGCACTAACAGAGTTATAGCCATTTTTCAATGCACTATAACCTACTTACACATCATCCACAGATGATAGACTCCATGTAATCATCAATACCACCAAAATTACTATATGTCTATGTGAAATTACAATTATACTGAATTTAAGCACAAGCCCTTACTCTAACTCATACGGTGAAACAATATATGTCTATCTGGTTCACAAAATACGCAAGCCATATAAAACAGCCCCATATTCGTATGTTATCATGATTATAATCCATACTCGCATGTTCATTGTCAATTCCATACAAGTACTGAAACAAATGGTGATCAGGCATTCATACATGTAAAACAATCATAATAGAAATCCCATATGATATGCAAAACAGCCCTAGCATTCAAGCATGCAACCAAACTACATATTAAAATCCGTTAGAATCCCATAATGGAGTTTAGTTCATAGCTAAACCAAAAGCCATTATGGGATCAATGCTAAACATGATTACAAAGCAAACAATTGAAAGATGAAAGATAGAACGATCAAACCCAATTGCTGAATATAAACCAATGATAACATTCAAATCCTCATAATATTCCAGCAAAATAAAATACTAATCCACCGTGATAGAGAATCCCAAGAAGAATTGGAGAAGTAGACGTTTTGGCTTCGCTCTACGTTGGAATCTCCCTCACAGTGTAAACCCTAGTTTCTATGATGAAAATACGCTAAAAGTTATCAATTCTCTTGTCTGACACCAGTCAGAATCGTTTTTTAATCCAATTACAACTCATTTAATTAAAAATTAAAATAAAACAAATACATACTTCAAAGATTGCAGCGGCGAAAGCGCCCCTCCAAGATGTTGTTCTCTGGGCGCGAGACTTGTAGAATGTCATGCTCTCTATCCAAGTACTCGCGCGGGAGCGCGCTCTCAAGGCTATTCTGTCAGGCGGCGCATGTAGGCTTCAGTAACTGCAGATTACGGTTCAGTTCTCGATTCATAAATGCTGCTGCTGCTACTTGTTCATTCATGCTTAATTTTCTTCCACGCTTGATCTCCTTGTTCCATTGTACCTTCATACCATGCTTATCCCCGCTTGTGCCTTATCTTCACGCATCCATTAGCCTCGTGCCCTCTAATACCACCAAATTAGGTCGATTCCTGCACTTATTCATAAAAAGGAGTTTTAAGTAAATGCAATGTAAACCATCATGAAATGAAACTAAAACACAATAAAATGTACTTGAGATGAGCATAGTTCGCGTGAATTGGTATTCAATAAGTAGGTATAAATACTACTTATCACGTTCCATACATGAAAATACAGTTTTTATAGCCCACAAGATATTACCGTTAATTATAGATATGTCTTGTTTATTCAAACGGTATAGAAATCCTCAACAACAAAGAAGGTGAACGTTTAATTGATAATTATCCAAGTAACAGAATCAAACCTCTTTAGTGTTATACTGTTGAGATAATTTCAAAAGCACCTTTAAGAGATAACTCATTACTTAATAACTTTGACTTTTTCACTCCGTATAAAAGTGGCGTGTAGCAACTAAAGTGGCATATGACATCCAACTTCTTTTCCAATAAACAAGGTCTTCAGAGTTCCAATATATATAATTACTCCTTGAAAACCGCACATGCAACAAATCATAAGGATATATAGCTTCCGTCTTTTAAGCTTTCTAGGAAATCTTAAATACATAGAACTCCACGTGTAGCTAAAGAAAAATTTTCCCAAGGATATTAATGCACACGTAACCCATGTCATAAAATATCAATTCTTTTTGTACCCGTAACATATCTAATCTTAATTTTAAAAAAACTTTTTCCATTTAGATTTATTAAATCATTTTTCATTTAAGGCATATAACAAGATGCAAATAATATTTCCTAGAGCCTTTAAATGAAAAATTAATTATTATGCAATTGATCTTACAGTTGGTTTTCCTAGTAAAGAAAATTTCTTCAATCTCTTGAATATCCAATCAATGTTCCTTATCACCAATATACCTGAAATGCCATAAAACAATTTAGTACATGAATAATTCATCATCAAAACTCAAGGATGGAATATGACTAAGTCAACATTCTCCCCCTTTTTGATGATGACAACCAAAAAATTAAATTCCTCTTAGCTCCCCCTAAAACCATGCATACTATATAATTTAGCTCTCCCTAAATCCATGCTTATTCAATATCATCATAATATTAATGTAATTTAAAAAATTAATTTTCAATAACCTGCTACCTGCATTTCATGTTAGTATCAAATATCAATTTTAAACATATCAGGTCAAGCATATCAGATTAAAACTTTTAAAAACATTCAACATAAGTCTTGAAATCAATGTCTTAAAAAAAACAACATAAAACAACCATAATTTAGTCTACCGAAATTTAAATTTAATTAAACTTAAATTCTCCTCCTTTGTCATCAAACAAAAAGGGAGGGAACGTGATCAATCAAGATCTACCACCATGGAACACTGAGCAACTCGCTGCGTGAAGTATGGACGATGATTGGCACAATGAACCTTTTCAGCAATGCTCAGATCAACAGCAAATTGAGGAGGTCGGGGAATAACAGTTGCAGGTGGTAGAGGTACATCAAGAAATTCACCAAGATATACGGCTAACCAGTTGCAATGCACCCACTCCATAACAGTTGAATGCTTACGCTGCATATGTAATTTAGTGCCCACATCATTGAACCTCATAGCAATGAAATCAGCTAACTCTCCAACCTGATTACTAACGAACTTAATCTCCTGACTCAATTGACAAGAATTTCGATTAAGTCTTCGTTGCATTAACTCAGACAAAGCAGTGGTTTGCACTTCAAAACCGGCTTTTAAATCAATAAACTTGTGACGCCTCCAAAATAGGTATACATCACCTATTCTAAGGTGCCAAATACATGGTACAAAAAACAACTACAACTTTATTATTATAATTATCGTGCAAAATACGACAACACATACTGTGAGTTTAAATACAAATATTGTCTTCCAGACAATATCCACACCCAAATAAAATCCTCATTACAATTATTGATGCACTATTTTACAAAAATAGTGAGGACTACTAAAATAACTGTCTAGGACCATCACTCTATACCCCGACTGGTTCCTGCTATATTCTTACTTCCTGAGAAGAAAAATGGAACAAAAAGGAAAAGGGTGAGCTCAACTAGCCCAGTAAAGAATATTATGACTAAGATAATATACAACAAATTATCCTTAGTCCTCAACAAGAAAAAATCTGATAGAATATAATAGACAACAAGTTTTAGATCAACAACTACAGCGAAAATAAGAATTCATTAGAAGAGTTAAGTAGAGAATGAAATCTACTATCATCTATGAATTTAAAAGTCCATCGTCAATATTTTATCCCTGTAACATCAATCAATATACATCTTGCATCAAATATTCATCTTTGCACTACGGGCCAAAGATATTCATTTCATATCACCAATGGTCATGTTCATCTCAACACTGCTCATCTTTTGCTTCACGGCCAAAGATATTCATCAGGTAATCATTCATCTTTGCACTACAGGCCAAAGATATTCATCAAGTATCACCAGAGGATGATGAAAAATATTTTAGAGAACGAATCCAGTGAGATAAAAGGACAAAGATTAGATATTCGTACTTTAAATAATTCAAGTTTAAAAATACTCCATAATAAACCATAATGGAGAACAATTCAAGAATGAAGATCAAAACATGGATACAATCAAAGATAGTAACTATAATAGACATCTGGGACAAAGAAGAGAAAATTTTAATTTTTGATGAATAGTATCGTATTTGTGAATAGTGCCGTATACGTGAATAGTGACGTATACATAAATAGTAACCCCGACATAAAAAGGTAGAAATTCCACAATAAAAATTATATCAATATTTTAGCATAATGATATTAAAGAAAATAATATCATTTATGAAGAAAATAACATCCCTTACCTAAAAATAACAGTACTTCTGATCGGAATATCGGATGTAAAGCCGAAGAAAACTTGCACTGAATAGTAACTCTCAAAGTATCTAAATACTCACAAAATACGTTTGATAATATAGAGACAAAGAAAACTTGTTTTTAGTATGATTTTCAATTCTAACTAAGCATCCTATTTATAGGAAAATGCTAGAATGCCAAATGAGACTAAATTAATATAATAATACTAAAACATTTCTACGCATGCCAAGTTGCCAACTAAGAACTAATTATCAGCCACCTCTAGTGGGTCCCATCAATTCAGCACATGTTTTCTACACCAACCAAAAGTGGGGCCCACCATGTTTTTAAATAAAAATATTTATTTTCAAAACTTCAATAATTCATAATAAATAGCCCTTTTATCAGAAAAATACGAATTTCATGTCTATTCCATAGGAAATCGAATTCTTTACAACTTTGTAGCTTTAAGTTTTTCCAAATTCCAAACAAAAAATATCCGAAATCCACATACGAACGATTTTTAATACCTCCATTCTGACAAAATACTGATAAAACACCCCAGCATTAATTCCTTCATTTATATCCACACAAAATAAATATTTCCCTATCCATCCTCATAAAATAAATATTTTTTTATCATATAAATCAATAATTAATTATTCACAAATAATATTACAGAATCACAATTATGACAATCAGGTTGTTCCCAGGAAAGAGGGGGCTTTCCGATAAGGATTTCTCCTTACTGGCGCGCAATTATGTGACCAAACCCCTTTCCTAGACAGAACTTCTTTAGACATTGCCAATAATGCTATCTAATAATATTATTCAAATAATATGAATTATTGATTTGATAATGGGAAATACTGTGTAATGACAATTATTGAAACAACAATAATATAAAATATCAACGCAACAATTATTGAATCAATAAACTAAAATATTGAACATTAATTACTGTAATAATTATTGAGTAGTGCCTTCTTACGTAAGAATCAATAATTCAAAAATATTGTGCAATACCGTGTTTTTCTTAATGCAAACCACGCCAGACATCAGTATTTTAACCACCGAGTAACCCAACAAAGTTGTTAATTGGTAACAATTACGTCGTTATTTATAAAAAGTCAAACTTGTCGTTTTCTTCATCCGACAGTTATTCTGTTATGGGGCCCACGAATGGCTGCGTCGTCGTACGAATATTCCCCGACAACAAGAATATTCCACGACCAAACGAATATTCCCCGACAAAAATAAATATTTTATAACCACTTGCTTATTTTATAAAATTTACACATTTCATCCATAACCAAAGCATTATATAAATTAACTCCTTATTATTTCAAGATAATGAATTGAGAAAATTTAATTTTATTTATAATAAGTTGGGGTCTTACAACCTCCCCTCTTTATGAAATTTTGTCCTCGAAATTAACGTACGTACCTGGTGTTTCGAAAAGGTGAGGGTACCTCGCTTTCATTTCCGATTCCAACTCCCAGATCATTTCTTCAATAGCATGGTTCCTCCACAAAACCTTGACTTGTGGTATAACCTTTGTTCGTGGTACATGCTCTTTCCAATCCAATTTCTTGACAGGTACCTCATCGTACGTTAAATCTTCGACTATCTCATCTGGTTCTAACGCAATAATGTGGTTTGGATCTTTCACATATTTACGAAGCATAGATATGTGAAAAACATTATGAACACGAGACATGCTTGGAGGTAATGCGAGTCTATAAGCCACATTTCCTATTCGGTCAAGAATCTCAAATGGACCAATAAATCATGGATTGAGCTTTCCTCTCTTCCCGAATCTTGTAACTCCCTTCCATGGAGCTATACGTAACAGTACATGATCTCCAATATTAAATTTCACGTCCTTTCGATGAAGATCAACATAACTCTTTTGTCGATCTTGTGAGGTCTTTATACGTTGCCGGATCATTTGGATCTTTTCCGTAGTCATGCGTACTAATTCTGGTCCCAACAACATTGCTTCACCCACCTCGTCCCAACATACTGGAGAATGACACTTTCGTCCATACAATGCCTCGAATTGAGCCATGCCTATACTTGCCTGATAACTGTTGTTGTAGGAGAATTCCACCAATGGCAAGTATTTATCCCAACTTCCTTTGAAATCTAGGACACGGAGTCTTAATAGATCTTCAAGGGTTTGAATAGTCCTTTCCGATTACCCGTCCGTTATAGGATGGTATGCCAAACTGAATCGTAAATCCATGCCCATAGCTTTCTGTAAACTAACCTAAAATTGTGAAGTGAATCTTGGGTCACGATCCAAAACTATGGATACTAGCATGCCATGTAATCTCACAATCTCATTCACGTACATACGAGCAAGATGTTCAAGGGAATAAGTCTCACGAATAGGCAAGAAATGAGCAGACTTGGTTAATCTATCAACAATAACCCAAATCGCATCTATACCTTGAGAAACCTTGGGAAGACCCATAACGAAATCCATAGTAATGTGTTTCCACTCCCATTTCAGAATCTCAAGTGGTTGCAATGGACCCTTTGGCACTTGATGCTCCACCTTTACACGTTGACAAGTTAAACACCTCGAGATAAACTCCACGATCTCTCTCTTCATATTGCTCCACCAAAATGTATGTCAAAGATCATGATACATTTTGGTACTCCCAGGATGGATTGCAAATGGTGTGTTGTGTGACTCCATCATGATTTTACGCTTCAAGTTAGAATCGTTAGGAGCACAAAGTCTGGAGTTGACTCGAAGTATTCCTTCTTCATCGATTCCTGCTTCTGGAATAACACCTTCTTGTACTTTTTTCTTCATACGTATCATCTCTGGGTCTGTGGCTTGAGCAACTTTAACTTTTTCGATTAAAGTTGGTTCTACTCGTATGTTTGATATCATCACGTGGGTACTTAGAGCCTTTACCTCTATCTCCATCCTTTTCAAGTCATACAAAATAGGCCTTTGTGTTAAAAACATTGCACTCGTACTCTCATATGATATTCTACTCGATGCGTCAGCTACAACGTCGTTGCCGCATGTTGAGTTCCTTTTGGGTGAAGAAATATTTGAGGCTTTTATGATCCGTATAAATCTCCACTTTCTCCCCATACAGGTAGTGTCTCCAGATTTTCAAAGCAAAAATGATTGATGCCAACTCCAGATCATGAGTAGGATAATTTATCTCATATTCATTGAATTATCGTGAGGCATAGGCTATGACTCTCCCATGTTACATGAGAACACATCCTAACCCTTTGCCTGAAGCATCGTTGTAGATAACAAATCCATCCGAACCAGATGGTATTGTCAAAACAGGTGCCGAAATGAGTCTCCTCTTGAGCTCTTGGAAACTCTTCTCGCATTCCTCGCTCCATACGAATTTTGTATCTTTCTAAGTCAACTGAGTTAATAGAGTAGCGATTCGAGAAAATCCTTCCACGGATATCTGATAATAACCAGTTAAGCCCAAAAAGCTATGCACTTCGGTCACCGACTTCGGTTGCTCCCAACTTTGTATTGCTTCAATCTTCGTCGGGTCAACAGATACTCCATGTTTTGACACCACGTGCCCAAGGAATGCTACTTCCTTAAGCCAGAACTCGCATTTCTTCAGCTTGGCATATATCTTGTTGTCACGAAGTCTTTAAAGTACCAGCTTCAAATGGTGCTCATGATCTTCACGACTTTTGGAATAAATGAGGATGTCATCAATAAAGACAACAACGAACTAATCCAAATATTCCTTGAATACACGGTTCATCATATCCATGAATGCCGCAGGAGCATTAGTCAATCCAAAAGACATGACTAAGAATTCATAATGCCTGTACCGAGTTCTGAAGGCAATCTTTGAAATATCCTCAGTTTTAATCTTCAGCTGATGATATTCAGAACGAAGATCGATCTTTGAAAAGAAATATGCTCTTTGCAACTGGTCAAACAGGTCATCAATGCCAGGTAGCGGATACATATTCTTGATGGTGACATGGTTTAATTCCCGGTAGTCAATACAAAGTCGCATACTCCCGTCTTTCTTCTTTACAAATAAAACAGGAGCACCCCAAGGAGATGTACTAGGATGAATGAAATTGATGTCTAACAATTCCTGTAGTTGGAATTTTAACTCCTGAAGTTCAATAGGAGCCATTCGATATGGGGTTTTAGAAATGGGCTTTGTACCCGATTCAAGATCAATAAAGAATTTAACTTCACATTTTGGGGGTAGAACAGGAAGTTCTTTAGGAAATACGTCAGGAAATTCACTAACAACACAAATATTATTCAAATCTGACGTGTTTTTGTTCAAGTCCATAACATAGGCTAAGAAAGCTTGACATCCATTTTTTAATAAACGAATGGCTTTATGGCTTGATATGACAGTGATTGACTTTAGTGGTTTGGTTGCTTGAATTCGTATAACAGGTTGGTTAGGAATATATAAACTAACAACCTTACGAAAATAATCAATTTTGGCATGATGAGTAGTTAACCAATCAATCCCTAAAATCACATCAAATGCAAGTATCTTTAAAGAGATAAGATCAACAGGTAATATGATGGTGCCAACTTGGATCAAACAAGATTTATACACAGTGGATGTAATAAAAGTTTCTCCTAACGGAGTCTCCACAGATAATTCAAAGTCTAATTTCTCCGGAGTCAAGTTTAAACGTTGAGCACAAGCAGGAGAGATAAAAGAATGGGTAGAACCAGTATCTAGTAAGATATAAACTTCGGAAGAGTTCAATATTAGCTTACCCGTGATCACCTCATTCGGGTTTCTCGCATTTTGGCCAGTCACGACAAACGCCCTCCCTTGAACCACCGACTTTGTTTTGTCCATAGTCGCCTTTGGTGCTGCCGTCCCAGCTGGACTTGATTTTGCTACCAGATAAAATCGGGCTATATGATTGTCTTTTCCACAACTGAAACACACCTTGGAAGGTTGTGAACAATTTGGACTTATGTGTCCCTCCTCTCCGCATCTGTAGCATCTAACTGGCGGTCGTTCTCCTCCCCTAGAATTTGTTGTTGGTGCTGGTGTTGCTGCTGATGTATTCCCGTCATTATTGAATCTCCTCTTTTTGAAATTTCCACTTGACTCACCTCTCCTATTATCATAGCCACGATGACCACTCGAGTGGTTACCGCTTTTGTCCGTATTTTTCCCTCCTCGCTGGTTATCATCGCTCCGATGATCATCACCATGTGATGACTGGTTGAGGTCCCTCGGTTGAACATACTTACTATCTCGCTCTAATAATTGAGCCCTGTTGACAACATCTGAATACAGAGAAAATTTGTGATAGATAAGGTATTGACGAATCTCGGGTTTTAGACCTTTCAGAAACATTCGCGTCATACGTTTCTCATTCTCTACCAAATGATGTGCAAACCTGGATAACTCTGCGAACTTCGCTTTAAGATTGGGACCTTTGTCATGTTGTTCTCATTTCGGTCTAATAAACTCTACCTCATTCATATATGACGAATACTTTCAGGAAAGTACTTGTCATTAAACAGCTTCAAATCTTTCCCAAGACATGTTGAAAGTGCCGGTCATTGGTACGCTCACGATTCCCACCGTAAATGCCTCACCACGGAACATAAAGGTGACGAATAGAACCTTCTGCTCTTCCATGCATCCCAAGACATCGAATATCTTGGTAATTTTCTTTACCCACGTTTCCGCCTTAATCGGATCCGGCTTTCCCCAGAAGTCTAGTGGTCCCAACTTCTTGAACTGCTTGGTTGTGACAAACCGCGCGTTGCTATCATTTCCACCCGTATTTTGTACATGAGTCTCGCTCGTCTGATTTTGCATGAACTGCAAAAAGCTTTTAAACATCCCATCATTCATCGTTTGCTCGGTAGTGTTATTTATAGGAGGAATATTGTCTTCCTGTTGCACGTTCTCCTAGTTAGTGATTGAAGATTGTTCCACGGTCTCATACACTCCATTGTTAACGTTCTCAGCTGCCATTCTTAAAAATGCCATAAAACAAGGGTTAATTAAACAAATTAACATATCACATAATATCCCTATATTATAACTAACCAACAAATAAGCTTAGGTAGGACACACTAGCGAAAGATTTACTCGTCTCTCCCCTCCTAGTTATATTCCCCGATCTCCGCCAGAGACCATATCCCTAAGCTTTGATACCAACTGTGACGCCCCCAAAATAGGTATACATCACCCATTCTGAGTCGCCAAATACATGGTACGTAAAACAACTACAACTTTATTATTACAATTGTCGTGTAAAAATATACAACACATCTTTGTGAGTTTAAATACAAATATTTTCTTCTAGACAATATCCATACCCAAATAAAGTTCTCATTACAATTATTGATGCACTGTTTTACAAAAATAGTGAGGACTACTAAAACAACTGTCTAGGACCATCACTCTATACCCCGACTGGTTCCTGCTATATTCTCGCTTTCTGAAAAAAGAAAAATAGAACAAAAAGGAAAAAGGTGAGCTCAACTAGCCCAGTAAAGAATATTATGACTAAGATAATATACAACAAATTATCCTTAGTCCTCAACAGGAAAAAATCTAATATAATATAATAGACAACAAGTTTTAGATCAACAACTGCAGCGAAAACAAGAATTCATTAGAAGAGTTAAGTAGAGAATAAAATCTACTATCATCTATGAATTTAAAAGTCCATCATCAATATTTTATCCCTGTAACATCAATCAATATACATCTTGCATCAAATATACATCTTGCATCAAATATTCATCTTTGCACTACGGGCCAAAGATATTCATTTGTATCACCAGTTGGTCATGTTCATCTTAACACCTGTTCATCTTTGCACTACGGGCCAAAGATATTCATTAGGTAATCATTAATCTTTGCACTACAGGTCAAAGATATTCATCAAGTATCACCATTAAAGACTGAGGATGATGAAAAACATTTTAGAGAACGAATCCAGTGAGATAAAAGGACAAAGATTAGAGATTCATACTTTAGATAATTCAAGTTTAAAAATACTCCATAATAAACCATAATGGAGTAAAATTCAAGAATGAAGGTCAAAACATAGATACAATCAAAGATAGTAATCATAATAGACATCTGGGACAAAGAAGAGAAAATTTAATTTTTCGGTGAATATTGTCGTATTTGTGAATAGTGTCGTATACGTGAATAGTAACCCCGATACAAAAAGATAGAAATTCCACAATAAAATTCATATCAATATTTCAGCATAATGATATTGAAGAAAATAATATCATTTACGAAGAAAATAACATCCCTTACCTCAAAATAACAGTATTTCTGATCGTAATATCGGATGTAAAACCGAAGGAAACTTGCACTGAATAGCAACTTTCAAAGTATCTAAATACTCACAAAATACGCTTGATAATATAGAGAGAAAGAAAACTTGTTTCTGGTGTAATTTTCAATTCTAACTAAGCACTCTATTTATAGGAAAATGCTATAACGCCAAAGGAGACTAAATTAATAAAATAATAATAAAACATTTCTACGTATGCCAAGTTGCCAACCAAGACTAAATTATCAGCCACCTCTAGTGGGTCCCACCAATTCAACACATGTTTTTTACACCAACCAAAAGTGGGGCCCACCATATTTTTAAATAAAAACATTTATTTCTGAAACTTAAATAATTCATAATAAATAGCCCTTTTATCAGAAAAATACGAATTTTTATGTCCATTCCATAGGAAATCGAATTCTCTACAACTTTGTAGCTTTAAGTTTTTCCAAATTCCAAACGAAAATTGCCCGAAATCCACATACGAATGATTTTTAATACCTCTATTCTGACAAAATACTGATAAAACACCCCAGCATTAATTCCTTCATTTATATCCACACAAAATAAATATTTCCATATCCATCCACATAAAATAAATATTTTCTTATCATATAAATTAATAATAATTAATTATTAACAAATAATATTATAAAATCACAATTATGACAACTAGGTCGTTCCCAGGAAACAGGGGCTTTCCGATAAGGATTTCTCCTTACTGGCGCATAATTAGGTGACCAAACCCCTTTCCTAGACAGAACTTCCTTAGACATTGCCAATAATGCTATTTAATAATATTATTCAAATAATATGAATTATTGATCCGATAATGGGAATATCTTGTGTAATGATAATTATCAAACAACAATAATATAAAATATCAACGCAACAATTATTGAATTAATAAACTAAAATATTGAATAAAGAATTATTGTAACAATTATTGAGTAGTGGCCTTCACGTAAGAATCAATAATTCAAAAATAATGCGATATAACATCGTGTTCTACTATGCAACCAAGCGACATTATATATTTTAACCACTGTGTAACCCAACCGTGTTAATTTGTAATGATTCTGTACCGTTATTTATAAAAACTCAAACTTGTCGTTTTCTTCATCCGACAGTTATTCTGTTATGGGGCCCACGAATGGTTGTGCCGTCATACGAATATTCCCTAACAACAAGAATATTCCACGACCAAACGAATATTCCCCGACAAAAATGAATATTTTATAACCACTTGCTTATTTTGTAAAATTTGCACATTTCACCCATAACCAAAGCATTATATCAAATTAACTCCTTATTATTTCAAGATAATGAATAGAGAAAATTCAATTTTATTTATAATAAGTTGGGGTCTTACAAAACTCATCTTCAATGTTGTGATAGAGTTTATTGATTTCAGGCGCACCTAAAGGCAACTTCCCTTTTTCCAACAGAGACATACGGTTATGGAGACCAGCCATTTCAACTTGCATTTTTTCTTGATTACTAAGAATAACTTTCAATAGATCAACAATGTCAGGAGAAGATGGAGTTGGAGGCAGAACAGGTGAGGATGGATTTGACGCAGGAGGGGGGATAGGATTTTTAGAATTGCTACGAACAAACTTAACATCAATTAACACAATACGTGACATTTTCAATGAACCAACGTTGATGGAATCAGTAACAGAAATAGAGAGTTCATTTTCAAAAGAAATTTTAAAATGATTGAATAAAGTAGTGAGAGTGGCACTGTAAGGCAGACATATTTTGGTTTTTAGTAAACAAGTTGTCATTTGGTGAAGCATCATTTGAGATAAATTAAAAGAGACTCCTTTTAAAATCATGACAACGATTATCAGATCTTGATAGGTAAAATCTGCTCCTCCACCTAAACGAGGCAATAGATTGTATCTAACAAGATGATGAAATACACAAGAAATAGGAGAAACATCCACTATTTTTGGAGTGAAAACATCATCCAACAAAGAGTTATTCATAACAATTTGTAACCGTTCCAGAGGAGTAAACGGGAAATGAACAGCTCATTTTTTTAGTAAAGGGACAAACACCAGATGATGGAATGTTCAAAATACTACCAAAATCCATGACCGTAAAATATAAATATTTTCCTTTGACAAAAGTTGTATAAAAATCCCCATGACACTTTAGATTTGTATAAAACTGTTGGACAAGTCTAGGGTATGCAACTGATGGAGGAAAAAGCATAGAAGAAATACCATAAGAGTCAAATAATTTTTTTAAAGGAGATTGTTGATAACAGATTTGATCGACAAACTTTTCATAAACAAATTGTTTGGGAAACACAATGGTCTTAAACCGTACTTCATAGGCATTGCTACGAAAGAAATTGTTAGGAAGATCAGAAGAAATGATAGGATTTACCGAATCAGATGGTGGAGCAAACTCAGGCTTACAGGATGGAATAGTTGACTTCCGTCTTTGAGATGGTCCAGATGATTTCGCCAAGGAAGGACTGAAAGTTGATTCGTCAGAAGACGAAGAATCCAAACACTCCGTTTCATCAGACACATCCTAATCCTCTGCCTGAAGCATCACTGTAGATGACAAATCCCTCCGAACCAGATGGTATTGTCAGAGCAGGTGCTGAAATTAGTCTCCTCTTAAGTTCTTGAAAACTCTTCTCACATTCCTCGCTCCAACCGAATTTTGTATCTTTCTGAGTCAGCTGAGTTAATGGAGTAGCGATTTGAGAAAGCCCTTCTACAAATCTCTGACAATAACAAGCTAAGCTGAGAAAGCTACGTATTTCGGTCACTGACTTAGGTTGCTCCCAGCTTTGTATTGCTTCAATCTTTGTTGGGTCAACAAATATTCTGTGATTTGATATCACATGCCCAAGGAATGCTACTTCCTCAAGCCAAAAATCACACTTCTTCAACTTGACATAAAGCTTATTTTCACGAAGCTTTTAGAGTATCATCCTCAAGTGTTGTTCATGATCTTCACATCTTTTGGAGTAAATGAGGATGTCATCAATAAAGATAACCACAAAATGATCCAAATATTCCTTGAATACTCAGTTCATCATATCCATGAACGTAGAAGGAGCATTAGTCAATCCAAAAGACATGACTAGGAATTCATAATGTCCGTACCGAGTTCTGAAAGCAGTCTTTAGGATATCATCAGTTTTAATCTTTAACTGGTGATATCCGGAACGGAGATTAATCTTTGAAAAGAATTTGGCGCCTTGCAATCGGGTCAAACAGTCAACAAATGCGGCAACTGTATTTTATTTTTGATGGTGACATGATTCAACTCCCGATAGTCAATACAAAGTCGCATACTTCCATCTTTCTTTTCTTTACGAATAGTAGCAGTGAGCACCGCAAGGAGACGCGACCAGATTTAATGAAACCGATGTCTAACAATTCCTACAGTTGGGTCTTTAACTCCTGAAGTTCAATAGGAGCCATTCGATATGGGGCTTTGGAAATTGGTTTTGTACCGGTTTCAAGGTCAATACAAAATTCAATTTCACGCTCTAGGGGTAAGCCAAGAAGTTCTTCAGGGAATACGTCAGGAAATTTATTAACAATAGAAATATCATTCAAAACTTACGTATTTTTATTTAAATCCGTGACATGGGCTAAGAAAACTTGACATCCGTTTTTCAATAAACGAATAGCTTTATGGCTTGATATGACAATGATTGACTTTAGTGGTTTGGTTGCTTGAATTTGCATAATAAGTTGATTAGGAATATGAAAGCTAACAACCTTACGAAAACAATCAATTTTAGCATGATGAGTAGTTAACCAATCAATCCCTAAAATCAAATCGAATGCAAGTATTTTCAAAGAGATAAGATCGACAGGTAACGTGCGGTTGCCAATTTGAATCAAACAAGACTTATAAACAATGGATGTAATGAAGGTTTCTCCCAACGGAGTTTTAACAGATAAGTCAAAGTCTAATTTCTCTGGAGTTAAATTTAAAGGTTGAGCGCAAGTAGGAGAAATAAAAGAATGGGTAGAACCGGTATCAAATAAAGTATAGACTTCGCTAGAGTTTATGATTAGCTTACCCGTGATAATCTCGTTCGGATTCCTCGCTTCTTGGGACGTCACGACAAATGCTCTCCCTTGAACTACCGGCTTTGACTTCCCTTGAACTAGCGAAGGAATTACCCTTCTCTCCCTTCCCAATTCTAGTCTCACATCTCAGCCAGGGATCATATCCCTAAGCTTTGATACTAACTGTGACGCCCCCAAAATAGGTATACATCACCCATCTTATGTCGCCAAATACATGGTACTGAATACAAATACAAACTTAAGTATATAACATGAGCTGAGAGTTTTTACACGAATATTATCTCATAGGCAATATCCAAACTCAAATTCAATCCTCATTACATTTATTATCACACTAAATAATGAGGACTACTAAAACAACCATCTCGGACCATCACTCCATTCCCCGACTAGTCCCGGCTACGTTCATATTTCCTGAAGAGAACAATGAAAGCAAAAGGGTGAGCTCAACTAGCCCAGTAAGAAATATTATAACTAAGATAAAGCAGAATAAATTATCGTTAGCCTTCAACAGTGTTAAACTGATAAAATATAATAAACATCAAGTTTAACTGCAGCAAAACAAGCAATCCATTAGAAGAGTCAAGTAGAGCATGATATCTACTATCTTCTATGATTTAAAACGTTTATCATCAATTTTATCGCTGAGACTCAGTTTAATAAATAAACCACATCATCGAATCATCCCTGCACTACAGGCCAAGGATATTCATTAGAATCACGTCCACAAATTATCCATACACTACGGGCCAAAGAAATTCGTGTAATCATTAATTGTCATGATCATGCCAACAACTGTCCATCAATGCACTACGGGCCAATGAGGACTTTTACCACATCATTTGTAACATTACGGTCATGATTATACCGAATAATCCCTGGTCATAATCATACCAATCAATAGTCCATCTATGCACGTAAGCCAAAGATGACTTTCATCACAATATAAGCATGAGGATGATGACAATGATATAAGAATTCAATTAAAAGAAAGCAAAGGATAAATTTTTAAAGATTTATATTTAATTTATCCAGAATTCAATAATGTCCAAATTGTCAACATGATACTGCTCTATGGAGTAAAATTCAAGAATAATATTGTATCAAAAATGATTTGGATCGAAAAAAATCAATTTTTGTCATAAATAGTACCCCGGATGAATAGTAATCAAGTAAATAGTACCCCGTGAATAGTACTTCGGGAATAATAACTCGTGAATAGTACTCCGGCATGAAAAAGTTAAAACTTATCAAGAATACTCAGAATAATATTTTCATAAAAAGATACTGGATGAAGCGCAAATTTCAAGGATATTCAACTAATTTCATGGAGTATAGAAGCCAAAACTTAACAAAATGAGTATAGAATTCAGAATCTAAAACGAAATAATATTACTTACATACTACAGTGTATGGAAGAAAATATTATTTCTTACGAGTATTGAACAAAAATAATATCTCTTACCTTAAAAAGGAGAGTATTCTAATTGGTATAACGGGGATATTCTTGAAGAAAACTTTCACTGTTTTCTACACTCAAAGCTTCCTAAAGCTCGAAAGAAATACGCTCAATATTATAGAAGAAGAATTCTCTGATTCTGGTGTGATTTTCAATTCTAAACTAAGCATCCTATTTATAGGAGAATGGAAGGGGCACTGTTAAGAATTTTTCCACGGATGAAATAATTCACGACATCACGGACGTCTTATGCAACATTACGGGCGATTGAATTCAAAGAAATTATCAAGTAAAACAAAAACTAAATAATATATATATATAACCATGACTTTTTATCAACCACCCGTGACAATCATCGATTTCTCCCCCCCACATTCATTTTTTTCCTACATGGGCCCCACTCATGGACCCCCTCTTATAATATATATATATATATATATATATACTGAATAACTTTCAACCGATTATTTTGAAAAATTGGTAAATGGGGGTCCAAATAATAAGCAAATTTACAACAAATACTTCATAAAAATCTCCTCAATATTTTTAACAACATTTATTCATCATTATTATAACTCGCAATATTTAACAACCAGATCATTCCCAGGAAAGAGGGGGCTTTTCGATAAGGATTTCTCCCTATTGGCGCGCAATTAGGTGACCAAACCCCTTTCCTCGATAGAACTTTCTAGACATCGTCAATAATACAAATAATAATATGAATAACTATGTCATCTCAATTATTGATTTAATAATATAAAATATTGACAATAATTGAATCAAATAACGTGAGATACTATGCAGTAATTACTGTAGCAATACTTGAGTATAACTGAGTGACTTCTCACGTAAGCATCAAATACCGTGTGCTACTATGCAACCACGCGTATTACTGTACTTTTCTCACTGGGTATTTCAACTGTTAACGGTAAAACTTCTGTCGTTACTTTTATAAAAAGATATTTCTGTCATTTTTTTATTTCGACAATAATTCCGTTATGGGGTCCACCAATCATTGTGTTGTCATACGAATATTCCCTTTTAAAATGAATATTTCCCGACCAATTGAATATTATATAACAACTTACTTAATTTGCAAAATTTATAAATATTACCCACAACTATAACATTATAACAATTAACACCTTAATATTCAAAAATGATATTTAAAGAAAAATTCATCTTTATTCATAAAAGTTGGAGTCTTACATCTTATGGTGGGGAAAATGGTTTCAATCAGGCTATTGATTTGTCCTCTAAAATCCTATCCAACGTGAAGTTTATACAGGAGAAGCATTTGATAGGCAAGTACTTTGAGGAGATTAGTCATGATACCAGGAAGTATGTCTTTGGTCTGGATGACACTTTGAAAGCTCTAAAGATGGGTGCTGTTGAGATCCTTATTATGTGGGAAAATCTGGACATGAATAGGTATGTGCTTAAAAATAGCACTACTAGTGAAAAAATAGGATGAAGAAAAAAGAGAGAGAAACAGGAACAGAGATCAAAAATGGGTCTGCTGTTTTTGAATAAGAAAATAATACTTAACGGAAAGAGATAAGGGAGATAATCGTGGGCCACGATTAAAGGATACCCAAATGTATTAATTTTGTAAATAAATATGGAAAAATGTATTAATTTTGTAATTATTTTATCTATGCACCATTATTATAATTATTTCTAAAAAAGTACTAAAATATGTAATTAATCTATAAAATTATCTTGCCTTATACAAAAAATAAAATAAAATAAAACTATGCTAATGACCCATTATATAAATATATATATATATATGTCAATTTTTGTAATAAACTTTGCAATGAATTAATTAAATGCCAACCCCTAGTTGTATCACCTTGTAATATAAATTACTGTTCAAATTTAAGAACAAACTACACAATAATCTCACTGAAAAATAGATGAAGAACGGAAAATAGTAGACACATGATATACCAAGGTTCACTAATTTGGGTAGTCCTGCTTGTTTGACGTATTAATTAGACATCTCACACGCTCTACAGTGATCCACACACCAAACAATATTTTATAATAATTAGAAAATCCTAGCTGCTATAACATGTCAACATGGGCTCAAACCCAATGCATTAGTAAAACTCAAGACTGGGTTACTAATAAATTCCCAAGCCCAGTTGCACCTTACGCTTGGCTACCCTATCGTAGTGGCTACGAACCTGCAGAAGTATGAGTCAATCTCAATATTCTTCCACTTGGTGATTATTTCTTGATGTCCACTTCAGATGTACACCACTATAACTTTGCCAAACTAACTGTTTTATTTAAGAAGTTTGCGGATGTTGTTCAAAGTTGTGTCAACTGTCTCCAAGATAATCAGTTTCTCATCAACCTTCTTTCTAATGAAATGATATTGAATATCAATAAGCTTCGACCGTGAGTGGAATGCAAGACTCTTTGCTAAATGAATAACACTATGACTATGACACTTCAACTTCATTACCTTCTGCTTAAAACCAAACTCGGAACACAACCTGCAAATCCATATTTTTTCCTTACTTGCATGAGTAAACGCCATGTATTTTGCCTCAATAGACGATAAAGTAACAACACTTTGCTTCTTTCTCATCCAACTTACACGACCATCAAACAAGTTGAATACATAACCACTTGTTGATTTCTTGCTATAAACGTCTCCACCCCAAATTAGTATCCACATATCCTACCACCTCAAAGTTCCTCTCAGCTCCATTGCCTCCAAAATGCAATGCAAAATTAGAAGTACCATACAATTCCCTGAAAAATCTTTTAATGGCGGTAATGTGAGCCATCTCTTCTTCTTCTTCTTCTTCTTCTTCTTCTTTTTCCTTGGTCTTAAGACATTGATATGCAGACAATTTAGTTCCTGTAGCCATAGGGGTTCCAACCGGTTTGCAGTCAATCATGTTGAATTTCTTCAACACCCCTTCAATGCACTTCTTCTGTCCTAACACCAATTTTCTATTCTTATGATCCCTATGCATATGCATACATAAGATGAAATTTTCTAGCCCAATATCCTTCATATCAAACTGCTATGACAACAAACCTTTAACAAATTTGATCATTTTCCTGTTAATTCCAATCAATAATATATCATCAACATATATACAAGGTTAGAATAATAAAATTGTCACCCAACCTTTTCATATAAACACAATGATCAGCCTGACACCTCATGAATCCAAACTGTAAAGCGTGAGAACCAAAATTTTGATACCACATTCTCGAAGATTGCTTAAGCCCATACAAGGAATTCTTCAATTTATATACCACATCCTCCTTGCATTTGAGTTGAAAACCATCTGGTTTGCATCATGTAAATCTTCTCCTCCATGTCACCAAGAAGGACCACTGTTTTGACGTCTAGTTTCTCAACCTTTAGATCATAAATAACTGCTATAGATCATAAAACTATCCGGATGGATGTCAACTTTGCTACTAGAGAAAAGATCTCATCATAGTTAATTCCCTTTATTTGAGAATACCCTTTTTTGTCATCAGTCGCACTTTGTATTTCTTTATCTTTCCATCTATATTTGTCTTTTTCTTGAACACCCATTTTCATCTAATCACCCTTTAATCCATAGGCAATTTAACAAGACTCCGGGTTTGATTCTTATCAAGTGACTACATCTCCTCATCCATAGCCAGCTTTGACCATTCGATTCCCCCAAGGCCCTTGCCTCCTTAACTGTGCATGGTTCATCATTGGTGACATGTAAGACATGATACACTAAGTGAATACTTGTTAGGTCACCTTTGAACCCATGTAAACCTCCTCAATGTAAACCCATTGTCATCTTCCTTATTATGCAAAATTGTAAGACCCCAAATTTTATGAAATGAAAGTATCCAATTTTCTTATAATTATTATTCTATTTAGTAAATGGTTAAATTGATAAAAGGTTAAAGTTAAGGGTGATATGTGAAAAAATTTTCAAAGTAAACAAGTTGTTATAAAATATTCGATTGGTCAGGGAATATTCTTTTTGTCGGAGAATATCCGTACGATGGCATAATTATTGGTGGACCCCACAATGGAATTACTGTCAGAGTGAGAAAATGATAGAAATATCTTTTTATAAAATAACGGCGAAAGTTTTACCGTTAATTGTTGAAATACCCGGTGGTAAAAGTACAATAATACTCGTGGCTGCATAGAAACACACGATATTGATTATTGATGCTTACGTGAGAAGTCACTCAATTTTATTCAATTATTGCCACAGTAATTGTTGTATAGTATCTCACGTTATTGATTAAATTATTATCACAGTATTTTATATTATTAAATCAATAATTGAGAAGACAAAGTTATTTATATTATTATTTGCATTATTAACGATGTCTAAAAAGTTTTGTCGATGAAAGGGGTTTAGTCACCTAATTACGCACCAATAGGGAGAAATCCTTATCAGAAAGCCCCCTCTTTCCTGGGAATGATCTTGTTGTTAATATTGCAAGTTATATTATTGATGAATAAATATTGTTAAAAATATTGAGGGGAATTTTATGAAGTATTTTTTGTAAATTTGATTTATTACTTGGACCCCCACTTACTCTTTTTTTTCATCCGTAGAAAGTTATCTCAATTTATATATATATGTGTGTGTGTGTGTGTGTCGTGGGTGTGTGTGTGTGTGTGTGTATATATATATATATATATACAGGCCGGATCCTATCCGGACTCCTGGACAAGTTTAAAATCCAGACCTTTTTTATTTTTTGCTTTTTTTTAAAACACCTAAAAAAATAAAAATTATGGAACTTGAATTTTTACATAGTACAGTGTTTTGGGTGTGTTTTGGATACATACAACAAAACATGTCTTTACAAACTGTACAGTCTGTACAGACATGTTTTGTTATATGTATCCAAAACACACCTAAAACATTGTATTATATAAAAATTCAGGTTCCATAATTTTTTTTAGGTATTTTAAAAAAAAGGTCCGGATTTTGGTCGGTCCGGAGTCTCAACTCGATCCTACACAGATGTATATATATATATATATATATATATATATATATATATGTGTGATGTGTGTGAGTGTGATGTGTGTGTGGGTGGGTGTGCATGTGAATATGGGGTGTGTGTGAATGTCGTATAAGGTATGGTGTGTGTGTGTGTGTGTGTATATATATATATATATATATATATATATATATATATATATTATAAGTTTTGTTTTATTAGATTATAAATAGAATATATTATATTTTATTTCAATTTTTTGTTTTATTAGAATATTTTATTGCACAGTAATGAATAGTAAAAATCAAAATTTTTAGACGATTCGGCACTCGTGAATTGGGCAAATGTTCACCCGTGATTTTTATTTTTAAATAGTATCCTAACATTCTCCTACAAATAGGATGCTTAGTTTAGAATTGAAAATCACACCAGAATCAGAAAATTCTTCTTCTATAATATTAAGCTTATTTCTTTAGAGTTTAAGGAAGCTTTTAGCGTAAAAAACAGTATAAATTTTCTTCAAGAATATCCCCGCCCTACCAGTCAAAAATACTCTTCTTTTAAGGTAATGGGTATAATTTATACCATATTCGCTTACGATATTATTTTTCATATTCAATTCGTAAGGAATTTTATTTTCGTTCAATATTTGTAAGGAATATTATTTTTGTTCAATATTCGTAAGGAATATTATCTTCGTTCAATATTCGTAAGGAATATTATTTTCATTCAACAGTCGTAAGGTGTATTATTTATTTCATATTCGCTTACGATATTATTTTTCGTATTCGTAAGGAATTTTATTTTCGTTCAATATTCGTAAGGAATATTATTTTCGTTCAATATTTATAAATAATATTATCTTCGTTCAATATTCGTAAGGAATATTATTTTCGTTCAACAGTCGTAAGGGATATTATTTTGTTAAATATTCGTAAGAAATAATATTTCTTCCATATTATGTAGTATGTGAGTAATATTATTTCGTTTCAGATTCTGAATTCTACACTCATTTTGTAAAGTATTGCTTCTATACTCCTTGAAATTAGTAAAATATCCTTGAAATTTGCGCTTCATCTAGTATCGTTTCACAATGATATTTTTCTGGACATTTTTGTTAAAATTTTAAGCTTTTCATGCCGGAGTATTATTCATAGGTACTATTCATTTATACAACACTATTCATACGTATGGTACTATTCATACGTACGTCACTATTCATGAAGTACTATTCATGGAATACTATTCACGGGGTACTATTCATCGGGTACTATTCACCAAAAAAATTAATTTCTTTTCTGTCTAAATTAATTTTGATACATAGATATTATTCTTGAATTTTACTCCACAAAGCAGTTATCATGTTAACAATTTGGACATTTTTAAACTCTAGATAAATTTAAAGTATTTAATATTTATCATTGATCTCGTTTGATTGAATTCTTATATCATTGTCATCATCCTCATGCTTATATTGTGATAGAAGTCATCTTTGGCCCGTAGTGCATAGATGTACTGTTGATTGGTATGATTATAACCAGGAATTATTCGATATAATCATGACTTGTAATGTTACAAATGATGTGGTAAAAGTCCTCATTGGCCCGTAGTGCATTGATGGACAGTTGTTGGTATGATCATGACTATGGGTTCTCTTCGGCCAAAGGTGCAAAGATGAATTGTTGTTTGGCATGATCATGACCATTCTTGATAACACGAATATCCTTGTCCCGTAGTGCATGGATAATTCGTGGAAGTGATACTAATGAATATCCTTGGCCCGTAGTGCATGGATAATTCAGTGGTGTTGATTATTTATTAAGCTGAGTCTCAGCGATAAAATTGATGAACTTTTAAATCATAGAAGATAGTAGATATTATGCTCTACTTGACTCTTCTAATGGATTGTTATTTTCGCTGCAGTTGTTGATCTAAAACTTGTTGTCTATTATATTCTATCAGTTTAACACTGTTGAAGGCTAACGATAATTTATTTTGCATTATCTTATTCATAATATTCTTTACTGGGCTAGTTGAACTCACCCTTTGCTTTCATTGTTCTCTTAAGAAAATGAGAATATAGCTGGGACTAGTCGGAGAATGGAGTGACGGTCCGAGATGGTTGCCATAGTAGTCCTCATTATTCTATAAAATAGTGTGATAATAATTGTAATGAGAACTTTTTTGAGTTTGGATATTGTCTAGGAGACAATATTTGTATTAAAACTCACAGCTTATGTTTTATCGTATTCTACACGACACTTAACAATTGTATAAATTAAGTTTGTATTTGAGTTCTGTACCATGTTTCTGGCGACCCAAGATGGGTTGTGTATACCTATATTGGGGCGTCACAAAAATAGTATGTTCAAACTTAACTGGTTCATCATTTACAAAATCTATAACCAACTGTGAATTCTCAGCCTCACATGTTTTCCTATGCTCACATCAATCTGCACATGATCAGGTTCTTTAGAAGACTTGTCGACAACTGGCTCATTCAATGTTTCTCTAAACACCACATCCTTACTTTATAAAATAATTCTAGTATTTGGATTCGTAATTGTATCCCTTGACACCTTTCTTGTATCCAATAAACTTGCACTTCGATCTCAAACTTGAAGTCAATTTTGTTCCTTTTCTCCTTCGGCACATGCATATATGCATCATAACCAAACATTAGAACATGAGACATACTAGGTTTCCTCCATAAAAGTACATCAAAAGGAGTTTGATTCTTTAATGTAGATGTAGGTTTCTCGATTTTTCAAGTAATATGTTGTAGCAACTGCCTCTGTCCAGAATTCAGACTCCAAGCATATCCAACTTTGCATACACCTCACCTTATCTATAAGTGTCCGATTTAACCTTCAGCCACACCATTCTGTTGAGGTGTCATCCAAATCATGTTTTGTCTTGGGATGCCCTGCTCAGCATAAAACTAATGAACTGAAAAATACTCTCTACTATTATCAGTTCGAATAACCTTTATCTTCTTGTTGAATTGATTTTCAACCAGTACCTTAAACTCTTGAAATTTTTCAAGTGCTTCAAACTTTCTTCTAATAAAATAAACCTAAGTATATCTTGAAAATCATTTACAAAAGGCACATAATACCTTAATTTTCAAAGAGATATTTCTAGAATTTTCCCAAATAAATCGTTGTGTATAAATTCCATCACTACAGTTGCTTTAATGGAAGTTAACTTAAACTTAACTCTATTATGTTTCTCATACAAATAATGCCCAAAGAAACTGAATCATATGATTCAATCTGGAACCCTTCCACCAACTTCTTTAATGTTATAGTGGACAAACCCTTCTCACTTATGTGCCCTAGCCCTTGATGCCACTGTTAGGTTTGTAATATTCATGAACGCAATCAAATTGCATAAAAAGTGCGGAAGCGTGTAAAAATCAGAGTTTAAAAATTTACAAACCATATACCCGGATCATCCTTTATGCACAATTATTAATTAAACGAAAAGATAAAGAATAAAATCATACCCTTCAAGATCGAGCTTCCTCGTGTACAAGTTCACCTCCAAATCCTTTCGCGCTCAATCTTGAATCCACCGGGTTTTGTTCCTTCCTTTGATCAACGTTAGCCACCCATATGTTTGGCCTCTCAGAGGTGATCCACCAAGGAATAATAATGATTCAAGAAAAGGGTGGTTAGCTAAACCCTAGTTTTTCTATCTCTATAGAAAGGGTGTACTCTCCCAACAAATTGGAATTATTACGTATGTTGAAAAATCAACAACAACCCACACACCCATAATAAGACTCCTCTTATTTATAGATGTGGGCAACCCACCTTAACAATTAAGAAATTGGGTTTTATTTAATTAATTAAATTCTTTTAATTAATTAAGCTCCCTAATCTTATTAGGGATAATTAATTAAACTCCTTTAACTAATTTTCCCTCCTAATCCTATTAGGAATAAATGAGAGTACTTATATTAAATTAATTCCTAAACTCTTTTAGAAATTAAAATAATAATAATTGTAATAATATTAATAAGACTCTCTTATTAATTTATATTTAATATTTCTAAAATATTAAATAATAATATTAAGCTATTTAATTTATTCTATCACCATAGATTAAATTAAATATACTTAATATATTATTACGATTATGCCATTAACTTCTTAAATAATTATTCTTCCTTTTATGGTGTGACCCTTTAGGTTCTCCATATTAAACCAGGTTGTGAATAAATCAATTAGAACAATTCTAATCTTATTTAAATAAATAAATTAAACAATTAATTTATTTAAATAAATAATATTTATTCTACAATAGGGATAAGCCTCCCCAATGATCAACGACTTTCCAGATAATATAGATTTCAACATTAATCATTAAAGAACCTTTGAGTAAATAGTTCTTAACAGACAATTCAATCCTTCCACCATACAATGTCCCAATTAAATATAAGATATGAAATTATCGTTAAGTCTTATTTTATTTAATTATATGTATTTCGATCCTTAAATGCACAACTCAAATAATGCAAATTAGAAACTCCTTTCTAATTTCATTCTCGCCTGGCCAAGGACTCTTTGGGTTGTCATTTATCGAATCACATAGGACATTCTCTTCTTTATTAGAAGTGGTAGATTCTTTATTGATCATACATTATCTCCATGTACAACTTATTATACCCAAGCATACCCTTTGATATACCCTAAGGGTCTTAAGGAATAAGTCAAAGTATAACTCATCATACACAAGATACTATGATGATCTCAAGTCCAAGGATTACTTCAGACTACTATCACTACAGAATTCCTATTGACAGCAAATAAAACTCCATTAGGTATTCCTTAGCGAGCCACGTTCAATTGAACTTATTCTCTAATAAGCACCTACATACTTGCTTTAGTGTCTCCACACAAATGATCGTGAGATCAATCATCCTCATCCAATGAAAGAACAACGTATGTACCAATCTATCCGGATTGGGAACTATTTTAGTTTTAAGCTTTCTAAGAATTTAGATCTCATTAGAATGATCATCATCATTATTCTAAAAGCATTGCTTAAAACTATGGGTTTATCACATATTATAAAACAACATCATGTAGATAATTAAAAGCCTTTAATAAATTAATACTTTTATTAATAAATGAATAAGATTGTTACAAAGTATATGCTTTATCATCAAACATGATTCGCTTTGTGCATACTACTTTCAATCTCCCACTTGCACTAAAGCCAATCGTCATGGTATCTTATACTCTTCTTCTCTAAGTGACGATTATCCCCTTTGTTGGATAAGCTTTAGTTAATGGATATGTAATGTTGTTCTTGAGAGTCCACTATCTCTATAGTGATTTCCATCTTTCAATGATTCTAATAATCAAATGAAAGTGCCACAACACATGTTTAGATCCAAGATGAGACTTAGAACTATTCCTAGTTACGTAATGAACTTTTAATCCAAACAATCAACTTGCGCCTTCATTTATAGCTATATACTTTGTCTTTATCACTAAACCAAAGAACTCTTTCTTTGTTTGGAACCTTTCCAATTCATCGCACCACCGATTCATGGTAACACTTTGCCTTAAAGTGGATTTTTCGTCGTCTCGTAGTGCTCGAAAAACTTGAGTCATTAAGCCCTCTAGTTTTAATTCGGACCCATCATGTATGCTCACATCCTTAGTGTTTGGTTAAGAACTTTAAGATGTTTTTCACTGACTCACAGTGAACTTCTCCAGAATATGACTGATCAACATCAGGTCTCGTATATTTCATTGCATACATGATAGTCACTCATGCGACCTTTCTTTTCAGGAGTCTGTGGGGACTATTAAGAAAGATACACTCCATAGCTCGTCATACATGAGACATCTCTTGGAGTTTGCCATGCTAAACGACTTTAGCATCAAATGAATATACGTTCCTTGGGTTAAGTCGAGCATCCTCTTATATCTATCTATATAGATTTTACCCCCAATTAAGATACTCTTCCCAAACCATTCATGGAGGAATGTTTAGACAACTTTATCTTTACTGATTGTAGCATTGGTATGTCATTCCTTATCCGTAGTATATCAACATATAATATTAGGAATGTCACGACGCTCCCACTGACCCTTTTGTACACACTAAAAGTCTTACCTCATCGAATGTAACTGGATCATCATCTTCTATGATGCGTACCTCATCATCATCATCCATGATGAATCCATACCTCCTAGGTATCTTCTTGATACTATTCCGCATTTACGATCTTGGTGTGGTATAATAGTTCATCTACTGTGTTTCTCTTATTTGACTTATAGTGTTTTGTGGTTCTTGAACTTTTCAAGATCTATTCCTCCCACTAGCCCCTTCAATAATAAACACATTTATCTTAGAAGGCAGCGTGTTTCACAACAAACACCTTTTGCTAAGTAGGATTATAGAACATATACCCTAAACTTACTTTAGGATGTCCCACAAATTTGTACATGTCAAATCTTTTCCCAAGCTTATCCTTTGAAACCTTTTCACATAAGTTGGACAACCCTTATCTTAACATACTTAAGATTAGGAATCCTTCCCATCCATAACTTTTATGGAGTCTTGAAATGGATTTTGAGGTTACCTTTTCGTAGAGATATGCTGACCATTTCTAGGACATGATCCTGAAGGATACCGGAATGTCGGTAAAATCATTTTGGACCGTACCATGTTCAACAAGGTACGATTTTTCCTTTCGATACATCAATCAATTATTACGATCGGGAGGCGTCCATTATGAGAGAAAACCATTTGAGATGATCTAGAAACTTATTCAGACAGTATTTATTCCTTGATCTAATCAAAGAATCTTAATACATTGTCAATTTGTTTCACTTCTGAATTCTTTGAACCTTTCAAATAATTCACACTTGTATTTTAACAAATACATATATTCAACTCTTTGAATGATCATCTCCTTTTCTTATACTAATTTGTTCAATATGCAAAATTATTTTCACGTAAGTCAAGTATACAAAATCCATTAAGTAATCTTTCAGTTCTATACGAAACATTATTATTATAAATAGAACAACAATTGTTCTTAATTATAATACCAAAGATTTATTGTTCAACAATAAAATGGAAATAATGTTTCTAACAAGAATTGGAATACAATAACAACTTATCGACTTAATAGATTTGCCAGAAAGTGCTAAACTATAAGTTTCTATGGCTAATGTTGCAACCTTTGCTTCATTTCCCACACACAGGATTACTTATATTTGTTTAGCTTTCTACTACTCGCTTGGTCCCTTCATAAATCTTTATTTATGATAACCAAAGTCGATATCCAATACCCAAGTAGAACCTCGACTTAAAGAAAAATTTATTTCAATCATGAACAAAATCGATTATAACCGAAACTTCACTAAGCTTCTTTGGTTAGCCTCGCAAGATGCTTCTCGCAGCTTTCCGGTTGTCCAAAGCTTATTGCAAAGGAAGCAAACTCCTTTGCTATCCGAGACGCTTTTGTTCTTATTATCCTTTGTTTATGCCTTTCTATATACCTTCTTTGAATCGTTCTTCTTTTTAGAAGATCCTTTGGCCCCTACCAAGAAGACATGGTCTTTCTTGGTTGGAAAGTGACTCTCAACATTTTTCAATATGTTAAGCAAATCAAAGAAAGTCGATATCTAGCTTGTTCATAGGAAAATTCACAACAATGTGAAAGGAGTCCGGAGTGAGTGCAAGATCAAATCTTGGCTCAACTCTCCATCCATGACAAAACCCGGTTGTCCTAATTGATCAATCAAATTGATTATGTTAAGAACTTTTTGTCTGCATTTATAGTGCCATTGGCCATTCTAGATCGGAAGAGCTCCTTAGATATCTCGATATCTATCGGTCTTACTTTCCTCGCCATCAACTACTTGATGTGCGGGAATATAGTAAGAAACATCCATAGTTTCATCGCCGACGTCAAGCTCGTTACTCATGGACGCGAGCATGATGCATTGAGCCAATTGTGCATCATCTTGCCACTTTCTAAAAAGTAGCAATGTCTTCTTCCTCAGAGGCATTATTCGCAACCATTGCGAGGATAGGCATATTAAGGACATAAGATAACTTTTTCAAATATGAGAACTATTCTCAAATTCCATAACCAACTGTTTAATTGATGCCGTTAATTTAGCATCTAATATGCTTGCAATGATAGTAATTTTAGACATTGTAAAATTTCGTAAATGAATTTGTAATTAACAACATTTTAGCATACATTCTTTTATTAATTACCAAAATAAATTAGGTCTTGTTTTAAATTGGTATCTCCCACTATTTTCTTCAAACTATATTACCTCACTTATATAGTTCTAAGCAAAATCTAATTAAAGATTTGCTAGTGAGAATAAGGATCTCATTTCAAATGTATATAGCCTTGTGGTGACACAACAAACTATATATAAATAAATAGGTAGACAACTTTTGTCAATTACATCAACTATGCAACTCCTTTTCTTTTGCCTCTTAGATTATTTTGATCAAGTGGTGGCACATCCGAATCAAAATTATCCAAGTTAAGTCCGACCTAGCACTCCATATATTCAAAAAGAAAAATATCATCCTTGTGGTGACACAACAAAACAATATTGTTCAATTTTCTTTATAAGCATCAAATGTGATAATTAACATCTTAAATACTTAATACTTGCCTTGTGGTGACACAACAAACTCATATTAAATATTTAATACTCTATTAATTTTATCATGCTAGAAGGCGACGCTCGATATTCCAAATATCTTTGAACGCTTAGGACTTAATATAAAATTGAGGGGTTTTGTTATTAATTTGTCTCATCTTGTTTAAGCATGCGCATATATATATATAAAATACGCGTCATATTAATGAACATGCGAAGCATGTTTGCATAATATATAATATATATAGTATAAGCATGCACATATAGAATACTATATTCTACCCGGATTGATTATGGACTTTTATTCTAGTTTGGTTCACTAGAGCCGCCAAGTGAACCAAAAGGTCAAACCCTAGGGGTGCAGGAAATAATATTTAAATATAACTATTACATTTAAACCCGGGCTCCATTACAAATGGGTCTTCAAGCGATCCTTGCTCCTTGATCTCTAATTCTTCAAAAATTAATTCTAACTATTCCTATTACATAACTATTTTAAAATAAATAGAAACCTTGATCGTGAATCAAAAGGAAGTACATAGAGGAGATAGAATTTACATTCGTAAAATTAGTAGAAGGCAGTAACGCAGAACCCCATTTAATAAAAACCCATACATTCATGTATCCAACTAAAATAAAATCCAATCACATTGGTCAATAGTCCTTAATCAATCCCATTTATTATCATACACATCACCATACGCATCAATAAATAATATTCATCTTATGAATAATAAACATTTAATATATATATTGATATCATTTAATGGGCAAATTTAGTTAGTATAAAATCTATTTTTTTTGAATCAAAATAAACTCTTTTATTTTAATCCAAATTTAAATCAAAATAAAACTATTTTATTTTAATTTATCCTATTTTGAATAAAATAAACTATTTTATTTTAATCAAAATCTTTAATTAAAATAAACTCTTTTATTTTAATTAATTATGGAATCCAATTCCATATATATATAAAAAAAATCTTTAATTAAAATAAACTCTTTTATTTTAATTAATTATGGAATCCAATTCCATATAAAAAAAATAATTAAAGGAAACACGGATTATCTTTCCTATTCACAAATAAACTCCTTTTATTTTGAATAATATGAAATCCTATTTCATATCTAAATAAACTCCTTTATTTAAGGAAACATGGATTCTCTTTCCTATTCACAAATAAACTCTTTTATTTCAATAATAATATGAAATCCTATTTCATATCTAAATAAACTCCTTTATTTAAGGAAACAATAGAATCCAATTTCAACTCCAATTAGTTATCATGGAATCAAATTCCAACTCTAATTAGTTAGCATGAAATTCTAATTTTAAAATTAAAATAAACCTTTTATTTTAAGATTAAAATAAACCTTTTATTTTAAAATTAAAATAAACTTTTATTTTAAGATTAAAATAATTATATATATATAATATTCAATTTTAAAATTAAAATAAACTCTTTTATTTCAATATTAAAATAAACTTTTATTTTAATTATAAAATTATTAAAAATAATATATTATATATATATATATATAATATATTATAAAATAACCGAATAATATATATATATATATATATATATATATATATATATAAAAACCCGTACATTCCTACTATTCATTTCTTGAAAAAACAAAACAAGATATTTATTACTTTTGAAAAACAAGCCACACATGAGATACTTTTCCATATAAACATCCCGTTCTCACGGAAATTCACTAAATCTTGCCAAATTTTTTTTTTTTTTTTTATTATTGATTTCAGACAAGATGTTACTAAACTAAAAAAAAAAAAAGCGGTAATCCTTTTTTTTATTTTATAAATTTTATATCTAATAAAATTATGCCCAATTAAATTGTTCTAAACACATATCAATATATATATCAAATCGAACAATTAATAATTTATATAAAGGTTTGGCTCGATGCCACTCGTTAGGTTTGTAATATTCATGAACGCAATCAAATTGCATAAAAAGTGCTAAGCGTGTAAAAATCGAGTTTAAAATTTACAAACCATATACTCGGATCATCCTTTATGCACAATTATTAATTAAACGAAAAGATAAAGAATAAAATCATACCTTGAAGATCGAGCTTCCTCGTACAAGTTCACCTCCAAATCCTTTCGCTCAATCTTGAATCCACCGGGTTTTGTTCCTTCCTTTGATCAACGTTAGCCACCCATATGTTTGGCCTCTAGAGGTGATCCACCAAGGAATAATAATGATTCAAGAAAAGGGTGGTTGGCTAAACCCTAGTTTTTCTATCTCTATAGAAAGGGTGTACTCTCCCAACAAATTGGAATTATTACGTATGTTGAAAAATCAACAACAACCCACACACCCATAATAAGACTCCTCTTATTTATAGATGTTGGCAACCCACCTTAACAATTAAGAAATTGGGTTTTATTTAATTAATTAAATTCTTTTAATTAATTAAGCTCCCTAATCTTATTAGGGATAATTAATTAAACTCCTTTAACTAATTTTCCCTCCTAATCCTATTAGGAATAAATGAGAGTACTTATATTAAATTAATTCCTAAACTCTTTTAGAAATTAAAATAATAATAATTGTAATAATATTAATAAGACTCCTCTTATTAATTTATATTTAATATTTCTAAAATATTAAATAATAATATTAAGCTATTTAATTTATTCTATCACCATAGATTAAATTAAATATACTTAAATATATTATTACGATTATGCCATTAACTTCTTAAATAATTATTCTTCCTTTTATGGTGTGACCCTTTAGGTTCTCCATATTAAACCTAGGTTGTGAATAAATCAATTAGAACAATTCTAATCTTATTTAAATAAATAAATTAAACAATTAATTTATTTAAATAAATAATATTTATTCTACAATAGGGATAAGCCTCCTAGCGATCAACGACTTTCCAGATAATATAGATTTCAACATTAATCATTAAAGAACCTTTGAGTAAATAGTTCTTTACATAATTCAATCCTTCCACCATACAATGTCCCAATTAAATATAAGACATGGAATTATTGTCAAGTCTTATTTTATTTAATTATATGTATTTCGATCCTTAAACGCACAACTCAAATAATGCAAATTAGAAACTCCTTTCTAATTTCATTACGCCCGCCAAGGACTCACTGGGTTGTCATTTATCGAATCACATAGACATTCTCTTCTTTATTAGAAGTGGTAGATTCTTTATTGATCATACATTATCTCCATGTACAACTTATTATACCCAAGCATACCCTTTGATATACCCTAAGGGTCTTAAGGAATAAGTCAAAGTATAACTAATCATACACAAGATACTATGATGATCTCAAGTCCAAGGATTACTTCAGACTACTATCACTACAGAATTCCTATTGACAGCAAATAAAACTCCATTAGGTATTCCTTAATGGAGCCACGCTCATTGAACTTATTCTCTAATAAGCACCTACATACTTGCTTTAGTGTTCCACACAAATGATCATGAGATCAATCATCCTCATCCAATGAGCAAGCAACGATGTACCAATCTATCCGGATTTCTTAATCCCCAATTTAGTAATCCAATGATTGGGAACTATTTTAGTTTTAAGCTTTCTAAGAATTTAGATCTCATTAGAATGATCATCATCATTATTCTAAAAGCATTGCTTAAAACTATGGGTTTATCACATATTATAAAACAAAGATCGTGTAGATAATTAAAAGCCTTTAATAAATTAATACTTTTTATTAATAAATGAATAAGATTGTTACAAAGTATATGCTTTATCATCAAACATGATTGGCTTGTGTGCATACTACTTTCAGCCACAACATAGACTTACTGTTTTCTACACTTTCTTCCTTCTCAGAAATAAAAAGCCACCAAACTGTCCTTTTATGGTACTTCCTAGCAGCTTGTACAAGGTACCATGTCTTCTTCCACGCGCGAAATTACCATTGACCCACGAGTTATCTTACATGAGTCCTTGTCACAACTAAAGTTAACTCTTCCATTTGTTATCGTGCTAACAGAAATCAAGTTCCTGCTAAGGGCATCAATATGCATAACTCCTAGAAGTGTTTTGATAGTACCATAATACATTCTGTGATTTCATCTTACCACGACCAACAATCTTAATTGATGTGCCATTGCACGTCATGACATTACCTCCGTTGAAGTTTCATACTGACAGAACTAGTCCATGTGAGGTGTCATATGATACGAAGCTCCTGTATTAATAAACTAGACATCATCATTTATTTGGGCTACATAAGCAGCTGCTATGTAAAAGTCTCCAATGGTACTTTCATCCTTATTCCCTGAATCATTCTTCCCATTGGCAGATTTACCACCCTTGTTCTTGTAGTCCTTCTTCATATGTCCAAATTCATTACACTTCTAGCATTTAATTTTTGACTTTTCTGTACTTTTAGATCTTCCTCTTGATTGTGATATGTTTCCAAACCTTTTTGAATTCATATCTTGATTTCGCCTTTAAACTAACACAGAGCCTCCTTGGTTGAACTTTTCATACTCTGCCTTTGCATATCTTCTACCAATAAAGCTGAAAATACACCCTCAAATGATAATTTTATAGTACCACTACCAATCGTAATAATCAAATTATCTCGTAAACCAGGCAGTGAACAGAGCAAGGTACGTAATAGCTTTATCATCATCATTGTATCACAACTTATTGATGATAACTGACTAACCATGGTATTAAATTCATATAGATGTGCAGAAAATGAACTTCCATCATCCATCTGAAGTTTATACAATTTTTTCATAAAAAATAGTTTATTAACTAAGGACTTACTTTGATATAGGGTTTCAATTTCGTTCAGAGATCATTTGCAGTCTTCTCCCCAGAAACATTAACTAGGGCGTTATCAGTAAGGCAGAGTCAAATTAGGCCACGAGCCTTTCGATCCAACTTCTCTCATTCATCAATTTTTTTTCTTTCAACTCTGTTTCAGTCGAAGACGTCCCCTCTTTTTGAGGGGTAACAATCGGCTTTGGATCTTCAATTACTATCCAAAAATAATTTCTATCTACGAGCAATTGTAAGACCCCAACTTTTCTGAATAAAGATTATTTTTTTCTCTAAATATTTGTTTTGAATATTATGGTGTGGATTTGATATAATGTTATAGTTGTGGGTAATATTTACAAATTTTGCAAAGTAAGCAAGTTGTCATAAAATATTCGATTGGTCGGGGAATATTTTTTTTATTAGGGAATATTCGTATGACGGCACAAACATTGGTGGACCCCACAATGAAGTTACTGTCGGAGTTAGAAAATGACATAAATATCTTTTTATAAAAATAACGGCAAAAGTTTTACCGTTAACTGTTGAAATACCTGGTGATAAAAGTACAAAGATGTCGCGTGGTTGCATAAGTAGCACACAAGATATTTACAAAGATCTTTGATTATTGATGCTTACGTGAGAAGTCACTCAGTTTTATTCAATAATTACCACAGTAATGGTTGCACAATATCTCATATTATTGATTCAATTATTGTCACAGTTTCATCTGCACAATATTTTATATTATTAAATTAATAATTGATGTGACACAATTATTCATATTATTAGTTAGCATTATTGACAATGTCTAGAAAATTCTGTCGAGGAAAAGGGTTTGGTCATCTAATTGCGCGCCAATAAGGATAAATCCTTATCAAAAAGCCCCATTTTTCCTGGGAATGATCTGGTTGTTGATATTGTGAGCTTATAATATTAATTATTATGTGGTGGATATTGGTTTAATTTTGATTTAAATGAAGGAATTTTTAGCATGAAATAATTGTTGAAAGTTGGGCATATTTTCTGTGGAATTACAATTATTTCTCCGATAAAATATTCATTCAAATATATTATTATAATATATTATAATTGTTTAAATAATAATATTATTATAATATATATATATAAGCATGTGGTTAAAGGACGGAAGTAATCAAAATGAATTTGGAATGATTTGTTTCTTTTTCTAAGAATGGTTGGTGGAGAAATTGCCTGGAATGTTTGTTTTTCAAATAGTGTGGGCCCTCCACTATTGCAAAATATAAGATTTGTCTGCAAAGCTTTAATTGTTTCAAAGGGTGAGTCTCAATATTGAAAATATGAGAGGTTAGGCATAATGAAGTTAGGCGTAAAAGAAATTTGGGTAAAAGTTAGGCAGGCAGTTGATTTTTTCTCCCTCCGAATTGTGCTATAAAAGGAGGGCAACCCTCCTTCTTAAAACATACCACTTCAATATCAAAAATTCTTATTCTATAATATTGTGAGTATTTTCTTGAGTATAAGGATACTTTGAGTGTAGTTTTTTTTCTGCAAGATTTTCTCAGAATAATATCCGATATTCCAGTCAAATCCAGTTTCTACTAAGGAAAATGATATTATTTTATTTCAATACTCGTAAGAAATATTATTTTCTTTCATACTCCATAGTATGGAAGGGATGTTATTTCATTTCATATTCCTAAATTTAAACTTACTATGGTAAGTATTGCTTCTATAATTCCTGAAATTAGTAGAATATCCTTGATATTTGCGCTTCATCCAATATCTTTTAATGAAAATATTATTCTGAGCGTTCTTGATAAGTTTTAACCTTTTCATGTCGGAGTACTATTCACGAGGTGCTATTCCCGAAGTACTATTCACGGGGTACTATTCATGACAAAATTGATTTATTTTTGGTCCAAATCATTTTTAATCAATATTATTCTTGAATTTTACTCCACAAAGCAGTATCATGTTGACAATTTGGACATTATTGAATTCTGGATAAATTAAATTATAAATCTTTAAAATTTATCCTTTGTTTTCATTTAATTGAATTCTTATATCATTGTCATCATCCTCATGTTTATATTGTTATAAAAGTCATCTTTGGCCCGTAGTACATAGATAGAATGTGGATTGGTATGATTATGACCAGGGATTATTCGGTATAATCATGACCCGTAATGTTACAAATGATGTGGTAAAAGTCCTCATTGGCCCGTAGTGCATTGATGGACAGTTGTTGGTACGATCATGACCATTGGTGATAAAAATGAATATCATCGCCCTGTAGTGCATGGATAATTCAAAGTGATGTGGATTATTTATTGAAATGAGTCTCAATGATAAAATTGATGATAAACTTTTAAATCATAGAAGATAGTAGATATCATGCTCTACTCTGACTTTTCTAATGGATTGTTTGTTCACCGCAGCTTAAACTTGTTGCTCATTATATTCTATCGATTAACCTGTTGAAGGCTAATGATAATTTATTCTGCATTATCTTAGTCATAATATTCTTTACTGGGCTAGTTGAGCTCACCCTTTGCTTTTATTGTTCTCTTCAGAAAATGAGAATATAGTTGGGACTAGTCGGGGAACGGAGTGACGGTCCAGGTGGTTATTTTAGTAGTCCTCACTATTCTATGAAATAGTGTGATAATAATTGTAATAAGATTGTATTTGAGAGTGGATATTGTCTAGAAGACAATATTCGTATTAAAACTCTCAGCTTATGTTTTGTCATATTACATGACAGTTGTATTAATTAAGTTATATTTGAATTTTGTACCATGTATTTGGTGACTCAGAATGGGTGATGTATACCTATTTTGGGGGCTTCACACATATCCTCCATCTTTAGTTTCCAGCTAGAGTTCAAAACTCTTTTCGTTAAACTTAATAATTTCAATTCGTGATGACCCTGTATTCGACATCTTAAATTCGCCAATCCTAGAACCATCAAACAGTAGCTTTGATATCAAATGTTAGAATTTAAGAACGAATCACACAATAATCTCACAGAAAAATAGATGAAGAACGGAAAATAATACACACAATATACCCAAGTTCAACAATTTGTTAATCCTGCTTGTATGATGTATTTATTAGATGTCTCACATGCTTTACAATGATCCACACATAAAACAATGTTTTAACGTTTTCATTCTATATTTTTACAATAATTTTGGGGCTTTGATAAGATGTCGTGTGAAGCTTCTACTTTATTCGATTAGTTCAATTTTGAGTGAAAGCAACAATAGAGCTGGGTGGTTGTATACTGGAAGCGACGTGTTAAAATCCTTTTGCACCTAGAGGAAGCGCATAGCGTCTTAAAAGAGCGACCTAATCTGTGTCACACCTAACTGAAACCTGTTTGAGAGACAATATTTTTTTTACATCAGTTATTATTATTTCCAACACATGGGTCGGCTCAAGCTCAATAAATTAGTAAAACCTAAGATCATGCTACTAATAAATCTCCAAACCCAATTGCACCTTGCAATTGACTATCCTGTCCTAGCGACCATTAGTTGAATTCGCAAAAGTATGAGTAAATCCCAGAAATGACTTAAAAGTACCAAAAAAAAGTTAATTAAGAAAATTGATATTTTCACAACACATTTTCACATAAAAAGTGTTGCTATAGATGTATAGCGACGGTGAAAACTGTCGCTATAGTATCTATAACGACAGTTTTTATGTGAAAAAATATTATTTTCTGTTATGAATTTATGAATTTCTTTAATTAAATACCAACTTAATACCAACTTTCACCGAATCTATAGAGGTTGAATAACCAGATGGCTTATCGTTAACTTTGTAAATCAATCAACCCCCTTTGGAAAAAATTGCTTTATAATGTAAGGTAAATTTTAAAATTTTAAATATTATATATAAATTGACCCCACTAAAATTTTATAAATTTTCTATTATACAGGGTCAAATTAAAATTTTATAACTTTGTCAATCAAATTTTAATCATATATGACTCATATCCTTTCAATATATGTATCTCTCTATAATATTTTAAACTAAATAATAATCTAATTTATATTATTTTTAAAATAAATAATAAATTACTTACTTATGAATAGTTGTGATTAAAAGTTTCATTATGAAATAATATAATGTATATATATACCCATATATTATTACTCATTATATTTTCATTGTAATATATATATATATATATATATATACCCAAAAGATAAAGATTAAAAAAATTATTTCAAAGTACACGCTCTCGAAATCCCGCCAATTTTTTAATAATTTAATAATAATTTTGACCCCACTAATAAAAATTTCTGGCTTTAACACTGTGAATAACCATGTGTTTCAACTTTCTCCCTCTCATGTCATTCTATCGTTCGTCTGACAATAATATGTCCAACCATAACTCTGATTCCGGTGCAACCACCGCAACAGCCGACCACCGTTTTACCGATCTCTCTCTATTGTAGTATTTATTATTGACATGATGTATATATAGAGAACCATTTGACTTACTTTACTGAAAGCAACTTTACATCTCCAAAAGTGCCTAAAAATGGCAATTGGATTATTTACCCTATCTGAGTTCTTAACATGCAAATTCAAACAAATATTCATACCGGAGGATAAAGTGGTTGGTTAGGATCATTAAGAGGGGAGAGAATATTGGTATTAATATTCATGAATCATGAATATATGCATGTACAGAGTAAAGACCAGTTTGGTGGAAATTTATGAAATTAAAAGGACCAATCAAGTTATACTCATTTGCTGAGATAAGTACAATACAACCAGGCACTTGAACATCATCTAAACGGCAATGCCGATTAATTGAACCACTTCATTCAATGGAAAGAGTTTACCAGTACTACTTTTCATGTTCTTAGGGTTTAAGATACAAAACTTTTAGGGTTTCACTTCCCAATGTTGCTCTTTACATGATTTCACAATTTTTATATAATGAGAATAAGATAGTTATGACAACCATAAGCATAGCTAACATGGTTGTGCTGGTGAATTGTTAAACTAAAAGTAGTTTTGTTGGTTCAGCATTTCAATATTAGATAAAATTACTTCATTTTGGGCTAACTAATTGTCATAACCAAATTGATTGTGACAACCCCAGCCTCACTTTTATAACTAATCCTTCATTCTTAAGTCTTTGTTTGTTTACGTCGATTATTCTTAAATTGAATTGCGCTTCTTATTCGCTAAAAAGCGTGATCTTTGTTTTTTTTTTGTTACTCTAAATGTCTCTTAATCCAGAAAAATGTAAAATGAAATCTTAATAATTAAGAGATCTCTTAATGAAATTTTTTTTGATAATTTTTTTTATATAAATATATTCAACAATATTATGCACTCATTTTTATTAAATTGAATATTTAAAATTATTAAATAAAATTTTACCCTTTTAAATGGTAAAATAGTGTCATTAAGAGACAACTTACTTTTTAGTTATCAAACAATTTTTTAGATTCAGACCTTATAACCATTCAGATGATTTAATTTATTAACATCATAATCATTCGTATCTTAATTCTCAAGTTTATCAAATACAACTTTAGTACGTAGGCATGGAAATTCCCGAATGCACTATAACGGTGTGTACGCAATTTTTTAAAATTCTTCACACACAATACTATAATAGTGCGTACGGAGGAGAGTTTTTAAAATTCATCCGTTAAATCTTATAGTGGACAGTCCAAGATGGATCTTAAGTACTCTCCGTGTGTGTATATATATATATATATATATATATATATATATATATATATATATATATATATATATATTTTATAGGAGAGAAAAAAACTAAGAATCGAATCGGTTATAACTATAATTTTTTTTTGTTGTTATAGAATAGAAAATTGGCTTTCTATCTTATAATGACGGAAAAAATCATCGCTATAGTTGGTTTGTTTTAAGTTCACTCCCTATGGTTCGCTGAAAAAACGGAATATATATATATATATATATATATATATATATATATATTAGCCTTCAAAAATCATTTTTTAATATTATGGATAATATAGGAATTAATTAAGTAATTAATTTTTCTTAATATCTATAAAATTAAAAATATAGAAAGAAACAAAATTTTCTTTTTAAAAAAACAAAGAAAAAGAAACAAAAAAAATAATAAATAATAACATAGTAAATGTAATTTTGTAAACGCACAAATGCAACCGTTTACTGTATATACAGGAACGATGATCAATTCATCCTTATCTTTATTAATTTTACTCAGACTATCCGTCAATATATCTACATATCTTTCCTGTTGTGTGATATTTTTTTTCTCTTTTTTTTTTCCAAATTCATCACATGATCAAAGCCTTCATCTTGAGGATTTGTGCCTACCTATTAATTAAACTATGTCCTCTTAATCTACTTCTCGTGCTTGAATCACCGACTTATATGCCGTTTCAAGAAATTAATTAAAAGCGCCACCTTTTATCGTTGTTAAATTCTTATATATATAAACAAAATGATCAAAACCTCATAAAAACATGTACACCCCTTCCATCTCTTTATCTCCATAATATACATGTTAAACATATTATGGAGATCTTATTCATCATATCTCTATGTATTCTTCTACTTGTACTACTATATTTCCTCTCATTTCTATACCAATATTGTATAAAAAACCCATGTTGCTACATACTTCACTATGAATGCTTCAAACCCTCCGATGACCGGAAACTCACCACCGAAACCTCCGGCGACATCGTAATGCGGAACAAGAACCTTGGCACGCAAGAATACAAGTTTCTACTACGTACCATTGTCAGTTCTGGTATCGGAGAGGAAACTTACGGCCCAAGTAACATAATCGCCGGCCGGGAAACCTCTCCAACCCTAACCGATTCCATATCAGAAATGGAAGATTTCTTTTTCTCAACCTTAGATGATCTTTTTCACAAATCCGGAGTTTCTCCGTCGGAGATCAATGTTCTTGTAGTGAATGTCTCGATGCTTGCATCTGTG
The DNA here is from genome assembly GCA_020205615.1 of Panax quinquefolius. NCBI lineage: Eukaryota > Viridiplantae > Streptophyta > Magnoliopsida > Apiales > Araliaceae > Panax > Panax quinquefolius. Next base: position 141,498,194 of record CM035152.1, read on the forward strand.
CCATCTCTATCGTCACGAATAATCAATCATTACAAAATGAGGGACAATATTAAAGCGTTTAATCTCTCTGGAATGGGATGTAGTGCAAGTGTAATATCTATAAATCTCGTGCAAAACGTCTTTAAATCTCATAAAAATGCATTTGCTATTGTTGTTACCTCAGAATCGATAGCTCCGAATTGGTACACTGGAAATGACAAGTCTATGATTCTCTCAAATTGTTTGTTTCGATCAGGAGGGTGTTCGATTCTTTTAACAAACAAAAATGCACTAAGAAATCGAGCTATTTTGGGATTAAAGTGTTTGGTTCGTACTCATCTAGGCTCATTTGACGATAAAGCATATAATTCTTGCATGCAAAAGGAGGATGATAATGGAAGATTAGGGTTCCACGTGGGAAAAAACATACCGGCTGCAGCGTCTCAAGCTTTCTCCCAAAATTTGAGAGAATTAGCACCAAAGGTATTACCAACAAAAGAGTTATTCAGATACATTGTTTTAACAAGCTTTCAAAAAATATTGACAAAATATAGTGGAAAGGGTTTCGGCAAAATGGCAAGTTTGAACTTCAAGAGTGGTGTTGATCATTTTTGCTTGCATCCGGGCGGGACTGCGGTGATTCAAGGTATAAGAAAGGGGATGGGGCTGAGTGAGGATGATGTGGAGCCATCAAGAATGACATTGCATCGATTTGGAAACACGTCGGCTAGTAGTTTGTGGTATGTTTTGGGGTATATGGAGGCTAAGAAGAGGCTTAAAAAGGGTGAAAGGGTTTTGATGATTAGTTTTGGAGCTGGATTTAAGTGTAATACTTGCTTGTGGGAGGTGGTTAGGGATTTGGAAGATGGTAATGTTTGGGAGGATTGTATAGGGAATTATCCTCCAAAAACCCTAGATAATCCTTATTTGGAGAAGTTTGGTTGGATATATCAAGAAGATTAATCGCTTCTCTTTTTTGAGGAAATCAAGTTGTGAGGTTTAGGTTTCATACTTAGTGAACTTGATCCTATGATTGCATTATTCAACTTTCCTTGTTCACCATAAAGTTTCAATCTTTTTATTAAATTTTATTGATTATTCTATATATTCTTTTTAATTTCTTAATTTGTCATGTTGGGGTGGTATATTTCAATAATTCCCTCATTTTCTTGATTTTGTTTGCTAAAATATGTTGCTAGATGCCATAAAATTCATCAGATCACAGTGTTAAAAACTATGTTTTTTGATAGTCAATTCTAAATTATAGGCCCTGTATGTTGATATATTTTTATTTTAAGCAAGCTTTCCGAAGTCATCTTGATCCCACTCCATTCGACTTAAATCATATTTTATTGTGTAGTGACAAACGCATCCCTTGTGCTTCACGTGACTCTCAACTCTATTTGCTCCACTATGCAGAGAGAGTAACGGGGCCTGTGAATGCTCCATCATGAAGTTTCAACTAATTTTGTTTGCTAAAATATATATGTTGCTAAATGCCCTAAAATTTATTAGATCACAGTGATAAATATCTTTTTCGATAGTCAATACTACCTCCGTCTCATAATAAGTGATTTTTTAGTTTAAATCACACATATCAATACATAAGCTAAAATGACAAAAATACCTTTAATATACTTTCTTTCGGAATAAGAGTTAATGATCATTATTTAATCAGAAAGTGAGTAATGGAGGAAACGTAAGAGTCAAGAATAATGGAGGCGCATATATGGGAAAATATCAGTAAAATTTGTATTGGAGTTCTAACACATCACTTATTTTGAAAAAAAAATATCGTTCTAAAAAATTATTTATTGTGGAACGGAGGTAGTACTAAATTATACTATTATAGGCGTATGCTAATATGTTTTTAACCTAAGCAGACTTCCCGAAGTCATCTTAATATCGCTGCATTCGACTCAAATTATTCAGTGCTTAGTGATAATTAATGAAGGAGTGATCCTTGTGCCCACCTGTCTCAACTTTATTTACTCCACCGTAGAGAGAGAGAGAGTAACACGAAGCTTGTGAATGCTCCACTATGGAGTTTCAACTTGACTGGTCCAACAAGTATATGTTGAATCACCTCCTTACCCAAAAGATTAACCTATTAGGTTAATTGAGCTTTCTCCATACTTATTAAATCATTTATACTTTTGAATATATTTTTTTAACATGTGCCAACACTAATGCTCTGTTTGTTTCAAGCAAAAAAATTTGATAAAATAAAATCATTTATGAGAAAAAGACTTGTGTTGTTTCCCTGAAACGAACAGTACTTTTTGAGGTCATATTTTGCAATATTTCTTAGAAACAAATAAATTAAGTCTGTGTGTAGATGTATACCCATAGAAATTCGACCTAGTCCATTTAACTATTTTTTCAGTGTCACACCAAGCACTAGAATATAATGGAAAAGTATTTTCTGAAACTGGCCTGGGCCTAATTCTGCATGCCAATACAAACAATAATTTTGGTGTACTACCTGAGCGAGAGAGCATATTCTCTGTTCCCATTTTATCTGTTCTTCATTTAAATTTTTGATATCTGACTTTTTACTTAACACTAATTAACTTAATTCTAAAATTAAGTAAGAGGTCAGGTGTTAAAAATTTAGATAAAAAATAAAAAAAAATAAGTAAAATGAGGACAGATGATCTGCTCTCGTTGAGCGCGTCAATAAATAAGTGTTGTTGGAATGATCTGCTGGATCTTTGATACGTACAATTATCATAAATGTATAATCAATTGTCCATCCAAAAAAAACATTTAATTGTGTACAGAAAACTACTACATTTTGTTTCTCCTTCGTGTTCTTCTCTCAGCTATTATGAAATCTGGAGTGGTTAATTATTTAAGATTCCAACTACTTAGTGCATGGGGTCATTTTCATATATTAAATGATTCATCAGTTGGACAGCTAGCTAGCTCTCTCTTCTGTTTTTATGGTGCACTACAGGGATAATTTCGACCGAATAAGATTATTTGAGAATAGGGGTGGTTATATAGTCGAACTATTATATTTAGTTGACTTTTATAAAAAAAATCTTGTAATTACTATTCTTTATTTTAAAATTTAAAAAAAAAAATTCTAACGTGAAATTCCTAAAATATTATAATTTTTATTTTGATATCATTATACCACTACTACTACAGGTTTACATAGACTTATGGATATATTCTGGAAGATTGATGTATTAATTTTGTAAATAAAGGTCCCCATTGATGGATGAATTAATTTTTTTTTGAATTTTTAGAGAATTAGAGCCTTATGAACCAAAACAGCAATACATTCAGCGAGTTTTTATTTTGGAGAGATGAAAGAGGAAAGTAAGAGAGAGGAAAAAGAAAAGTGTGTCATGATTAACGGGAAGAGATAATGGAGATAATCGTGGGCCACAATTAAAGGATACTTAAATATATTAATTTTGTAAATAAATATGAAAAATATATATTACTCTTGTAATTATTTTATCTATACACCATTATTGTAATTATTTTTAAAAATGTACTAAAATATGTAATTAACCCATTTTATAAATCAAAACTAACCCATATAACTAAATTTTGAAAACCAAAACTAACTCATAATTCTTGTAATCCAAACGTAACATTATTGTGATATTAAAGCCCTTCTATTCCCATCCATCTTCACCGAAATATCATGGAAAGTGGTCCTCCAGACCACACCCACGTTGTTGTCAGACCTAATTCTTGTAATCCAAACGTAACATTATTGTGATATTAAAGTCCTTTTATTCTCATTCATCTCCACTGGAATATCATGGAAAATGGTCCTCCAGACCACACCCATGCTGTTGTCAAACCTAATTCTCGTAATCCAAATGTAACTGTTGGGCCAAGGATATTTGGGTCTAGAAAATGTTGTGGGCTGTTATCCATATGGTGTTAGGTGGGCTCGGACAAGAGGTTGTTTTGGTAGACGGGAATTTCTGGATTAAGGTTCCTAATTATATTTGGTCTCTGGATATGGAAAGGAGAATTGGGTTTTAAATCAACTTCCTTAATTCTAGGAAATTGAATACAATCCGATTAAAGAATTACTGTTTGGGTGAGAACCTTAATCCGGTCCGAAAAAGGATTTCATGTAGATGGTGAGAACGTTATAAATATAAGACTTTTTACCGATCATGCAAATTATTACTTTCCAGTACTAGAGCATTAAGTTTCCATTGGCGTTAACAGTAACATTATTGTGATATTAAAGTCCTTTTATTCCCATTCATCTCCACCGGAATATCATAGAAAGTGATCCTCCAAACTACACCCATGCTGTTGTTAGACCTAATTCTTATAATCGAATCGTACGTAACATTTTTATGATATTAAAGTTTTTTTATTCCCATTCATCTCCACCGGAATACATGGAAAGTGTTCTACAGACCACATAACATTATTCTGAAATTAAAATCACCCCAATCGCAAAACGGCTTTCATTAGTTATAGCAAAATCAAGGTTCCACATATTACTATAGGCTTGCTCAGCTACTTATTGAGGCAAGTTCAAAATGTAGCAAAAATATCAGCACTTTAGTGTCAATAATATATAACTCGGTACCAAAATAAAAATAGTACACTTAAAGAATTGAAAATTAGGGTTTATCTTTTATACGTATTTCTTATTTTATAATTTCAAGAGTACAGAAATAAAATGCAAACAGTATCACTTCATACCTTGTTCAGACGTCAGACCTCCTAGTCCTTAATAATCAACAAAAGAAACTAAGGTAATGTCATATTTGTTTATAAGGATTATAATTCCAGAATTATTATCTATAAAATTATAATATTAAGACTATTAATCATAGGATTAAATAGTCATATTCATATATTTGTTTTTATTAGATTATTCATGCGATAACTTAAAATAATCTCATATTATGTTTGATTTTCTAGGATTAATTAAAGAATTGGATAAAAAAATAAAGTTTGGATTATTATACCCTTGCTAATAATAACATATTTTAAACTATAATTTAAATTTGTTTATACATTAAAAAATAATGAACAATGATTACATCATATATATAGCCGTCTGCTTTCAATTGCGATGAATTTTTATTTTTTTTAAAAAAAAGTCCATGTTGCTACATTTTTTTATTTGTAGTAGTATGCATAAAAATAATTTCAATAATTTTTTTAATAAACGGACCAAATAATTTATTGACCACTAATTTGGATTAAATACTTTTTAATCACATGAACACTATTATGTTAGATTTATGAACAGTGGCCATTTGTTATGTTGGATTTTGAAAAACTGTTATGTGGCAGTAAAAGTCCGTGTTGCTTCATTTGTTATGTTGGCAGGCTATGGTATTATGAACAGTCTAACAATTGCAATGAAAGTAGGAATATAGTTTTGATTACTAGATTCTCGTTTTCCAAAAAATACAAAATATGATTAATGTTAAGAATAAGTTATATTAGAAAAAATAAAGGTTAATTTTGTCCATAAATATTTAATCTTTTATGATGGACATATTAAGTCATTTTATAATCTTTAAACTAATAGTCCCAAGAGTAAATCTATACACATCCAATTTACACCATCCTTGCCGAAATGATTCGTTTTGACTGGTTTTTTTTTTATACTTTAGCCCCTTCTCCTACCTCCTCACCCTCCTCCCACCCCTCTTCACCCACCGTAAATTCTCCAACGCCAAATTCCTCCATCACATCTCCGCTGACCCTCGCCACCACCTCCACCACTATCTCCTCCATCTTTCAAGCTCCGTTCCTCCGCCCACCAAAGCCCTCCTCAACACCACTGTTGGCGCCTATTGTCCAATCTGGCCGCCACGACCTCGCTGTCGTGATTTTCAAGAAAATGAAGCACCTAAGGCTCCGCCCCCAATTTACTCACCTGCAATACTCTCCTTTAACATACCCATCTCCCAATTTCATTTTATCTCGTAAAGAAATTGTTAAAGATGCAATTAGGCTCGGTGCCTTTCACAATCATCAATCTTACACCCATAAATTCAATGTGAGAATTAAATACCCAAATCACAAATTTCAAAATACACTGTAAAATTTATGAAGCAAATTCCTAAGAAAGCAGATTTGAAACTTTAATAAAAATATATATATATATATCATCTTCAAGCCCAGTTCACCATTTCTGAAACAAACACCGGAAATAAAAAAAAATTAGTTTCAACCGCCTCACCTAAGTCTTCAAACCCATAATCTTTACCAATCTACTTCAGAACCATTAGATCAAGACTCGAGCACAACCATGAAGGAGAAAAAGAACAAAAAAAAAAGTTGAAAATGAAGGCCCAAATCATTTATGCATGTCGACCAAGATAGCAAGAAACATAAAAGAGAATAAAAAAAAGTAGAAGATGAAGGTCCTGAGATTCAAGCAACACATAAATAATTCTTCCATTTTTGCCCACTGCTACTCCATTGTTAAAGAGATATAAGAATTGGCAATCGAATAATCCTTAACATACTATTGATTACTTCAAAAAAACATTAAACTGAAATCGAAATTACAGAGGTGGAGAGATTTGGGGCGGGCTTACCCATTGCAGTTGGTAGCTGCTTGTTCTTTGTTCCGAAACCTAATGGCCTAATACGATTTGGGAGGGATTTAGGGTTTTATTTCCAACGCATTATATATCGCTCGGACTGTATGCTGAATTGGGCTGTACTTGTGTTCGGGTTTAGATAATTTGGATTTAAGACTATCCAAGCCCATATTAGTTAACACCCCCCAAAAGTTAGCCCACTATGATATTTCTGTTTTTTGTCCGAGTGTGAATAATAATTTCAAAAAATATTTTAATAGATTTTTTACACTATTATACAATAATTAGAAAGTAATTATAAGATTAGCGTATGCACAAAATAATTATAAACAAAGTGCAACACAATAATTTTCCGGTAGAATTTTCGTACAACGTAGGAAATCCAACGGGCTTGAGTATGTGACCATGACGGATGCACCGTTAAGCGACAACTACCGGAAGAAATCTGGAATTGTAATAATTTCCATTTTCGTCCGCAGTATGTGAAGATGAGTGAGATTTTGGCGAACTGGAGGTTGTTAAAGGAGGAGATGTTTTTTGGGGAGCGAAAGGAATGCTTTGATATTCAGAGATGACTGCGGAGATGAAGTTCGATCGTACTGCTCGATGATATTCGCGAGATTCTCATTTGAGGTTATCGAAACTAATGCATCTAAGTCTTCCGTCAGCAACTGACACCGTAAACTAACGGATGTTCCACACAATTCTCCAAGTTTTACCAATAGCTCTATAACTAATAAAATATATATACATCTTAGTATTTTTTTTTCTAAAAGTGTACTAGAAAGTGTAAATAACCCAATCAAAATCGGCATTCACGAAAAGATTGGAAGATTTGGAAACCGATATTCTGCTACAGAGACTGAAATTTTTTTATGACTACTTGGTTATCCACAAAAACTAAAATGATTACCTTTGTACGAAGGTTTGGCTACCAACTAAACCATATTCAAAATAATTTTATTTTTAAAAGGTTATTTATAAGAAACTAGCAGCTACATAAATGGGAACTCTTACATGGCATTTCAGATATCATCTACACCTTCTGTTAAAAAAAATTAATCATACATACATTACCATCACTATAAAATTGATCATTCGGGATACCTTAATGAGATTTATTGGTCACTACATATTGGATAATTGGACACATGTTTATTGTGCTGTCTAATCGTGGTATATTATACATTAGAACTTCGACATACCATAATTGGATACTTTCAAATTAAGATTCAGAAAATATTATAAATTGGATAAGTAATAATGGAATTCCTCAATATGTTCAATGTGTTAAAATAATCAAAAGGTAAATAGTAATTGACATGATGAAGTTATGTCACTCACTAATACGCATTTGGTTACCTCTAAAGGAAAGAGTCCAAAAAACCCAATATAAACAAACAAACAATGTCAAACAACTGGTAATAAAATCAAAGACCAATCAGTCGTATCCAAATATATAAGCACTAGTAACCAAAACACAATCAACAGGTTTCCAAAACCAATTTAATCAACATGCATATTGTCAAAAAGTATCTAATAACCAAATCAGAATATAACAGTAACCAAACGAAACAGTTGCGATGACCACAAACGAACCAAAAGAAGCAGCGGCGTTTGGAAACTTAGAAATAGAGCAAATGCATAAATCATGAGCATGGTCCTGCAGCAATCTTCTGTCGAATGAATCATCTGATTGCAATAACTATGTACAGCGTGTGTGTTGGCCCACCCAACATGGGGTGTAATGAACTGCTGAAGTGATTTTCAAGTAATTTCTGTCGAGACAGTTGTAAAGTTCTCACACTGATAAAACACAGGCCACAAATTACTACGAGCAGTCCTTTGAAAATTCCAACAAAATCTTTAAAGCCCGTCACTCAATGAATGAACTACTATCCCTTCACAAATTGATTCAAATGGTAATCCTTAGTGCTTTATTTCAACGACTACATCCATGAGAACAACTTGTTAGGTTTGTAATATTCATGAACGCAATCAAATTGCAAAAATAAGCGGAAGCGAGATAAAAATCAGAGTTTAAAAATTTTACAAACCATATACCCGGATCACCCTTTATGCACAATTATTAATTAAACGAAAAGATAAAGAATAAAATCATACCCTTGAAGATCCGAGCTTCCTCAGGTACAAGTTCACCTCCAATCTTTTTCGTGTTCAACTTGAATCCACCGGGTTTGGTTCCTTCCTTTCGATCAACGTTAGCCACCCAAATGTTTGGCCTCTCAGAGGTGATCCACCAAGGAAGAATAAGAATTCAAGAAGATGGGTATTCGCTCAAAACCCTAGTTTTCTATCTCTATAGAAAAGAACGCACTCTCCAACAAATGGAATTATGTCATAGTATATATTGATATCCGATATAAGACTCCTCTTATAAAGATATCAAGTAACCTTATTTAATAAAATAAGGTATTATTTAATTAAACTCTTTTAATTAAATGGGCCCCTAATCTTATTAGGGATAATTAATTAAACTCCTTTAACTAATTTTTTCCTCCTAATCCTATTAGGAATAAATGAGAGTACTTATATTAAATTAATTTCTAAACTCTTTTAGAAATTAAAATAATAATAATAATTGTAATAATATTAATAAGACTCCTCTTATTAATTTATATTTAATATTTTAAAATATTAAATAATAAATATTAAGCTATTTAATTTATTTTATCACCATAGATTAAATTAAATATACTTAACATATTATTACGATTATGCCATTAACTTCTTAAATAATTATTCTTCCTTTTATGGTGTGAAGACCTTTAGGTTCTTCATATATTAAACCGATTGTGAATAAATCAATTAGAACAATTCTAATCTTATTTAAATAAATAAATTAAACAATTAATTTATTTAAATAAATAATATTTATTCTACAATAGGGATAAGCCTCCCTAAGCATCAACGACTTTCCAGATAATATAGATTTCAACATTAATCATAAAAGAACCTTTGAGTAAATAGTTATCATGACAATTCAATCCTTCCACCATACAATGTCCCAATTAAATATAAGACATGAAATTATCGTCAAGTCTTATTTTTATTTAATTATATGTATTTCGACTCTTAAACGCACAACTCAAATAATGCAAATTAGAAACTCCTTTCTAATTTCATTCATCTCGCCAAGGACTATTGGGTTGTCATTTATCGAATCACATAGGACATTTCTCTTCTTTTATTAGAAGTGGTAGATTCTTTATCGATCATACATTATCTCCATGTATAACTTATTATACCCAAACATACCCTTTGATATACCCTAAGGGTCTTAAGGAATAAGTCAAAGTATAACTCATCATACACAAGATACTATGATGATCTCAAGTCCAAGATCACTCAGACTACTATCACTACAGAATTCCTATCGATGTGCAAGTAAAACTCCATTAGGTATTCCTTAGCGAGCCAACGCTCAAAGTTGAACTTATTCTCTAATAAAGCACCTACATACTGCTTTAGTGTCTCCACACAAATGATCGTGAGATCAATCATATTCATCCAACGAAGCAGAAAGAGATATGTACTCAATCTATCCGGATTCACTAATCCCCAATTTAGTAATCCAATGATTGGGAACTATTTTAGTTTTAAGCTTTCTAAGAATTTAGATCTCATTAGAATGATCATCATCATTATTCTAAAAGCATCGCTTAAAACTATGGGTTTATCACATATTATAAAACAAAGATCACGTAGATAATTAAAAGCCTTTAATAAATTAATACTTTTTATTAATAAATGAATAAGATTGTTACAAAGTATATGCTTTATCATCAAACATGATTGGCTTGTGTGCATACTACTTTCACAACTATGTACTGGAAATCAATACTTGAATCCATCATCATAAAATCCCATTTAGCTACCTCTGATAATAATCATATTGACGTGTTCGCGAGACATCTAAGCTACTGCTAATGAGAGAGAGCGCCAACAATACACATTGCTGCTAATTATTCAAATGCACTAATTTTGTAAATAAAATATTGAAAATTTATTAATTCTGTAAATATTTTCTGAATGCACTTTTGTTATAAATTTTTTTTAAAAATGTACTAAGAAGTGTAAATAATCCTATTTAATTGATTGTTAATGGATCGAATAGGGTGTAATTATATCAAATTTAAAAGAAATTTTCTTAAGAAAACCAATTATCATACTCTTCGAAATTTTATCACCAAAGAGAATTCTTTAAGGAATATTTTACCACCTAGGGCATGTTCCGGAATGACTTATTTTAAATGATTTATAAGTTAAAATATAAGTTGACTTATAAGTTATTTTAAGTTATGGCTTATAAATAAAAGTGTTCAGCATCAATTTGACCTATAAGTCAAAAATTAAGTTAAAACAAGTTATGAAAGTGTTCGGCTCATAATGATTTATAAATTAAAATAAATATAAATATTACTAAAAATGACATTAATAAAAAGAGGGGCAAAATAAATATTACATTTGGTCAAATCAACTTAGTTCAAAATGACTTATAAGTCATTTAAACTAAGTTATAAATACTTACTTCTTTTTTTTTTTTTACTTAAAACTCAACTTTTAAGTAGAAAAATAAGTTATTACCGAACATGTGAATAATAACAAATGATTTATAAATTTATTTGATCAACTTATAAGTCATTCCCGAACAGGCTCTTAGTCGATTCATTTCGTTGAATTCAAATTTAAAATTGAACCTAAAAGATCCTAGGCATTGGAATTTGAACGTGTGGTTGATTTTAAGTGAAAATTTAAAATTTAAATTTAGATGTATGTAGCTTTGTATATATCTCGATTACAAGATTATTATATCATACCCTGGTACATGGTTTAGATAATATGTTAGATTTAAATTGTATTTTAATTATATGCAAATTAATGAGCATAACAAATTGAGGAACTTGAATGTAAAAATATAAAATTGACTTAAAAGAATAATATATTAAATTGTAACTGAAATTTTAATTATAATTCGAATTTGAACCTATAACCTTATTTTGAACTTGAACCAATAATCTTAAGTTAAATGATTCTGTTTTAATCATATCATTTGGTGACTTAAGTTAAATAATTTGAACCAATAATCTTAAGTTAAATAATTTTAATAATGTTTTAAAAAAAATTAAATTCCTTAATACTATTGAACCTCATATTTTGTTTCTTCCTCCACACAACTATAGGGAACTTTTTTGCATTGTTACTATTTATTTTATTTTTAAGCACGATGCACTAAATAATAATTCTCATGATGAGTAAAAAATGGAGGAAGTTTGAGACAATTTGAATGGCGTTTCATTGTGCTAACAGAAAATATTAGGATTGGTATACAAAAACTTGAGTCTAGTGTAGAAATTCAAAATAATATATCTTAAACAAACCACATTTTAGAAAAATAACTTATATACTTATTAATTTTATATGTGAATGTGAATTGCGACTAACGTGCATGACTATTCCTGAGCACGGGCGGGAGAGTAGACCGTCCTGAGACCCTGACTATATATATATATATATATATATATATATATATATATATATATATATATCGCATTCGTTCAATAATCGATCGATTCTGAGTAACAATTTCAAAAAATAATGACACAACAGCTTTTCAAAATAAAAATGGGACGGCTGGCATTTCCCTCTTCTATTAATGATAGCTGGTTCCTTCCTTTTCAAAATAATTCAAGAATTCAACTAGTTAGTAATTAATACTGATATTAATGATATTAATATTATTAAAAGCTTAAATTACAATGAAATATTAGTTAGTAATATTAATGATATTAATATTTATATTAATAAGAATAATAGCAATATTAGTATTAATATTCATATTAGTTATTACTATTATTACTATTAATATTATTAATACTAAATATTATTAACATTAATATTATAAAATATTAATATAAGTATTAATAATATTACAAAATATTATTATTAATATTATAAATACTATATTTAGTATTTATAATATTTATTATTATATTTATACTATATTTATAATATTTATTAGTATTTATAAATATAAATATTATGAATATTAATATCATTAATAGTAATAATAGTAATAAATATTAATAATAGTAATAACTAATATGAATATGAATATTTAATAGTAATAATAGTAATAACTAATATGAATATTAATACTAATATTGCTATTATTCTTATTAATAATATTAATATTAATAATATTAATATCATTAATATTACTAACTAATATTTCATTGCAATTTAAGCTTTTAATAATATTAATATCATTAATATCATTATTAATTACTAACTAGTTGAATACTTGAATCAATTTGAAAAGGAAGGAACCAGCTATCATTAATAGAGGAGGAACACGCCAACCGCTACAGCTTGTAGCGGATGGGACAATAAAAATGGGACGTCTCATTTTATATTTCTCATATTGGCCATTTGTTGTGTCACATTTTTTTTTTGTTGTTCTAATAATTAATAATGGATGACGCTGGTCACTATATATATATATATATATATATATATATATATATATATATAATAATGGTCACACAGTTGTATATGTTTTATTTGTGCACAGTCTGTCAACATTACATTGTTTTTACAGATTTGTTTTTGATTTTTGATTTGGAAGGAAGGAAATTGTTTTTTTTTTAAATAAATCTGCCAAACGACATATTTTTGGCAGACTGTGCACAAATAAAATATACACAGCTATGTATGACCATATTGCCTATATGTGTGTGTGTGTGTGTGTGAGAGAGAGCATTTGATTGAAGATTTTACCTTTAGGAATACTAGAAAAAGTATTTTTCAATGAATGTATTTTCATATATTTTATTGTAGTCAAACTATTTAGTCGAAGTTCTTATATATTTTATTATAGTCGAAGTTCTCATATATTTTATTGTGATCGAACTATTATGTTTTAAGTTGCAAAAAGATAATTTTTTGGATATAATTTGTTCTTTTTATCTATTTATTTTTACTCTTTTTTTTAAGACAATATTTCAAAAAGGATCTCATTTTCATTTTTCCTTATAAGACACCAAAATTTCTGCTAAAGTGAAATTGAAAATAACAAAATAAAATAGTAATATATAGGTTCTTCTTTACTACTACTTATCCAACATATCTATATACATTGATATTTAATATTAACACAAATTTATGGTCATATTTAATTTTTCAAAAATCTTAAAGTGGAAAAGAGTCCAACCTAAAGCTGGAAGCTAGTAGTTGGGTAAATATAGTTTCAGAATAATGGTCATCCTCTTCAATTTGCGAAGGACCTCAAATGGGCTTCCAAATATGAAATTGAGGACGCTACTAAAAAAATAGTCATTTGTGATGGTCAAAATCCATCACAAAAAATAGAAAATCCATGGTCGTCTTGTAAACACAATCACACAAACGCTTAGTGCTTAGACTTTAGGAATCAAATGTAAGAACGTGAATGTAAGAGCCTGTTTTTTTTTAAAAATAAAATAGAATTTCTTCTAATTATTATTTTAAAATAGTAAACGGTTAATTTGATTAATGTGGTTAGTTATGGGTAAAATGCGCAAATATTTTAAATAAGCAGGTGGTTATAAAATATTCATCGTTGTCGGGGAATATTCGTTTGGTCGTAAAATATTCTTGTTGTCGGGGAATATTCGTACGACGGCGCATGTGACAACCCGAAAAATTGGATTGTCCAGAATTTAAGTTTAAAGAATTAGTTATTAATAAAATGAATTTTTATTAATACTATTCTGTGCTATGTGTTTATTAGTCGTTCTATAACCTAGAATGATTATTAATCGAGAGAATTCTGGCTACGAGCTAGACTGAACGAGTAAGAATTTTTAAGATGAAAATAAAAATTTTCCGGGAACAAAAATATTTTTGGAGAAAAAGACGAAATAGGCACTATTCATCCGTTCTGCTCGGAGATTTATTTTGAATTTCTGAGAAACGCGTAATGATAGAATTCTGAGACGAGATGGAATATTCAATAATATTTCGATTATGGCAAAAACAAAATTTTCGTCATGACTTAAAACCTAAGGGTTAGGAGAAGTGAGTTCGAGAATTTAATGATTTCAGTATAATAACTAGAGTTATTATGCGTGAGAAATACGAGTATAATACTAGTTATTATACGAGTATAGTATGAAGATTAGTACGACGTATAATACTTAATATCGCATTTAATGATATACGAAGAAAATACGAGAATGGAATGCGTAGAATACGATTATTCTAAATGGACTTTGAGTTCATGGACTTTGAAGAATCCAATTGGACTTGGATTATATCAAGCCCAATGAAATGTGTAATCAAGCCTAGGGTAGGCCCAGTAAGAATTAATGAAAGGCCCAGTGTTGGATTTAATTAAGCCCGATCCAAGAAAATAAACTGCGGATCAAACCGATGGGTCACCAGATGGGTAAAACCCATGGGGAAGACCCATGGGCATGTGGGGCGGCCACTTGGCCACCAAGTAAGGGTGGTGGCCAAGTAAACTTGGTAGCTAAGTCATGAATAGTAAGGAGGTGGGGTGAAATGACCAAAATACCCCTAGTTTTGGTTTTCTATATAAACAAGCCTTAAGCTCATTTGTTTGGTTGGAAATTTCAACCAACACTTGAGAGATAGAGATAGAGAGAGTTCGGATAAGAGAAGAAGAGGAAGAGGAAGAGGAATGAGGAAAAGCTAGCTCGAATGCAGGCTTT
Organism: Panax quinquefolius; assembly: GCA_020205615.1. Classification (NCBI taxonomy): domain Eukaryota; kingdom Viridiplantae; phylum Streptophyta; class Magnoliopsida; order Apiales; family Araliaceae; genus Panax; species Panax quinquefolius. The sequence goes on from CM035152.1 coordinate 141,513,468, forward strand.
GTCCGACGGAAGGATATTAAAGAAGAACGGTAATTCAAACCCTAGTTTCTTCTAATTTTCTTTAAGTTTAATATGTTCAAAAATATAACTTAATGAAGATAAGAAGTAGATGAAGTTAATAATGAATTAATATGGTTGAAATCATGAGAAAATGAAGAAATAAGAATTAGGAATTTAGTTTATAAATTTCTTAAGGAAGTATAAGATTCGTAAGGATTCTAAGCGATCCGAATGAATCTTATGAATGAGTAGGTCAAATAAGTAAGGAATGATGTTCTATAACATCAAATTTCAAGAAAAAGTAAAATCGTAATCCAAAATATCGATTAAAAACGAAGAATGCGAAGAACACGTGAAGAACACGAAGAACGTTGTTGATGGACAAATTTAAAACCATCGTACGATAATTGTTGTTGATGGACAAGTTTAAAACCATCGCGTATAAGTTAGTTGCTTATTTCTTGGTTAGGAATGTTAGAAACGTTCATGAAGAACGGATTAAAATTGAGCTATAACGAAGGTATGACGAAATTTTCATAAAAGACTAATTAAAATTTGAATGTTAGTAAATGAATCCGAACGTGTAGGGTTTCATAAGAATGTAAGAGAACGTATAAAACGTGAGTCATGGACTCAAGAACGGATGAGTTCCGAGTTTGGATGACCGAATTACGGACGAACGAACGAAGAACGTTAATAACGTAAAACGAACGAAGAGAAAAGATTAAGCCAATTGAATGGCATGTTAACGGATTCAGAATGAAGTTCTGTCTAAGGGTAATCGAAGTAAGTAAGATAAGGAAGAAAATGGCTTTGGAACGATCTCGTTCCGAGTTATAACGAATAAGATATGAGATTTCAAAGTCAGTGTCTCAAGCTTGTAAAAGACTTAGAAAATTTTTCTAGGTTTCATGCTTGGCGCCACAAGCATGAAGTCGTGCCTGGGGGGTACGGCAACAAGTAAGCTTGGGGCCATTAGCTATCGCTAAGTGGGCGCCGCAACGACGAAAGAAAGGGAAGGGCACAAAGTCATGCAATACCGGTGTAGGCAATGCCCAGAAATGAGATTTTTACTACTCAATTACTGGGGGATGTGCAAGAAAGAAATATGAACATGTAGTTCAATTAATGTAACACTTAATTAAGTGTATTAAACCTTTGATGAAGGTTGAACGAAAAGATTAAATGAGATTAAAAGATAAAGAATGTAGACGCGGGTTACGGAACCAATGTCCGGGAACCGTAGTCACAATGAAACGAACGTGAGGGATTGCTATAATTGTGATTCCTTAAACGTTGATTGACTAGGGTAATGAATAACATTTCGATGTTATGTCATGGTCATGAGAGATGAATGTAAAGCATTTAGACGCTGTGAACGCAACGTTGTTGCGATGAACGACCGGTCTTAGCATATAACGAACCGTATGGCTTTGACATTAGGGAAGAATAATGAACATAAGGTTCAGTTGATGAGTAATGAATGAAAGTAATTAAAACCTTGGATGAAGGTTGAATAGAATTAAGAGGCAAGTAACGTAAATGCTGAATACGTAAACGATCCTCATGAATCGTATTCACGTTGAGTGAGCGTTCTAAGTATACATTGGTTGTATGACTTAGACGTTGACGGGAGTAGTAAGTAAGATATGAATTATCAAGAAAGCCGTAGCGAACAGTAATAAGGTTAATGAAAGCTGAATGTGAGTCGGATGAGAATGTTAGAATGAAATGTAAGCGTTGGACACTTGAACTGAGTTAAAGGTTAAGTGTACGAATAATATTTAAACGGTAGAACCTACACCCGCAGGTGTATGGTTTGACCGTAAGGTAATAAAGATCAATGATTAAACCCGTGAGCGGTGGAGAAATTTGAATTAAAGACAAGTACGTATAACGTAAAAGAAGCCGAGTTAATGTTTATAACTTGGATAACGCCCGAGTCAAATGAATCGGACGTCAGAAGATAAGAATAAGGTAACGTAAAATGCTTAACGCTATAAATGCGTAGAATGATTATCGCATGATCGTCCTGAGTATACAAAAGATTGTATGACTTAGATGATAAAGAATGAATCCTGAGGTATGGCATTTAGTTTCCAGAAAGCCATAAGGAATAAGAAATTGACTTAACGAACATTATAGTTTAATAGTTCGGGTAAGTTAAGATGAATTTAGGTTCTAGTACAATCGTAATCTTTAATGGTTGACATATGGGAGCTGGGATAAACAATTCCTTCAGAGAGCGAAGGTATATACAAAACTGGCAACAGATCTAACTCACTGTGTGGGCAGTGTAGATGAGATGGGAACTTGTTTGTTGGTTGTTTGTGGGAAACCACTCAGAGTACCATATGGACTACTAACAGAGACACGATGTGTGTTGAGTCCTAGGAGAGTTATAAGAAGAAGATAAAAATGTAAATCATCAAAGATGATGAACGTATTAAGTAAGACATCTCCGTATGTCATGAATCCGTTAACCGGTAAAGGAAGTTGGTCGCGTAAACTTAGTTTGTAAGAACGTGAATCCTAAGAAGTAAAGTAAAGTAAACCAATGCGTAAGTCAAGTATATGACTAATTGGTATATGTGTTATTTCCTTATGTGTTACATAGGAATTGGAATGAGCAGTTTAGCGTAAACTATAAGCTGTAGCTGTGCGTAAGGCAAGTTTCCTAACTTCATTCATATTTCAAATGAATGCTAGTTTCTTAAACTTCTTATGATGTTGAACTTGAGAAGTTCGCGTTATGTGTTAATGTGCGATATTTGTGTAAAGTGGTAGAACATATAAGGCCTTGTGCCACAATGTGAAAACTTCTTGTTTCTACGTTTAGATGAGATGAAAGTATTTACGTGATTTAATTGTTCAATAAGAGAATGCTCTGCTCATACATGATCCGTTATTGTTAAGTCTGCTAATGATTCTAGCCATGACTTGACATAATGTGTATGAAAAAGGTAGAAGAATGATAGAATTAAACTATAGAAGTGCCATTTTTGAATGAGCGATTACGCATCCTTGGTGGTGGATAAAAGTCATCATACAAGATGTAAAGAATAATGTAATTATCATTATTTGGAATGAAAGAGGTTTTAAGGTGTTAGAACCTGGGATTTGAGGATGTATGTTGTTATATTTAGTTATATATAATGATGTATGTTTAGAAGAAGATGGGATCGTGACGTACGGAATTCTGATGTGAAAATAGACCATATTTTGGGGCGTTACAGGTTGGTATCAGAGCTGATAGGTTATAAATCTTAGGTAAGAGTATCTAAGACTATAATCGTAGAGAGAGGGATAAGAAGATCACCACGTGATCATAGTGAATCGTAGTAACAGATGTGCTGTTAAACAATGAATGATTTATAGTACTACGAAGTAGTACGGGAAGAAGAACTCAGATTGAGATGTAAAGGATAGCATGCGAATTAAAGAAAAATCGTATTAAGTAAAGAGAAAGTTAGAAGTTGTAAGATTTCAATTGAGTACTCATGTGATAGCTGAGTTGTATGAACCTTTGTATGGGCAGAGGTTTGTGCTTGGTGTAATAACTGCTCAGTTTATTACAGTGATAATCATTGGAATTGGTCGCGCCATCAAGATGTATATGACGAGAAGGTGAATCTTTTCTCATGTATATACTTGATAGGTAGAGAACGATAACGTAGGTTCGAGTTCTTGAAACTTATACTTATGGTAAGTTCGTGACTCATAATTATATGGTATGTTTTTGAACTTCTCAGCGAATGGATGCCTATGGTCTGTCTGGGATAGTTCTTAAACTCATATTATTGTGGAAAGTTCCTGAACTCATAATGTGTGGTAAGTTGATGGACTGTACTAAGGTAGAGGGATGTTTAGACTGAAAATAAGTTATTTTTAGTAGGCTTAGTATTGAAGGTGCTAGAGAAGATTAAGTATTGTCGCGGTAAGACAATGAAGGAAGATGGAGAATAGGATATTCCAAGTCATCTAGCCATGCTAGATTTCAAAGTTTTTTGAAATCGTGCTTATGTGTTCGTATTTTGAAAATGAAAGAATTGGTTCAACTTTTAGAACCAATAGATTTTTAAAAGAACTATTCTTGGTATGTCTATGCTAATTGTTTTAATTTGGATGTAAATTGATTTAAAATATCAAAATAAATTTTATATCATCAGTGCATTTGATGCAAGGATGGTAAAATGATGGAGTTATTAATACAATTGAACCTAGTGTTGGATGTGATCTTAGAATCAACAAACCGCTATGGTATGATGTATAATGACGAAGTCATAAACTAACGAAGTCCTTAATGTACTGTGAAAAGTACGGTATCATGACGTCATAAAACGTTTTGATGTTTTGCGAAAAGAATTTAAAGAAGTAGTTGATGTCAATTGAGTTGATTAGACGAATGTTTCACGTTGATATCCAATTTATTGTTATGGTCTAAGCTACTTGATTCGCCTAGACAAATGGTATGTCATCGAGCTTTCTTTGAAGAAGTTGTGCCAAACCAAATTGTTTTGGTGCAGAATCTAATGATTTAGTCTAAGGTGAACATATCCCGAAATGGGGTATACGATGGGTAAGAGGTAGTTTGCTTTCTTTGTGATTGTAAACTGATCGTGGAAGAAAGGTTACGGCGTTATGCTGTTAAATTGAGTAAGAGTTCATGGTCGATTTGACCCCTCAGCAAAAGTATGAAACTTTTTAAATGAAAATTTTATATTCCTCGTTATTCCTGCTACTTCATGATTCTTGATAGGTTATAGAGGTTAGGAATGATGGAAAGATAAGAACTTCTTTGAAGAAAAATTGAGAAGAGGGGTAGGCTAAAATTTCGAGGACGAAATTTTGTGAAGAAGGGGAGAATGTGAGGACCCGGAGAAGGGTTTAGTTTTAAGAAATTCCGAGGGCGGAATTTTTATAAGGAGGGAAGAATGTGACAACCCGAAAAATCGGATTGTCCAGAATTTAAGTTTAAAGAATTAGTTATTAATAAATGAATTTTTATTAATACTATTCTGTGCTATGTGTTTATTAATCGTTCTATAACCTAGAATGATTATTAATCGGGAGGATTCTGGCTACGAGCTTGACTGAACGAGTAAGAATTTTCAAAACGAAAATAAAAATTTTTCGGGAATAAAAATATTTCTGGGGAAAAAGACGAAATAGGCACTATTCATCCGTTCTGTTCGGAGATTTATTTTGAATTTCTGAGAAACGTGTAATGATAGAATTCTAAGACGAGATGGAATATTCAATAATATTTCAGTTATGGCAAAAACGAAGTTTTCGCCTGCGGACTTAAAACCTAAGGGTTAGGAGAAGTGAGTTCCGAGAATTTAATGATTTCGTATAATAACTAGAGTTATTATGTGTGAGAAATACAAGTATAATACTAGTTATTATACGAGTATAGTATGAAGATTAGTACGACGTATAATACGAATATCGTACGAACGATATACGAAAAAAATACGAGAATGGAATGCGTAGAATATGATTAGTCTAAATGGACTTTAAGTTCATGGACTTTGAAGAATCCAACTGGACTTAGATTATATCAATCCCAATGGAATGTGTAATCAAGCCTAGGGTAGGCCCAGTAAGAATTAATGAAAGGTCCAGTGTTGGATTTAATTAAGCCCGATCTAAGAAAATAAACTGCGGTTCGAACCGATGGGTCACCAGATGGGTAAAACCCATGGGGACTACCCATGGGCATGTGGGGCGGCCACTTGGCCACCAAGTAAGGGTGGTGGCCAAGTAAACTTGGTGGCTAAGCCATGAATAGTAAGGAGGTGGGGTGAAATGACCAAAATACCCCTAGTTTTGGTTTTTTATATAAACAAGCCTTAAGCTCATTTGTTTGGTTGGAAATTTCAAGCAACACTTGAGAGATAGAGAGAGAGTTCGGATGGGAGAAGAAGAGGAAGAGGAATGGGGAAAAGCTAGCTCGAATGCAGGCTTTGTCGGACGGAAGGAGATTAAAGAAGAACGGTAATCCGAACCCTAGTTTCTTCTAATTTTCTTTAAGTTTAATATGTTCAAAAATATAACATAATGAAGATAAGAAGTATATGAAGTTAAGAATGAATTCATATGGTTGAAATCATGAGAAAACGAAGAAATAAGAATTATGAATTTAGTTTATAAATTTCTTAAGAAAGTATAAGATTCGTAAGGATTTTAAGCGATCCGAATGAATCTTATGAATGAGTAGGTCAAATAAGTAAGGAATGATGTTCTATAACATCAAATTCCAAGAAAAAGTAAAATCGTAATCCAAAATATCGATTAAAAACGAAGAACGCGAAGAACACGTGAAGAACACGAAGAACGTTGTTGATGGAAAATTTTAAAACCATCGCATATAAGTTAGTTGCTTATTACTTGGTTAGGAACGTTAGAAACGTTCATGAAGAACGGATTAAAATTGAGCTATAACGAAGGTACGGCGAAATTTTCGTAAAAGACGAATGAAAATTTGAATGTTAGTAAATGAACCCGAACGTGTAGGGTTTCATAAGAATGTAAGAGAACGTATAAAACGTGAGTCGTGGACTCAAGAACGAACGAGTTCTGAGTTTGGATGACAGAATTACGGACGAACGAACGAAGAACGTTAATAACGTAAAACGAACGAAGAAGCGAAGATTAAGCCAATTGAATGGCATGTTAACGGATTCAGAATGAAGTTCTGTCTGAGGGTAATCGAAGTACGTAAGATAAGGAAGAGAATGGCTTTGGAACGACCCCGTTCTGAGTTATAACGAATAAGATATGAGATTTCAAAGTCAGCGTCTCAAGCTTGTAAAAGACTTATAAAATTTTTCTAGGTTTCACGTGGCGCCACACAGGCGAAGTCAAATGCTGGGGGGGTGTAGTCACATGACAGCTCTCGGGCCATTAGCTACTACTACTAAGTGGCGCAAAATATGAAAAGAAAGGGAAGGGCACAAGATCGCAGTCATTTGGTGCGTAGCAATGCCTTTAATTGAGATTTTACTACTCAATTCATCGGGGATGTGCAAGAAAGAAATATGAACATGTAGTTCAATTAATGTAACACTTAATTAAGTGTATTAAACCTTTGATGAAGGTTGAACAAAAAGATTAAATGAGATTAAAAGATAAAGAATATAGACGCGGTTTACGGAACCAATGTCTGGGAACCGTAGTCACAATGAAACGAACGTAAGGGATTACTATAATTGTGATTCCTTAATTGTTGATTGACTAGGGTAATGAATAACATTTCGATGTTATGTCATGGTCATGAGAGATGAATGTAAAGCGTTTAGACGCTGTGAACACAACGCTATTGCGAGGAACGATCGGTCTTAGCATACAACGAACCATATGGCTTTGACATTAGGAAAGAATAATGAACATGGGGTTCAGGTGACGAGTAATGAATGAAAGTAATTAAAACCTTGGATGAAGGTTGAATAGAATTAAGAGGCAAGTAACGTAAATGTTGAATACGTAAATGATCCTCGTGAATCATATTCACATTGAGCGAACGTTCTAAGTATACATTGGTTGTATGACTTAGACGTTGACGAGAGTAGTAAGTAAGATATGAATTATCAAGAAAGCCGTAGCGAACGGTAATAAGATTAATGAAAGCCGAATGTGAGTCGGATGAGAATGTTAGAATGAAATGTAAGCGTTGGAACTTGAATCGAGTTAAATGTTAAGTGTACGCGAATACGAAATGGGTATAACCTACACCCCATGTATAGTTTGACCGTAAGGTAAGAAAGATCAATGATTAAACCTGTGAACGGTGGAGAAGTTGAATTAAGGACAAGTACGTATAACGTAAAAGAAGACGAGTTAATGTTTATAACTTGGATAACGTTCCGAGTCAAATGAATTGGACGTTGTAAGATAAAAATAAGGTAACGTGAAATGCTTAACGCAATAAATGCGTAGAATGATTATTTAATGATCGTCCTGAGTATACAAAAGATTGTATGACTTAGACGATAAAGAATGAATCCTGAGGTATGGCATTTAGTTGCCAGAAAGCTATAAGGAATAAGAAATTGACTTAACGAACATTATAGTTTAATAGTTCGGGTAAGTTAAGATGAATTTAGGTTCTAGTACAATCGCAATCTTTGATGGTTGACATATGGGAGCTGGGCTAAACAATTCCTTTAGAGAGCGAAGGTATATACAAAACTGGCAACCGATCTAACTCACTGTGTAGGCAGTGTAGATGAGACGGGAACTTGTTTGTTGGTTATTTGTGGGAAACCACTCAGAGTACCATATGGACTACTAATAGAGACACGATGTGTGCTGAGTCCTAGGAGAGTTATAAGAAGAAGATAAAAATGTAAATCATCAAAGATGATAAACGTATTAAGTAAGACATCTCCGTATGTCATGAATTCGTTAACCGGTAAAGGAAGTTGGTCGCGTAAACTTAGTTTATAAGAACGTGAACCCTAAGAAGTAAAGTAAAGTAAACCAATGCGTAAGTCAAGTATATGACTAATTGGTATATGTGTTATTTCCTTATGTGTTACATTGGAATTGGAATGAGCAGTTTAGCGTAAACTATAAGCTGTAGCTGTGCGTAAGGCAAGTTTCCTAACTTCTTTCATATTTCAAATGAATGCTAGTTTCTTAAACTTCTCAGATGTTGAACTTGAGAAGTTACGTACATGCTTAATAATGCGATATTTGTGTAAAGTGGTAGAACATATAAGGCCTTGTGCTACAATGTGAACACTTTGGTGTTTTATGAGATGAACTGTTCTGTGATTTACTGTTCAATAAGAGAATGCTCTGTTCATACATGATCCGTTATTGTTAAGTCTGTGCTAATGATTCTAGCCAGACATAATGTGTATGAAAAAGGTAGAAGAATGATAGAATTAAACTATAGAATAGTTTAATGAACGATTATGTATCATTGGTGGCGGATAAAAGCCACTTGTACAAGATGTAAAGAATAATGTAATTATCATTATTTGGAATGAAAGAGGTTTTAAGGTGTTAGAACCTGGGATTTAAGGATGTATGTTGTTATATTTAGTTATATATAATGATGTATGTTTGGAAGAAGATGGGATCGTGATGTACGGAATCTGGATGTGAAAATAGACCAGATTTTGAGGCGTTCTGGTAGCATCCATTTTGTGGCCAAATGAACGGAAAATTATCGGATGAAGAAAAGCGATATGTATGAGTTTTTGTAAATAATGGTAGAAGTTATTACCGTTAACATCATTGGAATACCCGTTGGGTAAAGTAAAAGTGTCTGGCGTTGTTTCATTGAAGAGATACGGTATGTTACTGAGTATTTTTACATTATTGATTCTTTGCGTGAAGGCACTAATCAATAATTATTACGAGAATTCTTCGCTCAATATTTTATTTTATTAAGTCAATAATTGCTACGTTGATATTTTATATTATTGTTATTTCAATAATTGTCACTGCACAATATTTTCCATTATCAGATCAATAATTCATATTATTTGAATAATATTATTGGATAGCATTATTGGCAATATCTAAGGAAGTTCTGTCTAAGAAAGGGGTTTGGTCACCTAATTGCGCGCCAATAAGGAGAAATTCTTATCGAAAAGCCCCTTCTTTCCTAAGAACGACCTAATTGTCATAATTGTGATTATGTAATATTATTTGTGAATAATTTATTATTAATTTATATGATAAGAAAATATTTATTTTATGTGGATATAAATGAAGGAATTAATGCTGAGGTGTTTTATCAGTATTTTATCAAAATGAGGGTGTTTTATCAGTATTTTGTCGGAATGGAGGTGTTAAAAATCAGCCGTATGTGAATTTCGGTCATTTTGTGTTTGAAATTTGGAAAAACTTCTTCTACAAAGTTGTAGAGAATTTAATTTCCTATGGAATGGACATAAAATTCATTTTTTTTCGATAAAAGGGCTATTTATTATGAATTATTGAAGTTTCGGAAATAAATATTTTTATTAAAAACATGAGTGGGCCCCAGTCTTGTCCTTTGTTGGTAAAATGTGCTGAATTCATTTTTCAAAAGTGGTGGGCTTGAATATTCAAAGATGAGTGCTACGTAGAAGCCACCTTAGGTAATTTTGTCAAACCTGGCATTTTGGCATTTTTCTATAAATAGGATGCTTAGTTAGAATTGAAAATCACACCAGAATATGAAGTTTTCTCTCTCTATAATATCGAGCATATTTTTGTGAGTATTTAGATACTTTGAGAGTTGCTATTCAGTGCAAGTTTCCTTCAACATTATATCCGATATTCCGGTCAGAGGTACTGTTCTTTTGAGGTAAGGGGTGATAAGGGATAGTAAGGGATAAGGGATAGTAAGGGATGGTAAGGGATATTATTTTCTTCGTAAATGATATTATTTCTTTCAATATTAATGTACCGAAATATTGGTATGAATTTTATTGAATTTTTTTTACCTTTTCGTGTCGGGATTACTATTCATGTATACGACACTATTATTCACTTATCATTACACTTATTTATGTATATACAATACTATTTACGATATCTGAGTCTTATGTATACGAATACGAGATACTATTCACGAGTTACTATTAATGAGTTACTATTTAAGAGTTATTATTCATAGGTTACTATTTACGGGGCACTATTCACGACAAAATTGGTTTCTTTTTCTGACCAAATTATCTTTGATTTATTAATCTTACTCTTGAAATTAAATCCATATTTTGATCATATTTTTTTTATTATCATATATAACATTTTTATAACCCTGGTGATGAAATTTCTCTTTCACTTGAGTGTAAAGATGGGTAGATTATTGGTATGATCATGACTATGGGTTCTCTTTGGCTAGTAGTACAAAGATGAATTATTGACTGGTATGATCATGACCATTAAATTTATAATTGAATATCTTTAGCTTAAGTGCAAAGGTGAATTGATCAACATGATTATAATTATTGTTTATATAAATTATGAAATGATTATATATTTCTTTGAGATATTAATATCTTTGGCCCGTAGTGCAAAGATGACCTGTTGTTGAATATCTTTGGCCCGTAGTGCAAAGTTGAATTTTTTAGTATGATTATGAACAAGAACTGTGATTTGGTATAACCATGATCTTTGATGTTTCAGGTAAAGACAGGTGATGAAAATTATCTTCGTTCTGGATGAGAAGAGGAGTTTAGAACTACAATTATGATTATGAGTTATTCACGTGATTGTGGACAAGAACTGTTGATTGATATTACAGAGTTAAAACATTGTTGGTGAACTTTTAACATGGAGAAGATAATAGATTTTATGGTCTATTTGACTCTTCTAATTGATTGCTCGTTCCGCTGCAACTATGGTTGAAAAGTTTTATCATCTACCATATGTTCTAAATCTCTGATTCATTACTGACGAAGGCTATTGATAATTTAATTATCTTTAGTCATGATATTCTTTACTGGGCTAGTTGTGCTCACCCTTTTGTTTCACAATTTCTTTCAGGTAATAAGAGTGTAGCTGAGTCGAGCGGGGGTAACAGGGGAATAGAACGGTGGTCTATAGCTGTTGAGGTTTCCCCTAAAACAGTATAGAAATAATTTATTGAGAATTTGAGATAAGTGTGTCGTATTTTATACATCATTTAACCGTTGATTTTGGTGAACCGAATAGGGTGAGTTGAACCCAACTTTGGAAGGGTGTGTTGTCAATATTATACAAGATGTCTAATGACCTACGACTTCGTGTTATCATAAGATAGGGTTGTGTACATCCACTTGTTGATTATATCTACGAGCACTACCTATATAATCTTAGAGTTTGGTTGAAATATAATTCTCAATTGGAGACAATGATGATAATTATATGTCAAGAGAAGACTCACCATTGGAAAGAATATGATAGCAATCTTTTCATTTTTTTGGGTCTATTGGGTCAACCAAGGATAATTCTCGAGTCATATGATATCTATTACAAATTAGATGCATAGCCTCCCATGTACGAAGGTTTCCTTGAGTATTTTCTAAAGATTTTAATTTCTAAAATAGTTATTGACTATACCTTTATGTAAGGTATCAATGTGAGGTGTTATCCAAGTAAAGGGGTGAGAGTCACAGTTGGTATTAAAACTCACAATATATGTGGTAGTTGTTTCCTGTACCATGTACTCAGAATGGGTTGGGTGGATTGGACCTATTTTGGGGGCGTCACAATGAATCTCTATTTACGTATAATTTATTTCACTATATTAATTGTATCTATATTAATTGTATCAAATAATACTTGTAGGATTCGAACCCTCTCCCATTTGCAAACTAAATAACGAGTATTACCGCTACACCAAAGTTCAGATCATGATTATAATTTTAAAATAAAATATAAAAGAAAACATATGTGAGTTGACTTACTAAACAAAATTGGCAAAAAGCACTTTTATCCCACTGTGGTTGTAGTGTTTTAAGCAATTAGTCATTGTGCTTTTAAAATATTCAATTAGCCCACTGTGATTTTTAAAAATGTACAATCAAACCATTCCGTCCAATTTCTTGGACGAGCGTCAAATAATTACACACGTGGCATTGAAAAAAAAAATCATTATTTCCTACGTGGCAAGCCAGTCAGCCAAATTCTTAGTACTATTGAGCCATTGCACTTTAAAAAAAAAATGCAACTAGCCCACTATGATTTTAAAAATAAAAATAAAAATACTTTTATGTTTTAAAATACTTATAAAATTTTAAAAATAAAAATATTTTTATGTTTTATTTTTTTTCTTTTCTTTACCTAAATATTTACAATATGTATAATATTAATAAAATTAATATTATAATATTTATAATATGTATGTTTTATTTTTAAAATAAAAATAAAAATACTTTTATGTTTTAAAATACTTATAAATTTTTAAAATAAAAATATTTTTATGTTTTATTTTTCTATCTTTTCATTACGTAAATATTTATAATATGTATAATATTAATAAAATTAATATTATAATATTTATAATATGTATGTTTTATTTTAAAAATAAAAATAAAAATACTTTTATGTATAAAAATACTTATAAAATTTTAAAAATAAAAATATTTTTATGTTTTATTTTCTTTCTTTTATTTACCTTAATATTTATAATATGTATAATATTAATAAAATTAATATTATAATATTTATAATATGTATGTTTTATTTTAAAAATAAAATAAAAATACTTTTATGTTTTCAAATACTTATAAGATTTTAAAAATAAAAATATTTTTATGTTTTATTTTCTTTCTTTTTCTTTACCTTAATATTTATAATATGTATAATATTAATAAAATTAATATTATAATATTTATAATATGTATGTTTTATTTTAAAAATAAAAATAAAAATACTTTTATGTTTAAAAATACTTATAAAATTTAAAAAAAATATTTTTATGTTTTATTTTCTTTCTTTTTATTTTCTTTCTTTTTCCAACTATAGCAAATTAAAAGGTTATTAAATTTTAGGAAATTACCAAAAATAAGAATGTTAAGCTTGAATAGTAATTTTCCAATTTTCGAAGAACCTGAGGGGCAACAGACCCAGGCGCATCATCTTCACCATCTGCAAAACTAAAGAGTCAAAGCCCCCAAACAAGAGTATTTTTTTTCTCTCTCTATATCTATTTTTCTATATTTCTGTATACGATTTGTTCTCTATCCTTCAATCCCTAAATTCCTCAAAAATTCGACATTTCTTTTCGAATCTCAATCTTCCTCTCATTTTTCTTCATAGCTCCGTACACTTTCCTTAATTAATTATTTTTTTTAACCTCAAAAACCCTAGTTTTAGTCTTTGAAACTTCATATCAGTGGGCATACTACAGAATCAGGACTCACTTGTTCGGGGGCTGGAATTGAGGTTGGGACTGGGATTGGGTTTTCTCGCCCATGAGAGAGACAGAGTTAGTGAAGGAAATTGATTTTGGAGCTCTTCTCTTTTTGAGTGGAGGTGTGGTGGCCGGTACGGTGGCCCAGTCAGCTTGCCACGTAAGAAATAACTTATTTTATTTTATTTTTCAAAAGTCACGTAGGAAAATTGGATCAATTTTGTAACGTCTGTTAGTCAAATTGGACGAAATGGCTTGATTGTACATTTTTAAAAACCACAGTGGGCTAATTGAATATTTTAAAAGCACAATGACTAATTGCTTAAAACACTACAACCACAATGGGGTAAAAGTACTTTTTGCCAAATAAAATTACTTCCACATAAAATTTGGTGATTACAATGACAGTCACAAATACTCTATAATGATGGTAAAATTAGTCATCACTACTAGAAAATTATGGACCAAAAATATATTGGGTTCCTCAAATTACTTGAAACTCGAAACTCCTCAAATTATTAAAATTTAAAATTATAATTTGAGGAGTTTCGAGTAATTTATCTAATTTTAAAAATTGTTTATATTTGAATCATTTATATTTTGAGTCTAGTTCAAATCGAATTTTTAGTCGAGTGAATACGAATTGAACTCGAACTGTTTGCTCATTTTACAGCCTTAATTTGAGATGAGAGCCTTGTCAAAAACTCTAATCAAAACCTTAAATAGATGACATAAAAGTTGGGGAGAGATTAAGACTGATGTATGAGGCAGCGGGGAATCCCAGCTTTTGAATCTTTGCTTCTTCGTTCCTTGTTAGTTTATTAGTAAGATTGTGAGTTTAATCTTGGATTGTTTGTTAAAATGTCATTGTATGCAGTATATGCTTTGTAATTTCATATTCCATTATCTATATCTTATATATTTCATCAATATATTATATTTTAGCTTTTTGTATAAAAAAACAATATTTTTATTCTTAACATTAATCATAAGTACTCACTCTTTACGTATTAAACGTCTTATTTTTTTTTTTTTAGAATGTTACACGATAAATATTTTATCTCTATATTTGTAATTGTTTTTTATCTTATTTTTCACTTATACCCTCATTTTTTTACTCAACTTTTGTTAAAAATTGAAGAAATGAGAAAAGGTTTACATTGAAAACTGATGAACTATCATACCACTTTCTCTCTTATATTATCGGTATAATATGTCTTCTATTTAATGGCTTTCTAGATTTTTTTTCTCTATTCATTCTAGCTTTTAGTACCTATTGAGAATGTGTGAATAACAAAAAGAATTATCTAGAAAATTAATTCACACGAGAAGAAGTAATACTTCATAGAAAAGTGGAGAAATACTTCAATTAATAATTTAAGTAATTCAAAAGGGCAATTTAAGTAAAAAATATTATTAATCAGCGTACCAAAACTAATTAAGACGTTTATTTCGGAACGAATAGAGTATATTTTTATATAGAGAATATATTATAATTAAATGTATTAATTCATTAAATTTTTGAATTTGCACAAAATTTTGAGATTAAATGGTCACTTGAGGACAAAGGTTAGTCTAATTGTAAGTTCTATCTTTTTATGAAAATGATGTGTCATGCGATTTTATATATTGATTTTTTAGTTGTGAATTACGTAAATAATTATATTTAGTGATATTTTAATGATGTATTTAATATTACAGACTAATTTTATAATCATATCATATCTCATATATTGATATACGTACGTCGCAATCGTAATTCGATAGAAAACTCTCGTAATACATATATAGAAGGGCTATCTTTTTAAATTTTCATAATTATTACTCCCTCTCTTCTTTTTTACTTGTTGTTTTAGGGGGAGAATTTTATTCTTTTTTATTTGTCGTTTGTAAATTCCAATAAAGAATTAAATACTTAATTTCTCATATAATTCTTCTAGAAAGTTATAAACGACAAATAAATTAGAACAATTTTTTTAAAAAAAGACAGTTATTATGGAACCGAGTACTAATTTTTTTCTCATTCATCTTTTCAATAAATTTTAAAAAATTAATATTAAAATTTTATGCTCAATTTAGTCAGACAGACAAAGTATTAATTGTTTTTCTATATTTATGTGCATAACTTTAAAATGTCAAATAAAAAGAAACGGACTGACGGAGTAATAAATTGAGTTCGAATGTTTTATTAGTGGGCTAACTAATAATTAAGAAATACATTAATCAACTAATCCTTCATGCACGAAATGGCTTTTATGCATGATTAATGATTTCATCTCTCACCATAAACGTGTGCTTTGTGATTAATGCATTACACATTATCCAGTCCAGGTAATTAATTTTCATTTTGTAATGGCCAAATGGCATATATCTCCTATTTTTTTTTTGTATTTTTAGGTTTTTCAGTTTTTTTGGGTGAAAAAAATTTGGGAGTTGTTCATTCAGATTATTTAATTTTCTATTTTTTATATCCCCTATTTGTTTCAACAAAAATTATAAGTTTTAAAAATATATTTTTAATGAGTAATGATCTATAACATGTATTTGATATGGATCCTTATAAGGCATATATCATCTATACCATTAAAAATAAGAATAAATTGTCATGATTAGAAATTAAAAATCACGTCCGCTACTAATATAGTAGCGTACCGGTAATCAAAATAAGAGTTTGGCTTTATACTAGGGTTTAGTGTTTATTAACGACCAAAAAGCACTTTCTACACTTGTGGTGCGATAGAAACATAGCGTTAGTAATTGAATTTTAAAAAAATATTATTAGCCCAATTGTGTTTTTTAATAATTAATTAATTAGTAATTAAATTAAAATTCAATTTAACTAACAGACGTCAAAAGATCTGGCCAATTTTTCTACGTGGCTTTTTTTTTAAAATAAATAATACACGTCATGGCTGAGGTGGCTTATTTGGCTAATCAGACTGTCCAAGTTGGTTCCAACTGCATTCTTAATCTGGGTTTCTTTTTCTTCTTCAACAAAATCATTCTTCATCTTCATCAAACCCAATTAAATTGTCTAGAACTATACAATCAAACATCTCAATTCCATCTCCATTTCAACTAGTCTGTGAAAAATGAAAGATATTTTCATCTTTCAATTATTTCTCTGTATTTTCTTCATCCTCTTTGCAAAGTTGGACAAATTTTGTAATCAACATGCCATTCCATGAGGAAAAATTATTAGATCCACCTGAGAAGGAAAAGGAGAAACCACAAAATAGAAATCCCTAGATTCAAACTAACCCACCAAGAGCAACAAACAATTTCATAAAAAATGAAACCATAACAATAGAGATTAGAGACCCAATTCGTTTTGGAACAAATTTATGAAAAAAAATTCCAAATCACATACCCAACTCGTTTTTGAGCAAACACGTGAAGCAAAATTTCCAGACCCATAAAGACGTCACATGACATCGTTATTGCTAAAAAGGTAAATCGAAGACCATGTGTTTCATTGTTGTTCGGAGAAAGAAAAGGAGGATTGGATTAATTAACACCGTTAACCTGCAAATCTTTGAACTTGCTAGATTTGTCCATGGATAAAGTTGGGGACTGAGATTGCAAAGAATGAGATATGATGGTTGAGATTACAGAAAAGGGGGAGGGGTTGCAGCCTTTGTTGTGATCTAGGAGTGGTTAGGATTAGAGTATGTTTTGTTTTGATTGTTTGTGTTTGGACTTTGGATAATGGATTGAGATGAGGTTTCAATTTTGGTGAGGAAGAAGATGAACGCTAGGATTTGAGTTTGGTTATTTTTTTTTTCATTTCTTCATCTTTCTATCAGGACGGAGATAGAATTAATTAGGAAAAAAAATGAGGATAAATAATATTTTATTTATTTATGTTTATAATTTGCATTATTTCTTTTTGTCTAAAATTTTTAAAAATTTTTGGTCTTATACCGTCAAATATAAAGTCAACATGTATTGTACATGGCAAAAATTTTTTTAATTTTTTTAGGCTTATTTATTCATTTTGAAGGAGAAAGAAAATAAGAAATGAAAAAATTATTAAAAAATGAATATTTATTTTAATTTTATTATTATTTTAATCATTTTTTTGCCACATAATCAATAATTTTTTTTTTGTGTTGCCACATCAGAAAATAATAATTTTTTGATTTTTTTTTCAATGCCACTTGTGTAATTATTTGACGTCCGTCCAAGAAATTGGACGAAATGACCTGAATTTTCATTTTTAGAAAGCACAGTGGTCTAATTACATATTTTTAAAGTTCAGTGGCTCAATGCTTACAAGTCGACGACCACGAGGGAGTAAAATTGCTTTTTGCCGTTTATTAACTAAGGTTCATGATTTATTAACTCTTTTTAACTGGATTTAGGGTTTATTAACCTTATTAATTATTAGTAGCGGATGGTATGTCTTTCGTTCGTTTTTTTTTCTCCCAATAATATAAATAATATATGTCCTATAAAAATTCATAACAAATACATCCTATGAATCATTTCCTATTTTGCTTGGTTTTGTTAGGCCAAAAAGATAATACAACTTTAACAATAAACTTGAGACATTGTATCATTGAGTTCATACTAAGAATTTACAAAATTTACAAGTATGAATTCTGTTGTGGAACAAAGGAGTTATTTTAAATAAGTAATCCATTATAATTTCATCAATTTATTTATAGTTATTACAATCTTGCCTTCTTAATTATTTTATAAACCACTTTCCAACAATTATTAAAAGTTGTGTTTTGTTATAAGTTATTTTCAACCGAAAATAATCAAACCCATTTGGTAATTAAAATTGTGTAACAAAATGCAAATAATTATTTCCCGGATCATTTCAGCAATTACAATAACTAAACAATTTTAATTATTAAAACAAGTCAAATAAGCAAAAAAATAATAAGTCAATCCAAAAGGTTTAATGTTTGATCAAATAAGTAGAATTAAAATATGAAACAAGTAACTTCCCCCAATTTAAAAGTTTTCATAATCAAAATCTATTTTAAAGTATATCTAAATGTACTTAGATATCGAGATGCACAACAAATCAGATTCATATAAAATTGTTTAATCTAAAAAGACTATTAGAGAAATAACATAATATTGTTATTTAGGATAGTTTTATATTTATCAAGTAGTTAGGATATTATATTTGAATTACCATAATTATCTCTTGGGACTCTTTGATTATGTAATCTCTTGATTTTAGCTTAGGTGATTTTGTAAATCACTTGATACTAGCTTTAGTGATTATATATCCCTTGATTCTAGCATAGGTGATGATCCTATATTATGTATATATATAGGACATCTCTCTTTAAAAATGAAACAAGCAATAATATATAAATCTCAAATTTTTATTAGCTTCAACTTAGTATCAGACCTATAATTCCAAAAGGCTTATGATCCATTTTTCATCTTCCGCTGCACATCTTCTGTCTCTTGCCTACTAATTCAGACAGTCTCCTCACCTGTTAGCATTCCAGCAAATTGTCCTTGATTTCTTATTCTCCTTCTTCCTATAATCCTCTTTCTATTATTTTTCTGATCTAGACATAATCTATTTTTCTTCTAATTCTCATATTATCCTTCTTCTATCAATGACTTCCTTGGCTTCTAATTTTCATTCTTCTTCCTATGACTTGGAACGATCAAATATCGTTCTAGGATCCATTTAAAAAATTTTGATCCATTTAAAAATTTTGACGACTCTTTGGTCCATGAAAACGATGACTGCGAATTTCTAGATGATGCAACATCAAATTAGTATGCATATGATCTTTTTGATCAACTTTCTTGCTTACAAAAGTTACCTACTCAGTATGTCAAAAGTTATCTTGTCAAAGTGACATCACTTCTTTATACATTTGAAAGCGCTGGAGGTTCTCTTAGTCCGTCAGAGTTTATCGATTTTTTAGTTGAAGGTCTTAATGATACTCTTTTTAAAAGAGTTCATGTTTATTATTATTTGATGAATCCTTCATTTAATGATTTGTCCACTCTTCTATTCGAACATGAAAAATTTAAAATTTGTATATTATTGCTTGTTTCATTTACAAAGAGAGGTGTCCTATATATATACATAATATAGAATCATCACCTATGCTAGAATCAAGGGATATATAATCACTAAAGCTAGTATCAAGTAATTTACAAAATCACCTAAGCTAAAATCAAGAGATTACATAATCAAAGAGTCCCAAGAGATAATTATGGTAATTCAAATATAATATCCTAACTACTTGATAAATATAAAACTATCCTAAATAACAATATTATGTTATTTCTCTAATAAAGACCATATAAACTAACCAAAAGTAGCATAGGGGTCACGAACAACAAGTTCCGATCTGTTTCGAAAATCTTGTTCAGAATGAGGATATATGGTCCCCTCTTAAGTAAGGGAGTAATTGAATCGAGTTGAGCCGAATATTGAGTTGTTCAGATTTGGTTCACAAAATTTATTGATTATAAAATAATGTTTGATTGAGATTCGTTTAGCTACCGAATCGAGCACGATCTCGGATCAAGCCCGAACAGTTTGAACTTTTCAAACGAACATGATCCGAGTATCAATAGAAAATTATAATTTGAGAAGGTTCGAGTAATTTATCAAACTTTAATATTTGCTCATATTTGAATCATTTATATTTTGAGTCGAGTTCGAATCGAATTTTTAGTCGATCGAGTATGAATCGAAGTCGAAACATTTCTTTCGTTTCTGAGTCTTTTCATGAGGCTCAAAAACTCCTCATATAAAAAAAATTAATAATAATAATAGTACCACTACTTTATAATAATTATTATAATTTTATCACAAATTAAAATACTTCCTCTATCTCGAGTCTTATTTTATTTATAAGAAAACTCTTAATACCTATTTCGACATTATTTTTAACATTTACTTTGAAGGTTGAAATTAGTGAAGTGATTCGTCATGCTCAAACTTTTATAATTCAAATATTATTAAAAGAAAAATATGTATAAGCACTTTTTATGTAAATCTTAATATTTAAAAGAATTAAGTAGAACTCTCATTTATAAATGGATATAGTACTCTTTTTCTTGAGAATTTAGATTTTTCTTATAAAAACTAAAAATAAAAAATAATATTGATAAATGTAAAAGAAGATCTTCAAAATTAATTAAGTGTCACCAGCTCATAATCTTGCTGTGAAGGCTAGTGTACCTGCAAAATATTTTGTTATTTAATATAGACAAAAGTAGGATTAAAACGTAAGTATGCCTAGTCTTTAAATATTCTGCTATTAATTTATAATAATTTCCTTAATTTTAATACTCTCATCCATTCCAAAATTAGATATACAATTTAATTTTTAAAGTCAAGCATATTAAACTTTAAAATTCTACGTTTAACAACTAGCAATTTGTTATGAGAATAAATTATATATGAATGGCAGGAAAAATTAGAGTTTTATGCTCTCAAATAATAAATAAAGTAAGAAATTTTTTAAAAAATTAAGAATTTAAAATCCAATATAATTAGTAAAATAATTTTATCATGATAAATAGTAAATACAAATTTTGTCAATGTAATTAAAATTCCATAATCCCCCCCTCCCCCTCCCCTACCCCTACCTAAATTCTCTATATGACATGTTATATATTAGAGTGTGTAATTTATTCTCATTAGTTATTTGGTAATTACAGGTTTCCCAAATTAGTGATATATATTACTTGCTCACAGTTTTATTTTATTTTAATACCATCCTTGAGTTACTAATTTTATTAAACATAGGTCATGTCTCATGTGTACTATTAAATTATCTTTTGGGTGATCTATTAAAACATATTGGTGATTTAAGTAATCAATCAAATATATACAAATAAGAGAGTGTTTGATAAAAACTGAATGAATCTGAATCTAAATTTGAATAAGTTGAATCTGAATCTGAATGAAAAAAATTGTTTGATAATTAACATGTCTGAAACATCTGAATGACAAAATTTTATTATTTTACCCCTCTGAAAAAATTCAAAAATATTATAAATTTATTTAATATTACTTAATATAATAGTTAATATTTTTTTTAATTTTTTTATTTTATTTAGCTGCTCATTCAGTCATTTAGCAAAAAAAATTTGACTTAGCCATTCAGCTCAATCATATGACTGATTCAGTCATTCAGGCGAATTTTTTCTAAAATAAATGCACTTAATGGCTGATCGATTCAGTCATTCAACTATTCAAATGTATTCAGTTCTGAATAAACTGCCTTTAAACCATATAAATCTTTTATTGTTTAATTTTAACTATTTGGTGGTGGCTCTTTTAATTTATTTAAAAAAATGTACACGAAGAAAAATAGAATGTAATGTATTTAAATTGACAGAAGTTTGAAATATATATTCAATAGTCATAATAATTTTAGGTGTTATCATGTCTATTTATGTTTGGACTATTTTTGTTGTCAAGTAAAGGTGACAACGAGTAATGTTATGGTGATAAAAATAATTACAAAAAAACAGATATAAAATAATTTATCGGATTATAATTAATGAATATTCTATTATACGTGAGTGAATATAAAAAAAAAATACAAAATGATATGTATAATAGTGATTGGTTATAATCATTGAACCCACCGATGTATGATGAAATATCAACTAACTAGTCGTACTACTCGTGCCTCTGTCACTACGTACGAAGGGGAGGAAAGATTGTCGGCGCTAGAGAATGAAAGAGGTAGAGGGGGGCGAGCTCAGGAGGAGGATGAAGAACGAATGAAGATCTTAGAGTGAGAGAGCAATTTTTTATCATTTGAAGTTAAAGAAGATATAATGGACGGTGAGATTTATCCCAAACTTTGGACGGTTATGATCATTTATTATAGTTAGCGAAAAATTCAAAATCAATTGTGTTTTGTTAATTAAATTATAATCTGACACTATTTTGTATTCATTTTTTTTGTAATCATCTTTAATTTATCGCCATAACATTACTCACGTGACAATTACACTTATTTTTTTATTATACACACACACACACTGTAAGACCCCGAATTTTATGAAATGAAAGTATTCAATTTTTTTATAATTATTATTTTATTTCGTAAATGGTTAAATAATATTCGATTGGTTGGGGAATATTCGTTTTAACGAGGGAATATTAAATGCGATGGTATAATCATTGGAGTGGACCCCTGGCGAAATTATTGTCGGATTGAAAGCGACAAAAATATTTTATGAAAATAACGGCGGAAGTTTTCTTAGATTAGCTGTTGAAAACACACGGTGTTAAAAATACGATGTCTGGCGTGGTTGCATAAGTAGCACACGATATTGATTATTGATGATTACGTGAGAAGTCACTCGGTTTTGTTCGATTATTTGCTACGATGAATTGTTGCGTAGTATCTCACGTTATTTGATTGATTATTGTCGATATTTTATATATTATTAAATCGATAATTGAGGTGACAGAAGTTATTAATATTATTATTTACAATATTAACGATGTCTAGAAGTTACACATCGAGAGGTTTGGTCACCTAATTGCCGCATGATTGGGAGAAATCCTTATTGGAAAGCCGCTTTTCACAGGAGCGACACTGGTTGATTAATATTGTGAATTATAATAAAGGTGATAAATGTTGTTAAAATTATTAAGGTGATTTTTATGAAGTTTTGCTTATTTTATGGACCCCATTTACCCATTTTTTCAAAATAATCGGTAGAAATTTTTTAAAAGGTGGGCCCACATATGAGGCCCACGAAAGAAAAATGGGGGGGAGGAATCAGGATGTCACGGAAGTTTATATATATATATATATTATATATATATATATAAATTTTGTTTTATTATTATTATAAATGTAATAAAACAGAAAATTTTTTATATAAAACAAAATACTTTTATAAAGTTTTATTTTATTTGATTATAAATAGAATATATTATATTTTATTATGCATAGTGTTTGCATAGTGTCTGCATAGTGTTTGCATAGTAGAATCTTTTTATATAAAACAGAATATTTTTATAAAGTTATTTATTTTATTAGATTTTAAATAATATATATATATATTATAAATAGAATATATTATATTTTATTGCATAGTATCCTTTCCATTCTCCTATAAATAGGATGCTTAGTTAGAATTGAAAAACACACCAAAAGTTCAGAGAATTCTTCTTCTATAATCTTGAGTGTATTTCTTTAGAGTTTAAGAAAATTTTGAGTATAGAAAATAGTTCAAGTTTTCTTAAAGTATATTCCCGCCCTACCCGTCGGAATACTCTTGTTTTTAAGGTAAGGGGTATTATTTCTTTCGTATTTATGAAGAGAATTATTCTCTTTCAATACTCGTAAGGGGTATTATTCTTTCATATTCATGAAGAGAGTTATTTTCTTTCAATACTCGTAAGGGTTGTTATTCCATTATTTATTATTATGTTGGAATAACTTTTTATACATCACGAAATCCGCATACATGGTGAAATTATTACATTATTCCATTCTTTATTATTACATTGGAATAACACATGCGTCTTGATTGTATCGCGTGCACAGTGGTCTGTTGTTATTCCATTCTTTATTATTACATTAAAACACCGTATGCATGCGGATTCTGGCGACACTGGTTTCATTCTTTATTATTACTGTTGGAACATCACATGCATGCGAATTACGCGTGACTGGTTCCATTCTTTATTATTACTGTTAGAATATATCATGCATGCGTACGGATTCTGGCATGACCTCTATGTGGATTACCGCATGCATGGTGAATGATCCTTTGTATTCATTCCTTATTATCTTGTGGAAATGATCTGTCTACGTGAATTACCGCATGGCGTGCGAAAATCCATTTGCAGTTTCATATATTCTATTATACTTAGTTGGTTAAAGTTTTGGCTTCTATACTCCATGAAATTAGTAGAATATCACGGATATTTGCGCTTCATCGATGTCTTTTCATGGAAATATTCTTACGAGCATTTTGAATTTTACTCCACAAAGCGATGTCGTGTTGACAATTTGGACGTTATTGGTTCCTAGATAAATTAATTTATAAATTTTTAAAATTTATTCTTGAACTTGTTTTATTGAATTGTCCTCATCCTCATGCTTATATTATGTTGAAAGTCATCTGTGGCTTGTAGTGTATAGATGGACTTGGTATGATTATGACCAGGGATTATTCGGTATAATCATGACCGTAATATTACAAATGATGTGGAAAAAGTTCTCGTTGGCCCGTAGTGCATTGATGGAAAATTTTTGGTATGATTATGGCTATGGATTCTCTTCGACCAAGGGAGCAAAGATGAATTATTTTATGGCATGATAAGGACCGTTGATGAAAACACGATTATCTTTGGCCCGTAGTGCATGGATAATTTGTGGTTGTGATACTAATGAATATCCTTGGCCGTAGTGCAGGGATGATGTGAATTATTTATTGAGCTGAGTCTCAGCGATAAAAGTGATAAAAAACTTTTTAAATCATATAAGATAGTAGATTTTATGCTATACTTGACTCTTCTAATGGATTGCTTGTTCCGCTGCAGTTAAACTTGATGTTTGTTATATTGTATCGGTTTAACCTTTGTTGAAGGCTAACGATAATTTATTACGCATTATCTTAGTCATAATATTTCTTATTGGGCTAGTTGAGCTCACCCTTTTGCTTTCATTGTTCTCTTGAGGAAATGAGAGCGTGGCGAGGACTAGTCGGGGAGCGGGTGGCCGGTCGAGATGATAGCATTAGTAGTCCTCACTATTATATGAAATAGTGTGATAATAAATGTATTGAGGACTTATTTTGAGTTTGAATCTTTGTCTAGAAGACAATATTTGTATAAAACTCATAGCTTTCATATTATATATTTAAGGATGTATTTGTATTACATTTCGGTATTTGGTGACTCGAATAGGTGATGTATACCTATTTTGGGGGCGTCACGATTAAGTATCAAAGCTTAGGATATGATCCCTGGTGAGATGTGAGACAAGAACTAGGAGGGAGAGACGGAAAATTCCTTCGCTAGTATGACCTACCTAAGTTTATTTGGTATTTAATTGGTCGGTCAGAGTATATGGATAATATGTGATATGTCAATTAACCCTTGTTTTGTGACAGTGTTTGAAAATGGCATCTGAAAATATTAAGATCAGCAATGAAGCACATGAGACCGTTGAGTCACCAACAATCAATACCTAGGATAATGTGCAACAGGAAGACAATAATCCTCAGGTAAGCAACTACACGATAATAATCGTACCGGTGGCAATGGCCATCGGAACAATGATAACCATCGTGGAGGAAATTATCATGCCAAGAATGGTAACCACTTCGGTGGTAATCATGGCCAAGATAATAGAAGTGGAAAATTCAAGAAGAAAAGATTTAACGATGATGGGAAGGCGTTGGCGTGACACCAACACGGCAACAAATTTTAGGGGAGGAGAAGCATTTGCCGGTTAGATGCTACTGAGATGCGGAAAGGAGGACACATAAGTCCAAAGCTATTCCTGACCTTCCAAGGTATGTTTTAGTTATGAAAAAGGCGGTCACATAGCTCGATTTTGTCTGTAGCAAAATCAAGTCCGATTAGAGACGATGGCACCAAAAGCGGATCTGGATAAAACAAAAGTCGGTGGTTTTTGAGGAGGCGTTTTTATGACTTCCCAAAAGCGAGTAACTTTGAATGAAGTTATGCAGGTTAGTTAATTATAAATTCTTGCGAAAGTCATACCTTATTAGATACCAGTTCTACCCATTCTTTTTATCTCTCTTGCTTGCATTTCAGCGTTTAAATTTGACCCAGAGAAGTTAGACTTTGACTTATTGGTTGAAATTTTATTAGTAGAAATCTTCGTTACCTCCAACATTTATAAATCTTGTTTGATTCAAATCGACACTTTCACGTTACCTGTCGATCTTATCTCTTTGAAAACACTTGCCTTTGATGCGATTTTAGGAATCGATTGGTTAACTACTCATCATGCTTTTCGTAAGGTTGTTAGCTTTCATATTCTAACCAACTTTGTTATGCGAATTCAAGCAACCAAACCACTAAAAGTCGATCACTTTGTCATATCAAGCCATAAGTAAAGAGTCTGAGCCTTTATCTGGTGGCTTCCATACGTGGAATGTCATAGAAGCTAGACTTTTACGTAGGCGTATTTGTGAATGGCGGTGGTAAGTTGATGAGTATCGATGTGACGTCTTATCCAAGTCTTAGATGAGAGTCACGGTTTTAAATGATATTTCCATCGTTAATAAATTTCACGGCGTATTCTTAAAGACTTCTAGCCTACCTAGGCGTGAAATCGAATTTTGTATTGGCCCGATACAAAACCAATTTCTAAAACCTTTAAATATTTTCTTCACAGAAAATGAGCGTATCATGCGCCAAAGCGTTGGCTTGAGTACATTGAAGATTACGATCGTACCATTCGATATCATTGTGGAAGAAGCGAATGTGGTGGTAATAGCGTTGAGTAGAAGATCGTATCGTTCTGAGTGCGGTGTTGTTAACACAAAAATCCATTTCGTATAACTTACAAATGATGAAGATAGAGTTAAAGACTCTAAGGACCCATGTGGTGATATCAACGATACGAGTAGAATCGACTTTAAATCGATAAAGAGTCGATGAATATGGAGAAGAAGGTTCAAGAAGGCTTTATTCTAGAAGCAAGAGTTGATGAATAGAAGAAATCTCTACCCTCGATTTAATTGGCCCATTTGAAATCCTCGATCGAGTAGGAGCGTGGCTATAGACTGGTTTTTACTTGCCAAGTATGTCGCATGTTCATAACGTTTTTCACGTATCGATGTTACGTGAATATGGGGACGACCCGAACCACATTATTAAATTAGAACTAGATGATATAGCAGAAGATTTAACGTATGAGGATATACGTGTTAAAATCTTGGATAAGAAGGATCGTATTCAACACTCAAAGGTTATACCTCAAGAGTTAGAATCTGAAATGAAGTCAAGGTATCCTCATCTCTTCGGCATACTAGGTACGTACGTAAATTTCGAGGGCGAAATTTCATAAGGAGGGAAGATTGTAAGACCCCGAATTTTATGAAATGAAAGTATTCAATTTTCTTATAATTATTATTTTATTTCGTAAATGGTTAAATTGATAAAAGGTTAAAGTTAAGGGTGATATGTGAAAATTTTTGTAAAGTAAGAAAATGGTTATATAATATTCGATTGGTCGGAGAATATTCGTACGACGACACAATCATTGGTGGACCCCACAACGGAATTATTGTCGAATTGAAAAAATGACAAAAATATTTTATGAAAATAACGGCAGAAGTTTTACCGTTAACTGTTAAAACACCCGGTATTAAAAGTACAGTAATACGCGTAGTTGCATAGTAGCACACGATATTGATTATTAATGATTACGTGAGAAGTCACTCAGTTTTGTTCAATTATTGCTTTACGATAATTCTTTGATAGTATCTCACGTTATTTGATTGATTATTGTCGATATTTTATATATTATTAAATCAATAATTAATACGACAAAGTTATTAATATTATTATTTACAATATTAACGATGTCTAGAAGTTCTGTCAAGGAGAGGTTTTGTGAGACACCAAATTTTATGAATAAAGATTTAAATTTCTCGAAATATTTTTTTTAATATTATGGTGTGGATTTGATATAATGTTATAGTTGTGGGTAATATTTATAAATTTTGCAAAGTATGAGTTGTTATAAAATATTCGTTTGAGTCGGGAAAAATTCTTTTTATCGAGGAATATCCAAATGCGACAGCACAATCATTGGTGGACCCCCTGATAGAAGTATTATCGTAGTTAGAAAATGATGAGAATTATCATTTTATAAAAATAATGGCGAAAAGTGTTACCGAATTAAAACTATTGAACTACCCGGTAGTAAATATACGATGTCTGGCATTGGTTGCGTAGTAGCAACGCGGTATTGATTGTTGATCTTTACGTGAAAGTCACTCGAGTTATTCTCAATTATTCTTTATAGTAATTCTTTGCATCATATCTCTCATATTATTGATTCGATTATTGTCACGGTATCATCTGCGCATAATATTTTATATATTATTAAATCAATAATTGAGGCGACAAAGTTATTCATATTACTAAATTGCAATATTTACAATGTCAGAAGTTACATCGAGGAGAGGTTTGGTCATCTAATTGCGGCATGATAAGGAGAAATCCTTATCGGAAAGCCCCCTCTTTCCTGGGAACGACCTAGTTGTTAAATATCGTGAGTTATAATATTAATGATGAATAAGTTCGTGTTGATTAAAGATAAAATTGATAGTTCCATTGTGTTGAAATTATTAGTGTTAGTGAAAATCGACATTTATTTCGATATTAATTGATGTCTGGGGGTTATATTGATAAATCGGGTAATTAATCGAATAAATGAGCAATTAATTGCTACTAATTCACATGCTTATATAACTATTTGTTCACATGTGTGTACTATTGAATCACATTCTTGTACTATTAGGGGAGTTGGTGCAAGATTGATAACTATTGAATCACATGATTGAACTATTGATTCACATTATTTACTATTAGGGGAGGTGGTGCAAGTTTGATAATACATGCAGAACTAAATTAAAAATGAAAGAAAAGTTGGAGGTATTGTACTGTAATTTTTTGAGCCCCAAAACGTGCAATTATCTAAACTATATTTTCCTATAAATAGAAGCTCATTCTTCCTTCATTTCTCACCGATTCACTAAAGCTATAAAGCAATTATTATTATAGAAAGAAGAAGAAATTAAGTACCTCTACATTCGATTATCCGACTTTTTTTTAAGGTAAGGGGTATTATTTCTTTCGTATTCATGAAGAGAGCTAATGTTATTCCATTCCTTATTATTATGTTGGAATAACTTTTGTCTGTCACAATCTGCATCGTGGTGAAATTCTTACATTATTCCATTATTTATTATTACATTAGAATAATCTATTTGTCTTGTATATATCGCATGCGTGGTGGTCTCATTGTTAATCCATTCTTTATTATTACATTTGGAATATATCACATGCATGCGGTTTCTGGCGTGACACAGTTCCATTCTTTATTATTACATTGAGAATAACACATGCATGCGGACTACTAGTATGCGTGGTGAATTCTTACATTATTCCATTCTTTATTATTCTTTTGGAATAACACATACATGTGGATTCTGCATGCATGGTAAATGATCCTTTATATTCATATGAATAGTATTTTCATTCAAAAGTGTTTACGCGAGGCGATTTTGTAATTTTACGACTCAAAATTTACGGAAAAATTTAAAATGATAATTTGATGAGTTTTTAGGCGTGTGTCCAAAATGAGCGATTTTTGGATGTATAGATTAAGAGTTATGAATTTTATGGGAAAAGACTATTTTAAAAGTAAACCCTTATAACTCTTTGCGGCTAACTCTAAAGTTGGTGAAATTTTTATTGGGAGTACATGTATATAACAGGAGTATACCCTGTAAATTTTGGAAGTTTTGGACAAAAGTACAATTTATGATAAATGTTTAAATATTCAGCAGTTTTAGCCATATGAAAAATAGTTTAATTTTAAAAATTCTGAGATAAATATATGTTCAATATGGGACTATATTCTGCTAAATCCTAGAAAAGAAATATTTTTAGGACTGATTTGGTATTTTTCATGAAAATGAACTAGTTATGAGTAAGTGAATTAAATATGTTATGTGAAGTATCAAAATTGGAAAATAAGATTTTATTGTTTGGGAATCCTATATAGGGTATATGCAGATTTTTGATGAGGGATTTGATCATCGGTGATGAAATCTTATGAGTATGACATTTTTGAATGATTAAATGCATTATTTGGTAAAGTGTAAACAATTGAAATAAATTGTTTATAAGTTTAAGAAGTGATTAAAATATTGTTATAATATTAATAATTTTGAAATTTTTGGACAAAAGAACAATTTATGATAAATGTCTAAATATTTGACAGTTTTGGCCATATGAAAAATAGTAAATGAATTTTAAAATTTACGAGAAAATATATATTCAATATGGGACTATATTACGCTAAATTCTAGAAAATAAATATTTTTGGGATTTGATTTGGTGTTTTTCTTGAAAATGAACTAGGTGTGAGTAAATGAATTAAATATGTTATGTGAATTAACAAAATTAGAAAATAGGATTTTATGACTTGGGAATCTATATAGGGTATAAGTAGATTTTGATGAGGATTTGATCATTAGTGATGAAATTTTATGAGTATGACATTTTAAATTATTAAAATGTATTATTTGGTAAAGTGTAAACAATTGAAATAAATTTTTTATAAGTTTAAGAAATGATTAAAATATTATTATAATATTAATAATATTAGATTATGAGTTTATTAAGTAATTGATAATATTTGGATAAATTTAAAGTCTTTAATATTTATCCTTGATTTCGTTTGATTTGATTTCGTTTGATTATTGCTTATATCATTGTCATCATCCTCATGCTTATATTGTGATGAAAGTCATCTTTGGCTTACGTGCATAGATGGACTTGGTATGATTATGACCAGGAATTATTCGGTATAATCATGACCGTAATGTAACGAATGATGTGATAAAAGTCCTCATTGGTCGGTAGTGCATTTATGGACATTTTTTGGTATGATTATGACCAGGGATTATTCGGTATAGTCATGACCATTGATGATTTAATGAATATCCTTGGCCCGTAGTGCAGGGATGACTCGATGATGTGGTTTATTTATTAAAATTTGAGTCTCGGTGATAAAAATTGATGAAAACATTTTAAATCATAGAAGATAGTAGATATCATGCTCTACTTGACTCTTACAATGGATTGCTTATTCAAATTGTGAGTTAAACTTGGCGTCTATTGTATTTTATTAGTTTAACATTGTTGAAGACTAATGATAATTTATTACGCATTATCTTAGTCGTAATATTTCTTCTTAGGCTAGTTGAGCTCACCTTTTCTTTTATTGTTCTCTTTGAAATGAGAATATATTTGGGACGAGTCGGAAAGCGGAGTAATGATGCTAGATGATAGCATTAGTAGTCTAACTAATCATTAAATAGTGTGACAATAAATGTAATGAGGACTCCATTTGTGTGTGTATATTATCTAGATGGCAATATTCTTATTAAAATTCTTAGATTATGTTTTATCGTATTTTACATGGTATTGTATAATTAAGTTGTATTTGAATTTTTATGTAGTGTATTTGGCGATTTCAAGATGGGTGATGTATACCTATTTTGGGGCATCACAATTATTATGTAATATTTTGAGCCCCAAAAGCGTGCGATTATCGAAACTATATTTTTCTATAAATAGAAGCTCATTCTTTCTTCATTTCTCACCAATTCACTAAAGCTATAGAAGCAATTATTATAGAGAGAAATTATAGAGAAAAGAAGAAGAAGTGCATTACCTCTCTATTCTAGTATCAACTTTATTCTAAGGTAAGGGGTATTATTTCTTTTCGTATTCATGAAGAGAGCTTCTTTTATTACATTCTTTATTATTATGTTGGAATAACTTGTCATGCAATACCGCATACATGGTGAAATTCTTTATTATTCCATTCTTTATTATCCTGTTGGAATAAACATCATGCATTTATTTATCGCATGCATGGTGAATTCTAGTTTTATTCCATTCTTTATTATTACATTGGAATATCTGTTTATGCAGTTTCTTACGCATGACTTGGTTTCATTCTTTATTATTACATTAGAATATCACATGCATGCGGTTTACGCATTGACACAGTTCCATTCTTTATTATTACATTGGAATATCACATGCATGCATGCGTTTCTGGCGTGACACAGTTCCATTCTTTATTATTACATTGAGAATAACTTGTCATGCGATCTATTGCATGCTTGGTGAATTCTTACATTATGCCATTCTTTATTATTCTGTCGGAATAACTTGTCTATATGGATTACCGCATGTATGGTGAATGATCCTTTGTATTCATATGAATAGTATTTTCATTCAAAAGGGGTTTCTGCCAGGGGCAGTTTTTTAATTTTTTTGACCCTCAAAAATTTTGAAAAAATTTGAAATGATAATTTGATGAGTTTTCTAGATTGTGTCCAAAAATGGCGATTTTTGAATGTATAGATTAAGAGTTATGGATTTTATGGGAAAAGACTATTTTAAAAGTAAACCCTTATAACTCCTTGTGGTTAACTCCAAAATTGGTGAAATTTTTATTGGGAGTACACGTATATAACAGGAGTATACCCTGTAAATTTTGAAATTTTTGGACAAAAGAACAATTTATGATAAATGTCTAAATATTTGACAGTTTTGGCCATATGAAAAATAGTAAATGAATTTTAAAATTTCTGAGAAAAATATATGTTCAATATGGGACTATATTCTGCTAAATTCTAGAAAATAAATATTTTTGGGACTGATTTGGTGTTTTTCTTGAAAATGAACTAGGTGTGAGTAAATGAATTAAATATGTTATGTGAATTAACAAAATTAGAAAATAGGATTTTATGACTTGGGAATCCTATATAGGGTATAAGTAGATTTTTGATGAGGGATTTGATCATTAGTGATGAAATTTTATGAGTATGACATTTTTAAATTATTAAAATGTATTATTTGGTAAAGTGTAAACAATTGAAATAAATTTTTTATAAGTTTAAGAAATGATTAAAATATTATTATAATATTAATAATATTAGATTATGAGTTTATTAAGTAATTGATAATATTTGGATAAATTTAAAGTCTTTAATATTTATCCTTGATTTCGTTTGATTTGATTTCGTTTGATTATTGCTTATATCATTGTCATCATCCTCATGCTTATATTGTGATGAAAGTCATCTTTGGCTTACGTGCATAGATGGACTTGGTATGATTATGAATTGGGAATTATTCGGTATAATCGTGGCCAAGTAATGTAACGAATGATGTGATAAAAGTCCTCATTTAATTCGGTAGTGCATTTATGGACATTTTTGGTATGATTATGACCGAGGATTATTCGGTATAGTCATGACCATTGATGATTTAATGAATATCCTTGGCCCGTAGTGCGGGGATGACTCGATGATGTGGTTTATTTATTAAAATTTGAGTCTCGTGATAAAAATTGATGAAAACATTTTAAATCATAGAAGATAGTAGATATCATGCTCTACTTGACTCTTACAATGGATTGCTTATTAAATTTGCTTGATTAAACTTGGCGTCTATTGTATTTTATTAGTTTAACATTGTTGAAGACTAATGATAATTTGATACGCATTATCTTAGTCATAATATTTCTTACTAGGCTAGTTGAGCTCACCTTTTCTTTTATTGTTCTCTTGAGGAAATGAGAATATAGTTGGAGACGAGTCGGAAGCGGAGTATTGGTGCAGATGATAGCATTAGTAGTCTAACTAATCATTAAATAGTGTGATGATAAATGTAATGAGGACTCCATTGTGTGTGTATATTATCTAGATGGCAATATTCTTATTAAAATTCTTAGATTATGTTTTATCGTATTTTACATATTTGTTGTATAATTAAGTTGTATTTGAATTTTTATGCAAGTGTATTTGGCGACTCAAGATGGGTGATGTATACCTATTTTTGGGGCATCACAATTATTATGTAATATTTTGAGCCCCAAAACGTGCAATTATCGAAACTATATTTTTCTATAAATAGAAGCTCATTCTTTCTTCATTTCTCACCAATTCACTAAAGCTATAGAGCAATTATTATAGAGAGAAATTATAGAGAGAAAGAAGAAGAGAAGTCTGTTACCTCTCTATTCTAGTATCCAACTTTATTCTAAGGTAAGGGGTATTATTTCTTTCGTATTCATGAAGAGAGCTTCTTTTATTACATTCTTTATTATTATGTTGGAATAACTTGTCTATGCGAAGTACCGCATACATGGTGAAATTCTTCTATTATTCCATTCTTTATTATCCTGTTGGAATAACCTGTCTGTGCTATTTATCGCATGCATGGTGAATTCTAGTTTTATTCCATTCTTTATTATTCTGTTGGAATATCCTGTTTGTACGGTTTACGCATGACTTGGTTTCATTCTTTATTATTACATTAGAATATCACATGCATGCGTTTCTTTCGTGACTGGTTCCATTCTTTATTATTACATTTGGAATATCACATGCATGCGGTTTCTGGCGTGACACAGTTCCATTCTTTATTATTACATTGAGAATAACATGCATGCGGTCTATTGCATGCTTGGTGAATTCTTCTGTTATGCCATTCTTTATTATTCTGTCGGAATAACTTGTCTATATGGATTACCGCATGTATGGTGAATGATCCTTTGTATTCATATGAATAGTATTTTCATTCAAAAGGGGTTTACGCGAGGCGTTTTTAATTTTTGACCCTAAAAATTTTGGAAAAATTTGAAATGATAATTTGATGAGTTTTCTAGATTGTGTCCAAAAATGGCGATTTTTGGATGTATAGATAAGAGTTATGGATTTTATGGGAAAAGACTATTTTAAAAGTAAACCCTTATAACTCCTTGTGGTTAACTCCAAAATTGGTGAAATTTTATTGGGAGTACACGTATATATGAGAGTATACCACTGTAAATTTTGAAATTTTTGGACAAAAGAACAATTTATGATAAATGTCTAAATATTTTGATGGTTTTGGCCGTATGAAAAATAGTAAATGAATTTTAAAATTTCTGAGAAAAATATATGTTCAATATGGGACTATATTCTGCTAAATTCTAGAAAATAAATATTTTTGGGACTGATTTGGTGTTTTTCTTGAAAATGAACTAGGTGTGAGTAAATGAATTAAATATGTTATGTGAATTAACAAAATTAGAAAATAGGATTTTATGACTTGGGAATCTATATAGGGTATAAGTAGATTTTGATGAGGATTTGATCATTAGTGATGAAATTTTATGAGTATGACATTTTAAATTATTAAAATGTATTATTTGGTAAAGTGTAAACAATTGAAATAAATTTTTATAAGTTTAAGAAATGATTAAAATATTATTATAATATTAATAATATTAGATTATGAGTTTATTAAGTAATTGATAATATTTGGATAAATTTAAAGTCTTTAATATTTATCCTTGATTTCGTTGATTTGATTTCGTTTGATTATTGCTTATATCATTGTCATCATCCTCATGCTTATATTGTGATGAAAGTCATCTTTGGCTTACGATGCGTAGATGGACTTGGTATGATTATGACCGGGGAATTATTGGTATAATCATGGTAGTAATGTAACGAATGATGTGATAAAAGTCCTCATTGGTCGGTAGTGCATTTATGGACATTTTTTGGTATGATTATGACCAGGGATTATTCGGTATAGTCATGACCATTGATGATTTAATGAATATCCTTGGCCCGTAGTGCAGGGATGACTCGATGATGTGGTTTATTTATTAAGCTGAGTCTCAGCGATAAAAATTGATGAAAACATTTTAAATCATAGAAGATAGTAGATATCATGCTCTACTTGACTCTTCTAATGGATTGCTTATTCAGCTGCAGTTAAACTTGACGTCTATTGTATTTTATTAGTTTAACATTGTTGAAGACTAATGATAATTTATTCTGCATTATCTTAGTCATAATATTTCTTACTAGGCTAGTTGAGCTCACCTTTTCTTTTATTGTTCTCTTCAGGAAATGAGAATATAGCTGGGACGAGTCGGGAAACGGAGTGACGGTTTAGATGATAGCATTAGTAGTCCTAACTAATCTGTTAAATAGTGTGACAATAAATGTAATGAGGACTGCATTGTGTGTGTATATTATCTAGATGGCAATATTCTTATTAAAATTCTTAGATTATGTTTTATCGTATTTTACATGACTGTTGTATAATTAAGTTGTATTTGAATTTTGTACCATGTATTTGGCGACTCAAGATGGGTGATGTATACCTATTTTTGGGGCATCACAATTATTATGTAATATTTTGAGCCCCAAAACGTGCAATTATCGAAACTATATTTTTCTATAAATAGAAGCTCATTCTTCCTTCATTTCTCACCAATTCACTAAAGCTATAGAGCAATTATTATAGAGAGAAATTATAGAGAGAAAGAAGAAGAGAAGTCTACTACCTCACTATTCTAGTATCCAGTTTTCTTCTAAGGTAAGGGGTATTATTCTTTCGTATTCATGAAGAGAGCTATTGTTATTCCATTCTTTATTATTATGTTGGAATAACTTCCATCATCCAATCTGCATACGTGGTGAAATTCTTACATTATTCCATTCTTTATTATTACATTGGAATAACACATGCATCGATTTATCGCATGCACAGTAAATTCTGTTGTTATTCCATTCTTTATTATTACATTGGAATACCACATGCATGCGGTTTCGCGTGACTTTGATTCTATTCTTTATTATTACATTGGAATATCACATCTGCATGCGGTTTCTGCGTGACACGTAATGTTATAAATGATTTGGTAAAAGTCCTCAGTGGCCTGTAGTGCATTGATGGACAGTTTTTGGTATGATTATGACCAGGGATTATTCGGTATAGTCATGACCATTGATGATTTAACGAATATCATTGGCCTGTAGTGCATGGATAATTCGATGATGTGATTGGTAGGATCATGACCATTAGTTAACAGTTGAATGTCTTTGGCCGTAGTGCACTGACAGACAATTGATTAGTATGATCATGACCATTGATTTTATAGTTGAATATCTTTGGCCCGTAGTGCAATGATATATAACTGATTGGTATGATCATTGTTATTACATTTGAATATCTTTAGCCTTTGGGGTAAGGATTTTGAGTAAACGTTTTATTAAGCCTTTGTGGCAAGGAGAAATTGTTTATTTACATGATTATAAAAATGAATTATGAATTTAACTATAATCATTGGTGGTTCAGGTGAAGACAGGCGATGATAGTTCTTTTTATCTTGGGTATGACAAAGAACTGTTGATGAGTATTACAGGAATGAAATATTAACGATGGACTTTTAATCTAGAGGAGATAGTAGACATTATGTTTTACTTGACTCTTCTAATGGATTGCTTATTTCACTGTAGTTAAACATGATGTTTACTGTATTTTATCAGTTTAACACTGTTGAAGGCTAAGGATAATTTATTCTGCATTATCTTAGTCATAATATTTCTTACTGGGCTAGTTAAGCTCACCCTTTCTTTCCTGTTCTCTTGAAATGAGAATATATTTGAGGGCAGTCGGGGGAGCGAATTGATGGTCCAGATGGTTGTTTTAGTAGTCCTCACTATTCTATAAAATAGTGTGACAATAAATGTAATGAGGACTCCATTGAGTGTGGATATTGTCTAGAAGATAATATTCGTGTTAAAACTCTCAGCTTATGTTTTGTCGTATATTCACGGCAGTTGTATAATTAAGTTTGTAGTTGAGTTCTGTACCATGTATCTGGTGACTCAAGATGGGTGATGTATACCTGTTTTGGGGGCGTCACATGATAGCATTAGTAGTCCTCACTATTCTGTTAAATAGTGTGATAATAAATGTAATGAGGATTCCATTAAGTATGGATATTGTCTAGATGATAATATTCTTATTAAAACTCTTAGATTATATTTTGTCGTATTTTACACGACTGTTGTATAATTAAGTTGTATTTGAATTTTGTACCATGTATTTGGCGACTCAAGATGGGTGATGTATACCTATTTTGGGGGCGTCACCTTTAGTTCCATTCTTTATTATTACATTTGGAACACATCACATGCATACGGATTACATACATTTGGTTCCATTCTTTATTACATTGGAACATCACATGCATGCGGATTACGCATGACACTGGTTCCATTCTTTATTATTGTTGGAATATCACATGCATGCGGTTTCGCATGACACAGTTCCATTCTTTATTACTCTATTGGAATAACACTGTACATGTGGATTCTGCGCATGCATGGTGAATGATCCTTTGTATTCATTCCTTATTAACTTGTGGAAATGATGCATACATGTGGATTCTTTGCATGGCGTGGCGAAAATCCATTTGCGATTTCATATATTCTATTATACTCGGTTGGTTAAAGTTTTGGCTTCTATACTCCATGAAATTAGTAGAATATCACGGATATTTACGCTTCATCCGATATCTTTTCATGAAAATATTCTTCTGAGCATTTTTGAATTTTACTCCACAAAGCAGTATCATGTTTATAATTTGGACGTTATTGGTTCCTGGATAAATTAATTTATAAATTTTTAAAATTTATTCTTGAACTTGTTTTATTGAATTGTCCTCATCCTCATGCTTATATTATCTTGAAAGTCATCTTTGGCCTGTAGTGCTTAGATGGACTTGTTATGATTATGACCAGGGATTATTCGGTATAATCATGACCGTAATATTACAAATGATGTGGAAAAAGTCCTCATTGGCCCATAGTGCATTGATGGATAGTTTTTGGTATGATTATGGCTATGGATTTTCTTCGGCCAAGGGAGCAATGATGAATTGTTTTATGGCATGATCGGGAATAGTTGATGAAAACACGATTATCTTTGTACGTGGTGCATGGATAATTTGTGGTTGTGATACTAATGAATATCTTTGGTCGTAGTGCAGGGATGATGTGGATAATTTATTGAGCTAAGTCTCAGCGATAAAAGTGATGAAAACCTTTTAAATCATAGAAGATAGTAGATTTTATGCTCTCTTGACTCTTAATGGATTGCTTGTTCACTAGATTAAACTTGATGTTTGTTATATTGTATCGGTTTAACATTGTTGAAGGCTAATGATAATTTATTACGCATTATCTTAGTCATAATATTTCTTCTTTGGGCTAGTCGAGCTCACCCTTTTGCTTTCATTGTTCTCTTGAGGAAATGAGAGCGTGGCGAGGGGACTTATCGAGAAGCGGGTGATGGTCCAAATGATAGCATTAGTAGTCCTCACTATTCATGAAATAGTGTGATAATAAATGTATTTAGGACTTATTTTGAGTTTGAATCATCAGAAGACAATATTTATATTAAAACTCACATTTCGTGTTGTATATTTAAGGTTGTATTTGTATTCTGTACCATGTATTTGGCGACTTAGAATAGATGATGTATGCCTATTTTGGGGGTGTCACATGTAAGACCCCAACTTTTATGAATAAAGATGAATTTTCTATAATTATCATTTTTAAATATTACGGAATGAATTTGATATAATGTTATAGTTGTGGGTAATATTTAGAAATTTTGCAAAATCTGTAAGTTGTTTATAATATTCGATTGGTGGGGAATATTTATGCTGACGACACAATCATTAAGTGGACCCCTAAGCGGAATTATTGTCGGATTGAGAAAACACCAAAAATATTTTTATGAAAATAACGGCGGAAGTTTTACCGTTAACTGTTGAAACACCTAGTGTTAAAAGTACAAAAATACGCGTGGTTGCATAGTAGCACATGGTATTGATTATTGATGCTTATATGAGAAGTTACTCAGTTTTGTTCAATTATTGCTTCAGTAATTGTTGCATAGCATCTCACGTTATTTGATTCAATTATTGTCAATATTTTTTTTATATTATTAAATCAATAATTGAGATAACAGAGTTATTAATATTATTATTTGCAATATTAACGATGTACAGATGTTACGCGAGGAGAGGTTTGGTCACCTAATTATGGCGCCCGATAGGGAGAAATCCTTATTGGAAAGCCCCTCTTTCACAGGAGCGACACAGTCGATTAATAGTGTGAATAATAATAATGATGATGAAGTTTTGTTTTATTAGTATTA
Source organism: Panax quinquefolius (assembly GCA_020205615.1). Lineage (NCBI taxonomy): Eukaryota > Viridiplantae > Streptophyta > Magnoliopsida > Apiales > Araliaceae > Panax > Panax quinquefolius. The sequence continues at coordinate 141,554,102 of CM035152.1, forward strand.
TTAATGCATCTTGGGGTGCGCCACTTACATGGTACATAAATTCAAATACAAACTTAATTATACATCGTAGGTGTAACATCGACAATACATAAGCGAGAGTTCTAATAGGAATATTGTCATTTAGACGATATCCATACTCCATAAGTGAGAGTCCTCATTACATTTATTGTCAGTCCTCATTATTTATTGTCACTTATTTAAGAATAGTGAGGACTACTAATCTTATCTTGGGACCATCACTCTTTTCCCAGGCTCGTCCCGGCTATATTCTCATTTCACGAAGAAACGGTGAAAGAAAGGGTGAGCTCAACTAGCCCGATGAAATATTATAACTAAGATAATGCGAGAATAAATTATCAATAGTCTTCAACAATATTAAGCGATAAAATACAATAGACAACCGGTTTAGCTGCTGGTGAATATACGATCCATTAAAAAAGTCGAGTAGAAAATAAAAGTCTACTATCTTTTAGGTTTTAAAGGTTTTCATCAATTTTATCACTAAGACTCGGTTTAATGAATAAACCACAATATCTAATCATCCACTGTACCGCGGTCGAGGATTTTCATCAAATTATCAATGGTCGTGACTATCAAGAATCACCTGGTCATAATCATACCAAAAACTATCCATCTTTGCATTACAGGCCCTTTGAGGACTTTTGTCACATCATTTATATCAAGCCGTGATTATCTTAGAATGATCCACAGTCGTAATCATACTAAGTTCATCTATATGCGTAAGCGAAGATAACATAATATAACATGAGGATGATGATGATGACATAATAATTCAATAAAACAAGTTCACGAATTAATTTATTCGAGGAACTAATAACGTCAAATTATCGACATGATCTTTGCTTTGTAGAGTAAAATTCAAGAATGCTCGAGAAAAATATTTTCATTAAAAATCTTTGGATGAAGCGCAAATATCGAGGATATTCCACTAAATTCATGGAGTATAGAAGTCGAAATTTTAACTTATTTGAGTATAATAGCGAATGAAATAACAAAAGAAATCACCGTGCATGCGGTACCCGCGCATAGGCGAGTTATTCAGCGAGAATAATAAATCTGAGAATAATAAAAAGCGGAACCCGGAATAAGGTGTAAAACACTGTGAACGAGGATATTCGATAGAATAATAAAAGCGAGAATAATAAAAAGCGGAACCGGTCGGTGTAAAAACACAGACGAGGATATTCGATAGAATAATAAAGGAAGAATAATAAAAAAGGCGGAACCGGTTAAGGCGTAAAAGCCTGAGCGAGGATGTTCAGCGGAATAATAAAATAATAGAAGAATATCACAAGTATAGGGGATTAGCGTATATCTGAGTTATTCAAATGAGAATAAATAAGAATGGAATAATATAAAGATTTCACAAGTATAGGGAATTATTAGCATATCTGGTCGTGTATAGGGTATGCCACTTTTACGAGTTATTCAATGAGAATAATAAAGAATGGAATAATGAAGTTCTCTTCATGAATAAAAAAAAATAACACCCACTTACGAGTACAACAAATAATATTCCCTACCTTAGAAAAGTGAATATTGGAAAAGTGAAGTAGCAAAATACTTTTCTTCTTTTCTCTATAGTTTCTCTCTACAGAGTTTTGGTGAATTCGTGAAATAATGAAGGAATGAGCTTTCTATTTATAGAAAAAGCGAGGGTGGCTCTTGAGTCTTATGAAGGTCGAAATGACTCTTGGTAATATTGAAGAGACAACTACTATTTCTTGAAGGGGTAATTAACCCTTGGAACAGAAGAAGCGATTAACTCTTGGTAATATTGAAGGGACAACTACTATTTGCGAAGGGGTAATTACTATTGTGAAGGTAATTACTATTGTGAAGGTAATTACTATTGAAGAAGGTAATTACTATTGAAGAAGGTAATTACTATTGTGCGAAGGTAATTACTATTCCTGAAGGTAATTACTATTATTAATTACTAAAGGTAATTACTATTGGTGAAGGTAATTACTATTGGCGAAGGTAATTACTATTACTTCTTATTGTGAAGGTAATTACTATTCACAAAGGTAATTACTATTCTGAAAAGTAATGAATTATTGAAAGGTAATTCTATTGTGAAGGACTCTTAGATGATGACATATGGCCCCCATAAAATAATCAAACTTACCACAAGCGTCTCATATGAGACTCTTTATATACATCGAGGATTGAATAAATATTACCACAAATCATTTTATTTTTAATCAACACATATTTAATCTTTCAACAATTATTAATCGTTTATAACTTGTCGTCTCGATTAATAATTTAATCTTATAACATATTATCTGAGATGATCTTGTGTGATAATTGAATCGATAATATAAGAGATATGATCGGACAATTCTTTGTGATAATTGAGCATAGGTGAGTGACTTCTCACGTAAGCATCGATAATCGATATCGTGTTCTTATCTGACTACTGGCGTATTCTTTGTACTTTTACTCTAGGGTAGTTCAGCAGTTTTTGGTAACACCTCTGTAGTTATTTTTATAGAAAAATAATTTTGTGGATTTTCTAACTACGACAATACTTAGTTAATGGGGTCCTGATGATTGGTAGTAAATACGAATATTCCCCAAACAAAAGAATATTCCAGACCAAGCGAATATTTTATAACAACTTGCTTACTTTGCAAAATTTATAAATATTACCCACAACTATAACATTATATCAAATTTATTCCATAATATTCAAAAAATAATATTTATAAAAAATTCATCTTTATTTATAAAAGTTTGGGGTCTTCTGACCTCCCTTCTTATGAAATTTAGCCCTCGAAATTAAGTGCGTACGATATGATAAAGAGGTGAGGATACCTTGAATACCTTTATCGTTAAAAATATTAAATTCATCTTCATGATCCGGCGAAGATATTCATTAACAATTCATCTTTTGCACTTCTGGGCCAAAGATATACAATTTGTAAAACCAATAATCTTTGAGGCCAGCGACTTAATAGTATCACGACCACGAATTATCCATACCTTCTTGGCGAGGATATTCGTGTTTTCAATCTGATCGTGATTATCTTAGAATAATCCTTGGTCGTAATCATACCAAGTCTATCGATGCACTTCTGACGAAGATGACTTTTACCACATCCATGAATTAATATTTCATTCTTTGAGACTCATTTCGATAATTAATCCATATCATCGAATCATCATCCACCTTCTGAGGCCGAGGATATTCATTAGTATCACGACCACGAATTATCCATTATCCACTACGACCCGAAGATAATCGTGTATTCATTAGTATCGCGACCACAAATTATCCATGCACTACGACCGAAGATAATCGTGTATTCATTAGTATCACGACCACAAATTATCCATACACTCGACGAAGATAATCGTGTTTTCAATTACGGTTATGATTATCTTAGAACAATCCACAGTCATAATCATCATACCAAGTCCATCTATTCACGTAAGCCCGCGGATGACTTTCGACCTGATATAAGCGTGAGGATAATGATATAAAGAATCAATCAAATGAGATAAAGGATAAATATTAAACATTTATAATATAATTTATCCGAGGATTCAAGAATATCCCCATGTTATCAATCACTTAATAATCTCATAATCTAATATCATTAATATTATAACAATATTTTAATCACTTCTTAAATTTATAAACAATTTATCTCGATTGTTTTACGGCTTTACCATATAATGCATTTAATCATTCAAAAATGCCATACTCATAAGATATCATCACCAATTATCAAATCCCTCATCAAAAAAAATATGCATATACTACATATAGGATTTCTACAGCCATAAAATCCTATTTTCAACTTTGTTACTTCACACGTACATATTTAACTCATATGTTAAGTAACTAAACTATTTTCATGAAAATACCAAATCAGTCCCAAAAATATTTCTTTTCTGGGATTTAGCATAATATAGTCCCATGATGAAAATATATTTTTCTCGAATTTTTAAAATTCATTTACTATTTTTCAAAAATCAATTTCTAATTAATTCCTTAAGAAATTAGCTACCTCAAGTTTAACTCTCAAAAATTCCCAAATCTTGGCAGGACCTTACACATGTTAATGTGAGCCTCGAGTTTAAATTTCATGGTCATCGGAGTTATAGAACTCGAGTTATAGCATTTTTGTCGAAAAAAAACCTAAATATTGAAATGGTCATAACTTGTTCATTTTAAGTCGAGAATGAGCTCATTTTTGGACAGGAGGTACTTTATAACATATATTTTCATGTCCCAAAAGGCCAGAATTTTTCACATAAATTTAGTGGCCGAAACAGCCCTTAAAGTTTAAGGCAGTAGCGTTTTTGTAATTTGCGACTTTGGACTCTTTTGCTAAATTAGGTCCACACGAAAATCTCTGACACCTTTTCGGTGATTCCACTTGGATAAGCTACAAAACTCATAGATCTAACTCTAGGACTTGACCACACTCAAAAATTCAAAATATAATAGGAGATATGGTGATTGAATTTCATATTACGTTTTACCAAAATCGATTTTTCAACCCTTTGTGATTTCTAAGAAACTTTCATGTTTTCACATAATAACCACATAACTCATCATAACACTTACTAATACTTCATATACCCATGATTTTCATTAGTCAATGCTTTTATTATGACTTTCATCATAATCCTCGTAAGCAGATCCTTTTAGTTGAAGAAATATTTGAGGTTTAAGAAATGGGTTTTTATCTTTGGGAATTCGATACAAAATTCGATTTCACGCTCTAGGGTAGGCTAGGAAATCTTCAAGAATCGTCAAGAAATTTATTAATGATAGAAATATCATTCAAAGCGCTACTCTTATCGAAGACTTGGATGATACGTTACATTGATACCAAGTTGTGACTTACATCCTTTAAACTGAGATAGCACCTCACAATGATACCTATCAACTTGTCATCGTCATTCACGGCGTCGCCTCTGAAAAATGCGGCGGTGCATTCCACAAGGAAGTCAACAACGAAAGGATCGGGGCTCTTTACTTATGGCTTGATATAACGGTGATTAACTTTAGGGTTTGGTTACTTTGAATTAGTATAATGAGGTTGGTTAGGAATATGAAAGCTAACAACCTTACAAAAAAAGAATAATAAGTAGTTAATCAATCGTTTTCAAAAATTACCTCAAAGGCAAGTATTTCAAAAAGAGATAAGATCGTGAAAGTGTTTATTTGAAACAACAAGATTAATAAGCGGTGGAGGTATGAAGGTTTCTCCAGCGAAGTTTCGATAGATAAATCAAAGTCTAATTTTCCGGTCAAATTTAAACATTGAACACAACTAGGTAGAATAAAAAAGTGGGTAGAACTTGTATTGAATAAAGTATAGACTTATGATAATTTATAATTAATTTTACGTAATAACCGTTCGGGTTTTTCTCGATAAACGCTCTCGCTTAAATTACAGAGTTTGACTTTACTATAGGGTACATTCCACCCTTAAGTGCTTCTTCACATTCTGATCCATGATTTGAATCATTATTCTCGATCCATATCGAATTCGGGTTGGTGCGCTATGCACGGGGTAATTAGAATTCGATGTTGAATTCTCAATTCTTGTCCAAAAAGCAAAGTCCATTTCATCTATTTTGGCTTTATTGGATCGGACGTCTTTTTCTACACTATCAACGCATTGTGCAGCTTTTACCCATACATCGTCTATTCTCCTTCGTTCGGTTGTTTCTTCTTTCGGTGATCTTTGATTTTTAAATTCTCGATTCAACTTTAATATCTTACACCTTGAAAGCGTGATTTTGTTCGAGCATCACATATCGGGTAACCCGATTTTGAATTGTTGTATCCCTTTGTTCCACGATAGTTTCTTGGTTCTTGACTTTGTTCTTCTAGCTCACGAACACGATTTTGTAATTCTAAGTTTTGATCATAAATTTCTTTAACAATTCTCCTCGGGGTTCTCTTCTTCTTCTTCTTCCTCTCACTCTAATTTGCTACCTCTGCGCAACTAGCTCGGGTGCGACAATTAGTTCTTCATTCACTCGTGGATATCTCTAATTTGTTCTCTCGTCGACCTTTGCATTAACTTTGATTAGTGATTAAAGGTGTCTAGCGGTCACATTCACTCCATTGTGAATATTTTTAAATTTGCCATTTCAAACTTTGCCACAACCGAGGGTTAATTAATATATCAAATATTATCCTATACTCGTGAGCCAATTAAATAACAAATAAACTTAGGTAGGTAAATACTAGCGAAGAAATTCCCGTCTCTCCCTCCTAGTTCTTATCTCGCATCTTAGCGGGGATCGTATCCTAGCTACGATACCCTGTTGTGGCGCCCCCAAAATTAGGTATCGTCACCCATCTTGGGTCGCCACTTACATGGTACATAAATTCAAATACAAACTTAATTATACATACGCCGTGTAACATACGACAATACATAAGCGAGAGTTCTAATAGGAATATTGTCATTTAGACAATATCCATACTCGAGAGTCCTCATTACATTTATTGTCACTTTATTTAACGAGAATAGTGAGGACTACTAATCTTATCTTGGGACCATCACTCTTTTCCCAGGCTCGTCCCGACTATATTCTCATTTCACGAAGAGAAACGGTGAAAGAAAGGGTGAGCAACTAGCCCGATGAAATATTATAACTAAGATAATGCGAGAATAAATTATCAATAGTCTTCAACAATGTTAAGCGATAAAATCTGATGAGACAACCGGTTTAAGCTGCGGTGAATATCTGATCCATTAAAAAGTCGAGTAGAAAATAAAAGTCTACTATCTTTTAGGTTTTAAAGGTTTTCATCAATTTTTATCACTAAGACTCGGTTTAATGAATAAACCACAATATCTAATCATCCACCTATACCACGGTCGAGGATTTTCATCAAATTATCAATGGTAGTGTGACTCTACCGAATCACCCTGGTCATAATCATACCAAAAACTATCCATCACTTGCATTCTGACCCTTTGAGGACTTTTGTCACATCATTTATATCAAGCCGTGATTATCTTAGAATGATCACTGGTCATAATCATACTAAGTTCATCTATGCTGCGCGTAAGCGAAGATAACATAATATAACATGAGGATGATGATGATGACATAATAATTCAATAAAACAAGTTCACGAATTAATTTATTAGGGAACTAATAACGTCAAATTATCGACATGATCTTTGCTTTGTAGAGTAAAATTCAAGAATGCTCGAGAAAAATATTTTCATTAAAAATCTTTGGATGAAGCGCAAATATCGAGGATATTCCACTAAATTCATGGAGTATAGAAGTCGAAAATTTTAACTTATTTGAGTATAATAGCGAATGAAATAACAAAAGAAATCACCGTGCATGCGGTGCCCGCATAGGCGAGGTTATTCAAGCGAGAATAATAAATCTGAGAATAATAAAAAGCGGAACCGGTTAGGTGTAAAAACACACAGACGAGGATATTCGATAGAATAATAAAAGGCGAAAGCGAATAATAAAAAAAGGCGGAACCGTCGAGGTAAAAAACACAGACGAGGATATTCGATAGAATAATAAAAAGCGAGAATAATAAAAAAGGCGGAACCGGTCGGCGTAAAGCCACCTGAACGAGGATGTTCAGCGGAATAATAAAATAATAGAAGAATGTCACCAAGTATAGGGATTAGCATATCGAGTTATTTCAACAGAATAAATAAGAATGGAATAATATAAAGATTTCACCAAGTATAGGGTATTAGCATATCTCTGGTCATGTATAGGGTATGCCACTTTTACGAGTTATTCAAGAATAATAAAGAATGGAATAATGAAGTTCTCTTCATGAATAAAAAAAATATAACACCCCTTACGAGTACAACAAATAATATTCCCTACCTTAGAAAAAGTGAATATTGGAAAAGTGAAGTAGCAAAATACTTTTCTTCTTTCTCTCTATAGTTTCTCTCTACAGAGTTTGATTGAATTCGTAAGAAATAATGAAGGAATGAGCTTTCTATTTATAGAAAAAGCGAGGGTGGCTCTTGAGTCTTATGAAGGGTTGAAATGACTCTTGGTAATATTGAAGAGACAACTACTTATTTCTTGAAGGGTAATTAACCCTTGGAACAGAAGAGAAGAAGCGATTAACTCTTGGTAATATTGAAGGGACAACTAACTACTATTTGCGAAGGGGTAATTACTATTGTGAAGGTAATTACTATTGAAGAAGGTAATTACTATTATTGAAGAAGGTAATTACTATTGTGAAGGTAATTACTATTGAAGAGGTAATTACTATTGAAGGTAGGTACTATTATTATTATTATTGAAGGTAATTACTATTGGCGAAGGTAATTACTATTCACAAAGGTAATTACTATTCACAAAGGTAATTCTTATTGGCGAAGGTAAATACTATTGTGAAGGTAATTACTATTCACAAAGGTAATTAATTACTATTCACAAAAGGTAATTATTTGTGAAAGGACTCTTAGATGATGACATATGGGCCCCCCCATAAAATAATCAAACTTACCACAAGCGTCTCATATGAGACTCTTTATATACATTAAGGATTGAATAAATATTACCACAAATCATTTTATTTTTAATCAACACATATTTAATCTTTCAACAATTATTAATCATTTATAACTTGTCGTCTCGATTAATAATTTAATCTTTATAACATATTATCTGAGATGATCTTTGTGACAATAATTGAATCGATAATATAAGAGATATGATGCGACAATTCTTTGTAGCAATAATTGAGCATAGGTGAGTGACTTCTCACGTAAGCATCGATAATCGATATCGTGTCTTCTACTCTTATCTGACTTCTGGCGTATTCTTGTACTTTTACTCTAGGGTAGTTCAGCGGTTTTAATGGTAACACCTCTGTAGTTATTTTTTATAGAAAAATAATTTTTGTCGTTTTCTAACTACGACAATACTTAGTTTAATGTGGGGTCCAATTGATGATTGGTAGTAAATACGAATATTCCAAATTTACAAAAGAATATTCCCAGACCAAGCGAATATTTTATAACAACTAACTTACTTTGCAAAATTTATAAATATTACCTGACTATAACATTATATCAAATTTATTCCATAATATTCAAAAATAATATTTATAAAAAAAATTCATCTTTATTTATAAAATTTGTCATGACCATTGATGAATACACAAATATCCTTGGCTCGCGTAGTGCATGGATAAATTGTGGTTGTGATACTTAATGAATATCCTTGGTAGTAGTGTGCGGGGATGATGTGGATTATTTATTAAAATTTGAGTCCCGGTGATAAAAGTGATGAAAACCTTTTAAATCATAAAAGATAGTAGATTTTATTCTCTACTTGACTCTTTTAATGAATTGCATGTTCCGCTGCAGTTAAACTTGATGTCTATTGTATTTTACCAGTTTAACATTGTTAAAGACTATTGATAATTTATTTTGCATTATCTTAGTCATAATATTTCTTACTGGGCTAGCTGAGCTCACCCTTTCTTTTTTTGTTCTTGAGGAAATGAGAGCGTAGGCGGGACTAGTCGAGGAGCGAGTGATGGTCGGATGATAGTATTAGTAGTAGCTCACTATTACATTAAATAGTGTGACAATAAATGTAATGAGGACTTATTACGAGAGTGGATATTATCTATCTAGAAGACAATGTTTGTATTAAAACTCATGACTCTCTTGTTGTATATTTAAGATTGTATTTGTATTTTTGTACAATGTATTTGGTGACTCAAGAATAGGTGATGTATACCTATTTTGGGGCGTCACGATTGATTAATATCAAAGCTTAGGGATATGATCCTGGGTGAGATGTGAGACAAGAACTAGGAGGGGAGAGACGGGGAATTCCTTCACTAATATGACCTACCTAAGTTTATTTGATATTTAATTGGTTGGTCAGAGTATAGGGATTATATGTGATATGTTAATTCACCCTTGTTTTGTGGCAGTATTTGAAAATGGCATCCGAGAATGTTGAGAACATCAATGGAGCACAGGAGACCGTTAAGTCTCCACAGATCAATAATCAGGATAATGTGCATCAGGAAGGCGACAATCCTAATGCAAACAATAACACTGACCAAATGATGAATGATGGAATGTTAGAGGCTTCATGCGATTCATGCAACATCGGGAAAAAGCGGCTCTCATCCAAAATGCGAGGTGGAAACAACGGCAACTCTCGGAAGGTCACCGCCATGAAGCAGTTCAAGGAGGCTGGGACCACGGAGTTTTTGGAGAGCCAAAACCACTTAAAGGCGAAGCGTGGATAAAGCAGATCAACAAGATATTTGATGTCTTGGGATGCTCAGGAGAGCAAAGGTTCCTTTGCCACCTTCATATTGCGTGCGGAGGCCCGATTCTTGGTGGGAATCGTAAAGCGTACTCAACGACTGCGCCTTGAAGATGTCTTGGGAGAAGTTCAAGAAGCTGTTCAACGATAAGTACTTTCCGAAAGTATTCATCACATGAAAGAGGTAGAGTTCATTAAATTTGGAACAAAACAACATGGCCAGTGTTGCGATCTGAAGCCAAGTTTGAGAGTTGTCGGTTTGCGTCCCATTTGGTTGATAATGAGGAGAGAATGGCGAATGTTTCTAAGAGGTTTGAAACCGAGATACGTCGATATCTTATCTCTCATAAAGCGTGTTTGTATTTAGATGTTGTTAATAGGGCTCGATTATTGGGTAGCGATAATGAGTAAACCCAACCAAAAGAAGCGGACCCGTGAAAATGATAATACCGGTGATACGATCGTGAGCGGTGACAATAAGCGTGGAGGAATCAACATGCGAAATGGTAACCACCGGTGGTAATCATGGCCAAAACAATAAGAATGGACATTTCAAGAAGAGGAGATTCAATGATGATGGAAAGGCGTCGCACCTGACCAAGTGGTTAAAGAAGGAGAAGCGACCACTATCGTATGCTTCAAATGTAGAGGGAAGGACATATCGATCAAAGCTAGCGATGTCGTCCAAAGCATGTTATAATTGTGGAAGAGAAGGTCACCTAGCTCGATTTTATCGTTCACCGAAGACAAGTTCAGCTAGGATGGAGGCACCAAAGGACATCCCAAAAAATTCAAAGCCCGGTAGTACTGAGGAGGCGTTTGTCGTGACCTCCCAGAAAGCAAGGAACCTGAATGAGGTCATCACGGGTAAGCTTATCATAAACTCTAGTGAAGTATATACCTTATTAGATACCGGTTCTACCCATTCTTTTATTTCTCCTAATTGCGCTCAACGTTTAAATTTGACTCCGGAGAAACTTTGACTTATCTGTTGAAACTCCGTTGGGAGAAACCTTCATTACATCCAATGTTTATAAGTCTTGTTTGCTTCAAATCGGTACCCTCACATTACCTGTCGATCTTATTTCATTGAAAATACTTGCATTTGACGTAATTCTAGGGATTGATTGGTTAACTACTCATCATGCAAAAATTGATTGTTTTAAGTAAGGTTGTTAGCTTTCATATTCCTAATCGACCTATTATGCGAATTTAAACAACCAAACCATTAAAATCAATCACTTTGTCATCTCAAGCCATAAAGCTATTCATTTATTGAAAAATAAATGTCAAGTTTTCTTAGCTCGTATCACGGATCTAAACAAAATATCGTCGAGTTTTGAATGATATTTCTATTGTTAATGAATTTCTGGCGTATTCACGAAGAACTTCTGGCCTACCCCGAGCGTGAAATTGAATTTTGTATCGACCTTGAACCGGTACAAAACCCATTTCCAAAGCCCCATATCGAATGGCTCTATTGAACTTGAGGAGTTAAAGACCCAACTGCGAGGAATTGTTAGACATTGGCTTTATTCGTCTTAGTACTTCTCCTTGGGGTGCTCTCTGTTTATTAGTGAAGAAGAAAGATGGGAGTATGCGACTTTGTATTGATTATCGGGAGTTGAATCATGTCACCATCAAAAAATAGGTACCCATTGCCACGTATTGATGACTGTTTGACCCGATTTAAGGCGCCAAATTCTTTTAAAAATTGATCTTCGTTCGGATATCACCGATTGAAGATTAGAACCGATGACATTCCAAGGCGGCTTTCGGAACTCGATGCGGGCATTATGAATTCCTAGTCATGTCTTTTGGATTGACTAATGCTCCTGCTTTACCTTTATGGATATGATGAACCTAGAATTTGAGGAATATTTGGATCACTTTGTGGTCGTCTTTATTGATGACATCCTTATTTATTCAAAAGCCGTGAAGATCATGAAGCAACACTTGAGGTGATATTCCAAAAGCTTCGTGAATATAAGCTTTATGCAAAGTTGAAGAAATGCGAGTTCTGGCTTGAGGAAGTAGCATTCCTTGGGAACGTGGTATCAAGTCATGGAATATATGTTGACCCGGCAAAGATTGAAGCCATTTAAAGCTGGGAACAACCAAAATTAGTGACCGAAGTACGTAGCTTTCTCGGCTTAGCTGGTTATTATCGGAGATTCGTAGAAAGGTTTTTTCGAATCGTTACTCCATTAACTCAGCTGACTCAGAAAGATACAAAAATCGGTTGGAGTGAGGAATGTGAGAAGAGTTTTCAAGAACTCGAGAAGACTCATTTATTTTGTTACGACAATACCATCGGCTCGGAGGATTTGTCATCTGATGATGTTTGAGGCAAAGGGTTAGGATGTGTTCTCATGCGACATGGGAAAGTCATGCCTATGCCTCTCGACAACTCAAAGAATATGAGAGGAATTATCCTACTCATGATCTAGAGTTGGTAGCTGTTGTCTTCGCACTTAAAATTTGGAGGCATTACTTGTATGGGGAGAAAGTGGAGATCTTTACGGATCATAAAAGCCTCAAATATTTTTTCACTCAAAAGGAACTCAACATGCGACAGCGACGTTGGCTTGAACTATTGAAAGATTATGATCATACCAACCAATACCATCCTGGAAAAGCAAACGTGGTAGCTGACGCATTGAATAGAAGATCATATGCTGGTACGAGTGCGATATTGTCAACGCAAAGGCCCATTTTGTATAACTTGCAAAGGATGGAGATAGAGATAAAAACTCCAGGGACCTAAGTGATGATGGTGAATATACGAGTAGAAGCCGACTTTAATCGATAAAGTTAAAATTTGCTCAAGCTACGGACGGAGGTGATGCGTATGAGGAAGAAAGTATAAGAAGGTCTTTATCTTAGGAAGCAAGAATTGATGAAGAAGGAATACTTGAGTCGACTCCGGACTTTGTGTTCTAACGACCACGATTTAAAGTATAAAATCATGATGGAGGCGCCTGACACCTGCAGTTTGCAATCCATCTTGGGAGTACCAAAATGTATCATGATCTTTGACATATATTTTTTGGTGGGGCAATATGAAGAGAGAGATAGCGTTGTTTATCTCGAGGTGTTTAACTTTGTCGGCGAGTCAAGGTGGAACATCAAGTACCAAAAGGTCCATTTGCAACCACTTGAAATTCAGAATGGAAGTGGGAGCACATTACCATGGATTTAAATTCTTGGTCTTCCCAAGGTTTCTCAAGGCGTAGATCTGATTTGGGTCATTATTGATAGATTGACCAAGTCCGCTCATTTCTTACCTATCGAGAAACTTATACACTTGAGCGTCTTGCTCGTATATACATAAACAAGGTTGTAAGATTGCATGGTATGCGGTATCCATAGTTTACGATCGAGACCCAAGATTCACTTCACGATTTTGGGTAAGTTTGCAAAAAGCTATGGGCGCGCAATTTACGATTTAGTTGGCATATCATCCTCAAGCAGACGGACAATCGAGAGAGGACTATTCAAACTCTTGAAGATTTATTAAGACTACTGTGTCCTTGACCGCAAGGAAGTTGGGACAAGTTCTTACCATTGGTGGAGTTTTCCTCTGACAACAAGTTATCAAGCAAGTATTGGCATGGCTCCATTGAGCGTTGTATGGAAGAAAGTGTCGTTCTCCGGTATGATGGGATGAGATGGGTGAAGCAACGTTGTTGGGACCGGAGTTTAATACGTATGACTACGGAAAAAGATTGAAACGATCTGAAGTGACGTATAAAAACCTCACAAGATCGACAAAAGAGTTATCTTGATCTTAATCGAAAGGGCGTGGAATTCGATATTGGAGATCGTGTGTGTTTACGTGTTGCTCCATGGAAAAGAGTTACGAGATTTGGAAAAGAGGAAAGCTCGATCCTCGATTCATTGGCTCATTTTAATCCTCGATCGAGTAGGGATTTGTAGCCTTTATAGACTTGCTTTACTGTAAGTATGTCTCGTGTTCATAACGTTTTTCATATATCCATATTACATAAATATGTGAAAGACCGAACCACATTATTGAGTTAGAACCAGGATGAAATAGCGGAAGATTTAATGTATGAAGAGGTTCTGTTCAAATCTTGGATAAGAAGGAACATATTCTACGTTCGAGGTTATACCTCAAGTCAAAGTTTTATGGAGGAACCACGATGTTGAGGAAATGACACAGGAGTTAGAATCGAAATGAAATCAAGGTATCCTTACCTCTTGACATACCAGTCGTACCCTAATTTTGAGGGAGAAATTTCATAAGAAGGGAGATTTGTAAGACCCTGACTTTTATGAATAAAGATGAATTTTCTATAATTATCATTTTAAATATTATGGAATGAATTTGATATAATGTTATAGTTGTGGGTAATATTTAGAAATTTTGCAAAATCTGTGAGTTGTTTTATAATATGCGATTGGTGGGGAATATTCGTTTTAATGACGGCGGCACAATCATTAGTGGACCCCCTAGCGGAATTATTGTCGGATTAAAAAAATGACAAAAATATTTTTATGAAAATAACGGCGGAAGTTTTATCGTTAACTATTGAAACACCCGGTTGTAAAAAAATGCGAGGAATCGTGTGGTTGCGTAGTAGCACGCGGTATTGATTATTGATGCTTACGTGAGAAGTCACTCAGTTTTGTTCAATTATTGCTTGATAATTGTGGCATAGTATCTCACGTTATTTGATTGATTATTGTCGATATTTTTTATATTATTAAATCAATAATTGAGATAACAGAGTTATTAATATTATTATTTGCAATATTAACGATATGCAGAAGTTACGCGAAGAGAGGTTTGGTCACCTAATTAACGCGCATGATGTAGGGAGAAATCCTTATTGGAAAACCCCTCTTTCACAGGAGCGACACAGTCGATTAATAGTGTGAATAATAATAATGATGATGAAGTTTTATTTTATTAGTATTATTAATATAATAAAAGCAGAAAAGCTTTTTATATAAAAGCGGAATATTTTTATAAAGTTATTCGTTTTATTAGGCTAATAGTAAAATCTTTTTATATAAAAGCAGAATATTTTTATAAAGTTATTCATTTTATTAGACAATAATTAGAATATATTATATTTTATTATGCGTAGTGTTTTGCATAATGCTGCATATAGTGTTTGCATAGTAAAATCTTTTTAAAAGTTATGTTTTTTATTAGAATATATTATATTTTATTGTAAACAAATTTGACCGTCTCAGTTTAAAGTAAATCGATGCGGATAGTTTCATAGATTGAGTTCTTATTAGATCCATTCTTACATAAATAAAAGCTCATTCCTTCATTATTTCTTACGAATTCTTTGAAACTCTAGAGAGAAAGCTATAGAGAGAATTATTCTTCTATCTTGGCGTATTTCTTTAGCGTTTAAGAAAGCTTTGAAGCGTAGTGCAAGTTTCTTCAAGTATATCCCCGCCTACTAGTCGAGTACTCTTCTTTATAAGGTAAGGGGTATTATTTCTTTCATATTCATGAAGAGAAACACATTATTCCATTCTTTATTATTAGTTAGAGAATAACTTTTGTATATCGTGAGCTACCCTATACTTGGTGAAATTCTTACATTATTCCATTATTTATTATTACTAACTTTGGAATAACGTGTTTATCACAATCTGCATACGTGGTGAAATTACATTGTTATTTCATTCTTTATTATTACATTGGAATATCTTATGCATGCGTTTTACATGGGACTGGTTAAATCTTTATTATTACATTGAAATATCACATACATGCGTTTCTTTTGGACTGGTTTAGATTATTTATTATTACATTGGAATAACTGGAATATACATCACAATACTGCATGCATGGTGATTTCATTGTTATTCCATTCTTTATTATTTTGTTGGAATATCGTCATTGCGTATTACGCTTTGACACAGTTAGTTATTTATTATTACATTGGAATAACACATACATCTGAAATCTGCATGCATGGTGATTTCTTTTGTTATTCCATTCTTTATTATACTCGGTTGGTTAAAGTTTTGACTTACTATACTCCATGAAATTAGTGGAATATCCTTGATATTTACGCTTCGTCGATATCTTTTCATGAAAATATTCTTACGAGCATTCTTAAATTTTACTTTACAAAAAGTATCGTGTTGACAATTTGGACGTTATTAGTTCTGGATAAATTAATTCTTGAACTTGTTTTATTGAATTCTTATATCATTGTCATCATCCTCATATTTATATTTTGTTGAAAGTCATACATGGCACATAGTGCGTAGATGGACTTGGTATGATTATATGAGAGGAATTATTGATTGTAATCATGGTAGTAATGTTACAAATGATGTGGTAAAAGTCTTCATTGGCGTAGTGCATTGATGAATGATTGTTGGCATGATTATGACCATTGATGAATACACAAATATTCTTGGCGTAGTGCATGGATAAATTTTGGTTGTGATCTTAATGAATATCCTTGGTAGTAGTGCGGGGATGATGTGGATTATTTATTAAAGCTGAGTCCCGTGATAAAAGTGATGAAAACCTTTTAAATCATAAAAGATAGTAGATTTTATTCTCTACTTGACTCTTTTAATGGATTGCGTGTTCATTATGAGTTAAACTTGATGTCTATTGTATTTTACTCGGTTTAACATTGTTGAAGACTAATGATAATTTATTTTTGCATTATCTTAGTCATAATATTTCTTCTTGGGCTAGTTGAGCTCACCATTTCTTTCTTTGTTCTCTTCAAGAAATGAGAGCGTGGCAGGGACTAGTCGGGAGCGGAGTGATGGTCAGGATGATAGTATTAATAGCCCACACTATTACATTAAATAGTGTGTTAATAAATGTAATGAGGACTTATTACGAGAGTGGATATTATGCAGAAAACAATGTTTTGTATTAAAACTCACATGACTCTCTTGTTATATATTTAAGATTGTATTTGTATTTTTGTCTATGTGTTTGGTATTTCGAGAATAGGTGATGTATATCTATTTTGGGGGAGTCACATCACACACACACATACACACATACATACATACATATATATATATATATATATATATATTACGATTTTAGAATATAAAAAGGATATAAAATAATATGTATAATTGTGATTAGTTATAATTATTGGATCTATATCTGTGGTGAAATATCCACTAATTATATCCTATGCATCATTCCAAATTTATTTTTTATAATTATATTTTGTCACCGTAATATTGTTGACGTGACAATCACACTTATATTTTATTATATACATGCAGGCACATATTTATGTATAAATGTATTTTGTTTAAAAAATGTAAAAATTCAATTATTTTTAAAAAATAATAGAAAATACTATTTTGAAATGGAGTATAAATTGGGATAGTCAACCCATACGCCATAGTACGTTGACCAAGAGGGAGACAGAGAAAAATGATAGTAAGTTGGTAAAGCAGGGATGTATCTTCAATATAGTTGACCCAAAGAAAAGAAATAGTAGCATTTTAATTAATTAATTAATTAATATGCAATTATTAATAATTACTCCAAGTCACATCGAATTTTATTTATTTATTAAAGTTTGAGATTTTCCATCGCGTGCAAGACTTTCTATTCATTGGTTGATTTTGGGGTTATTTAAAGTTAGATATTTAAATATTACTATTTAAATTCTCAATGTATATAATTTTTCAGAGGCCTTCTACAGCGACTGGCTTCTTTCCACAGGGGTATTGATCGGTTGGAATTTATTTATTTATTTATTTATTTTTATTTTTGACTATTAAATAATTAATATGATTTATTAAAATTGAAATTTTTATAAAATACAATAATTTAGGTGTCATTTGAATATATATAAAAATAGAGTTGCACAGACTGTACAACCATATTCTTTTACATGTATTCAAATGATACATAAATCACTGTATTTTATAAAAATTTCAATTCTAATAAATTACATTAATTATTTAGTAGTCAAAAATAAAAAAAAAAATCCGATCGATCACTATCCCGGTCATAAAAAAAAAAAACCGATCGCCGTAGACTATTTGAATTTTTCATCATATCATGCATATAAAATTGATTTTATACACACTCTCCCTCTCCCTCTCCCTCTCCCTCTCCGAGCTCATATTTTAGGGAAAGTGATTGAAATATAGATAAATTTACCAGAATATTAAATTGTAGACTGTCATAAAATTCTAAGCAATAAGATACTATAAATAGAGTGATACTATTTTTAATTCTTTCATATATTAAATATGTACATAAAAAACTATTTGTAATTAATCCCAGTAGTTAGCGCAGTGATTTAAATAACGTTCCGGGATGTGCCGTAGACCCAAACATCACAATTATGAAAGACAAAAATACTGAAATAGGGCCACAAACTGTCAGCACAAGTTTGTTGAAAGAAAAGGCTGGACCAGATTAAGGGATTAGTCAGACTATAATTAAGAAACCCCACATTATCAAAAAAAAAGTATTTGCGATAGACATAAATTAGTTTTTCTATTTGATTACGCATGATATTAAGATTTTTTAGTAGTAAATGAGATTATTAATTTAGGATAAAAGTGAGATAAGTGACCACTTAACTTATTTTTGTAAGAAATAAATCAAAATTATATTTTATTATGATTCAAAATGAATGCAATAATATAGTAGTTTAATTTTTTATTTAAGGCCTTTTCTATAAAGAAACCTTAGATAAACATGCATTTTGCTTATTAGATGACAATCATATATTCATGTCTTTTACTGTTGTCCGAATCTCTTTCAGTATTTTTATTTCTTTATGCTCTGTTTTTGAATTTTGAACAGAAAAGAAAAAAATAGAAAACTTAAATTAGAATAGAAAATTTGAAGTTTTCCTTTGTGTTATTTCTGAGTTTTTAATAAAAAAGAATAGAAAATTTAAAATTGAGGACATAAGTTGCAATTTAAAATTTATTATATTAAAAGTTGAGGATAATATGAGAATTATAAAAATATTACTTATTCTAATTTCTTTTCCGTCCAAATCATGCCAATTTTGGACGAAAAACTTTGACAGGAAAAGTGGTCAAGTTTTCTATACATTTCTTTTCTTTTCCGTTTATTAAAAAACTCAGAAACATAAGAATTGGAAAGAAAACTTAAATTTTAAAATCATTTCTTTTCTTTTTACATCCATTTTAAAACTTAAAGCGAAGCGTTAAGGTATATATATATAATTATATATAAATCACTCATCCTAAACTGTTAAGGTAAATACATAAGGAAAAATAATATTTACATTTATTTATATTAAAAGGACAATATGCAAATAAAGATTTTCTTTTTAAAAAAAAAAAATCAATTCTACTTCACAGCTTTAAATGTTTTTCGAGTATGAGAAGTAATATTCAGATACTAAAAATAATTTCACACATATTAAACGTTTGAAAAAAATATAGAACACAATAGTAAAATTCTATAACTTAATCAAATAGTTGTAATAATCATGCTTTTCAGATCAAGATCGATCATCGAACCGAAAAAAATGCATGTTGAATAGATCACTGGTTCAAACCATTATTGACCATGTGACATCATTAATATATATTATTATTAATTAACAAAATTTTAAAAAATCTCGTTTTAATGAAGTAAAATATAATAAAGTTAAGTTACTATATTATTAAAAATGGTTAATTTTAATATTAAAATTTTACTGGACTAACTTTGACCAAAATCGAATGGTTCAAACCGAATTAAAGTGTAAACTGATTCTGATTTTTATAAGTTGGACCGCCGGTCAGGACCCATTTTTAAAAGGGACAATTACATATTCTATTACATTTTTAAAAATAATTACATAAAAAGAGTACAAACATAATAATTACAAAAAGAATGATATGCAATATTTAATTATAAAAAAAAGTGCAATTTTATCCCTTTAATTATGCACACAATTACCATCTCTCCCACAATTTTCTCCCCATCTTTCCCACGATTTTCTCCCACTCCATTTACATTTCCTTCTTCTTATCCTCCTCCTCCTCCTCGCCTCCTTCTCCTCCTCCTCATGTCCCACCCCTCGCCTCGCCTCCCCTCCTCCCGCTTCCCCCTCCTCCCCTCCTCCGCCTCCACCTCCTCCCGCCACTCCTCCCCACCCCTCCTCCCCTCCTCCCGCCTCCTCCTCCCCGCCTCCCCTCCTCCTCCTCCTCCCCCCACCCTCCTCCTCCTCCTCCACCCCTCCTCCCTCCTCCTCCCCTCCTCCCCTCCTCCTCCTCCCTCCTCCCGCCTCCCGCCTCCCCTTCCATCCGCCCCTTTCTCCTCCCCTCCTCCCGCCCCTTCTCCTCCCTCAGTCGCCTACTTCCACCAGGTTCATTCTCCACCTCCACCCCAGTAACCAAGCAAATCGTTAGTAGCAGAAACAGTCGTATAGTTGGTAGCCAAACATTAGATAAGGTAATTAATTCAATTTTATTTGATTACCTATTTATTTTGAATGTGATGCAGTTGGTAACCAAACTTCATACAGTTGGTTACCAAACTTTTCGATAAAGTAACTAATTCAATTTTATTTGATTACCATTTTTATTTTAAATGTGATGCAGTTGGTAGCCAAACTTCGTATAAAGGTAAACATTTTAATTTTTGTTGGTAACCAAATAGTCAAAAAAATTCAGAATAACAACTCGTGGCCGGTGGCGGATGAGGCGATATATGGCGTGGCAGAAATGATTGACTTGACGATATAAGCGGCATGTGGGGGAGGCGGGGGAGGAGGATGATGTACAATAACTCCTTCATAATTTTTTTTTAATTTCCTCATTTTGATTTGAATTTTGAATTATGGATTTGAAATTGTTGTTAGAGACAAGATTTGAATTTGAATTTGAATTATTAGTTATCCTTGATTTTAGGTTTCCTTATTTAATGTGAATTGTACTATTTTTGTAATAATTACATTCTTTTTGTAATTATTTAGTTGATGCACTTTTCTTGTAATTATTTTGTATTTGTTGTATACTTATGTAAAGGACCCTTTTTAAAACCATGGTAATAACTCGAGGGTAGTCTCATCTTCATTTATTCTTTCGTTATATCATTAGTAAAACCAAGGGAAATACCTCCTACCTAAGAATTCTCGTTATTTTTTTTTTCTTATTGATTTTTAAAAAAAATAATTATTATTTTTAACCTATTAACACCTACCAAATACGCAAGAATTTCGTTGAACTTGTGTAGGGAAATTTTAGAATAATGCTACATTCCAAATATTGCATTAATATTAGGATTTAACATGACACTCAAAATAAAATTAGGTCAGTGATAATATCAGAGTAATAATTATGCTGTCAAAATAATAAGTATTGTTGAAAGTTTAAAATATTATTAAAATAAGTGTAACTGTGTGATCAAATATGTTTTTGTTCTGACAACGTCTGTGATGGCCCCAAATTCAAATATCTGTACCTCAAATCTGGTGTTTCACAATGCAACTCTAATAATATACTAAAATCTCATACAACGGAATAATAGAATAATTTACATTGATATAACATAAATATTATCGTCTTAAGTCTCGCAACAATGACTAATACTCCCTCCGTCCCAGAATAAAAGTCTTTATTAGTATTTTAGGTAGTCCCAAGTTAAATGTCTACTTATCTTAAATGGTCTATTTTTTTATAATAATTTGCCTATAATACTCTTATTATTAATTGTTATATTTATATTCTCTATGCATATTTATGAAGCATAACTAGTAATATGCAAAAAATTATGCAATTAAATGAGAAATTAAATATGGACAATTTTGTCATTTTATCCTCTTTCTTAATATGCGCAAAAAGTCAACCAAAACTTTTATCTTGGGACGGAGGGAGTACATTATATAACATAAACGGGAAAAAACACATTTACCCCACTGTGGTTGTAGTGTTTTAAACAATTAGCCACTGTGCTTTTAAAATATTCAATTAGCCCACTGTACTTTTAAAAAATGTTCAATCAAGCAATTCCGTCCAATTTTACTCACGAACATTAAAAAATTGGGGGGAAAAAACACCATTACCCCACTGTACTTTTAAAATATTCAATTAGCCCATTGTACTTTTTAAAAATGTTCAATCAAGCAATTTCGTCCAATTTTACTCACGAACGTTTAAAAATTGGGCCAATTTTCATATGTGGCTTTAAAAAAATAAAATACAAATGACGCGGAGGTCGTGGAAGGCAAATTTCAGGTACTCAGTGGCATGGTATCCCGTTTATAGGATACCGAAAGGCACTTTTCGTGCGACTTTCTTGACTTACCATTCTCTTGGCCATTTAGTTCATAGGCAATTGACATTTGATTACGCTTGCATGGACATTTGTATAGTTTCTCCAGTAGTAGGTCTTCAAAGCTACAATGCTAAGGTAGATATATTTACTTTTTACTGCATTATTTTTACTTATGGCACTGGGACGGTACTTATTCATCTAACAATTTTTAGAAAGTTCATATTATCTTGTGGAAGTGGTTCACAATTTTTAGGTTATTCATATTATGCCCAATTATCAAAATGATAAATTAGGCTAAATTGGCAACGTACATGTCCTTCAACCAACCAATATTAATATTCTAAAATTTGTAAAAGTTAGCAACAAAAATGAGTTCTTAGTAAATCAATATACTAAAAATATGATGGTCTGAAGCATTCAAAGGTTAGATATTCTTGTTAGATCTTTTCTGAAGATGCAGAATTAAAATAACATTAGCACGAGGGTATGCACGAAGGAATTGAATTAAAATACACGTAATTTTTATTTTATTTTTTAAAGCCACATAGGAAAAGTGGCCCAATTTTTTAACGTCCATGAGCAAAATTGGACGGAATTGCTTGATTGAATATTTTTAAAAAGTACAGTGGGCTAATTGAATATTTTAAAAGCACAGTGGGGTAAAGGTGTTTTTTCCCCTCAAATTTTTAACGTCCGTGAGCAAAATTGGACGGAATTTCTTGAATGAACATTTTAAAAAAGTACAGTGAGCTAATTGAATATTTTAAAAGCACATTGGCTAATTGCTTAAAACACTACAACCACAGTGGGGTAAAGGTGTTTTTTCGCTAACGTAAACCATAACATACTTATAACCAAACTTGTCTTAATATTACAACTTGATAATTAAAATCCTAACATAGAGGACTAAATGTACTCCATAGCCTTGCCCTTTCTCTTATCCTTGCATGATATTTCACACGGTTCTGCCTTAACTGAAATGTTTAGAGAAAACAAGAGTGAGCAATAGATTTGCCCCGTAAGTAATATAACAACAAATGTGAACATGAATAAATATAAAGCTAATAATCTCAAATGATTAATGATAAAAGGTAGCTCGAGAATTTAAAGAATAATGTTGTAAACAAAGAAGTCTCAATAGTTCTAAATCTGTCTTTTGAATTTTAAACAATGAGTCATTATAGACCGAAAGATTATCAAAATAATATATTCAAAGGTTTCAACGTTTTTCAATAGGTAAAATTTTAATATTGAGCAGTCACTATGGACCAAGAACTCTTGCTAGAATTTACAGTATTTCACTGATAATCTAATAAAAACAAGTACAATAGGTGATCAACCTAAAGTACCTTACATTATGAATAATATTTAAACATGCTGTTTGCGTGCATGTCGGTCTCCCGATAATATATAATTTTTCATTCTATGAAGGTTGTTCATCTCAGCAGATTATAAAAGTCTGCACCAAGACAATTGGTTTGGGTAGCTTTCTAACTCGTAGATATTGGTCTAGTCGAATCAAATGACTTAGACACTTTTTTCAGAAAACAATTAAGAATAATTTATAAGTTCAAAGCTTGCAACATGATTCAAAGGATATAATTGTGATTCCAAATCAAGCTTCAGAGTATGTATAATATTTTTCAAGAATTTAGATAGCACAAAATTTATTCTATAGAGCGATTATACAATCAACAAGTATATTTGACCAAATATATAGTTGATATAACAACAATTAAAAATGTGCACAATATTCAAGGTTGTGTAAGTTAGAAAACTTGCATTCAATCAGAAAATCAAATGAAGTTAAGAAACTTGCACAAAGAAACATTTGAAGAGAGTCAGGGAATTTGTCTTTCGCGTAGATTACCAATTAACAGCTTAATGTCACCTCAATGTTCTATATTATCATATTCATGTATATATATACACATTAATTATACATACTTGACACAAAACCAACAATCATACACATCTATCATACACATGATTAGCCATGTACGTTATGTACATACACCCATCAACATATTCGACACACATTCAAATCACATTGATGCATATTCAACCCTGTCTTTGCTTTATTTAGAAACTAGTTAAATTTTGATTCTATATAGTCATTATATGTTTGAATACTGAAAAAATCACTTTAATCATATATTATACCTTAAGATAGTATTATACACATGTTTCAAGTCTTGGATCACAGTTAAAACAATCAGACAGCTCCGCGCTGCTCCCTGATCAGACCAGAGTTGAGTTTAAGTTTTCAATTACACAAATCAATTCTTAGCATACATTGACACTGATACAAATCATATACTCATGTCAAGAAGGTATTGGGTTAGATTTGATATCTCTTGTGCTTACTTTAAGCTTTCTTTCAAATTATATAGTTTTTATATTAAAGTTTTCAATCAACAAGACTTAATGGGTTCATTTTACAAGGACCTACTATAACACTTCTTAATCCATATGATGTTGATACATCAACCTTTAGTTCGCATGCTCAAATTGAATGTAGTATGCACACAAGCCAATCATGTTTGATGATAAAGCATATACTTTATAACAATCTTATTCATTTATTAATAAAAAAGTATTAATTTATTAAAGGCTTTTAATTATCTACATGATACTATTTTATAATATGTGATAAACTCATAGTTTTAAGCAATGTTTTTAGAATAATGATGATGATCATTCTAATGAGATCTAAATTCTTAGAAAGATTAAAACTAAAATAGTTCCTTACTAAACTGGGGATTAGTGAATCCGGATAGATTGGTATAAACGTTACTTGCTCATTGGATGAGGATGATTGATCTTATGATCATTTGTGTAGAGGCACTAAAGCAAGTATGTAGGTGCTTATTAGAGAATAAGTTCACTGAACATGGCTCGCTAAGGAATACCTAATGGAGTTTTACTTGCCTGTCAGTAGGAATTTGTGTGGTGATAGTAGTACAAGTGATCCTTGGACTTGAGATCATCATAGTACACTACAAAAAAATGGGGCTTCAGCAACAACCAATTTTCGTTGCTAAAGGTGTCAAATTTCGTTGCTAAAGGGTTTTGGTAACGACTTTACTGTCGTTGCGTCTTTCGTTGCGCAATGAGCGTTGCTAATTGTTCTGCAACGAACGTATTTTTTTCGTTGCCAAAAGAAATACATTTTGCAACGAAATTTGACTTTCGTATAGAGACATCGATCCTTTAACAACAAAATGTATTATTGCAGAATAATTAAAATGTCGTTGCTAAAAACCCCATTTTGTTGCAAAAGTCTGCTAATTGGCTATGAAATGAACTCTTTTTTGGCAACGACCATACATTTTCGTTGCAATTGACACCATTTTGCAACGACATTTTTCGTTGCAGTAAATTATGAAAATTGTTGCCTAAGCTTGCTTTCGTTGCGGAATATAAATTTTTTAGCAACGATTTTCGTTGCTGATTATATTATTTGGCAACAACATTATGCTGAATCAGCGGGTTATTTTTCAATAACAACGAAAGTCGTCGATTAGCAACGACATTATATTTTGCCGTTTTTTTATATGTGCAACGAAAGTTGATTGATTTGCAACGATAAAATATGTTGCTTTTTATTTTAGTATTAGCAACAATATCCTCTCCGTTGTTATTAGGTTAATTTTTCGTTACCAAATATTATATTTTTAATGCCATTAGCAACGAAAATTTGTTGCTAAATGTATAAAAAATTGTTGTTATATTAAAACTTGTTCAATGCTTTGGTAATGAAATATATTGTTGCCAAATCAAAATTTGACATTCTTTTTATGTACCTGGCTGGCTCACTGTCCCCATAGCAAATAATGGCAAAAATACAAAAAACTAAAATATTATTAACTTAATAAAATTATCCACTACATAATCATTCATTATCTTTACAATTAACCATCTAAAGCTACCACAGTTCTTTAATCAAAGTATATATCTACTTTTATAGATAGAGTACACTTCATAATTTCGTCCCTTTTCTTCCGTAAACATAGCACGGAAATTTGATACCAGATATTATAAAGAAGCGGTCGTAGAAAGCGGTCTTCTGCACATTTAAAAATAATAGCAAGTCAAGAAAATGAAGTAAATAGGTCACCAGAGGTACTTAGTGCCAAAATCAATACACAAAGACACAAGAGAGTTTCTACATTAAGTACAATGTCAAGGCTTGACTCTATTTCATAATACTTTAGAATACCACCAATTTCTTGTTCAATTTGAGTGACTAAAAAATAAATATGGTTGTCACATCAATGCATAATCACTCTCCAACCTGGTTATAGCACTATTTGATACTTCATAACAAAGAATCAAAGAGAACACTGAAAACATACTGAGAGCATTGTGTATGGCACAACCAAGAAAATTAGTTTTTCATGTAATTATTTATTAGGCAATTTAGTTAGATTACAAAACAGCTTAGTTGAGTTGTTCAACAAGATGACTCAAAGACATCTGAGTTAAATGCAAGAGAATATACATACTTTTTTGATGTTGGGGTAGCAAGTAAATCCCTGATTTGCTCATTGTAAACTTCAAGGACGATAACAGATATGTGGAACGTAAAAGTCTCTTTCCGTTCCTCGACCACGTTAAATAAATTCTCCAAAGTTCTATAGTATTAGAATAATTTAATTGGGCATAACATTGTTGCATAAAATTTATTTAAAAAAATAAAAAAAATTACATTCGTGAATCCCTTTTTCCTTTTTTCGCTGAATCCATGTTATTCAAAGTTGCAGGAGATTCACGCTTTGGTTTATGATTACTGACATATATATGTTAACAGGTTATCATTTAAGTTTAGTTATATGGATTCACCTGTTAGTTCGGTTTATATATATATATATATATATATATATATATATTATTCTTAATTATTTTATAATTAAAATAAAATGTTTATTTTAATATTAAAATAAAAGAGTTTATTTTAATTTTAAAATTGGATTTCATGCTATAGATTTGGAATTGGATTCCATGATAACTAATTGGAGTTGAAATTGGATTCCATGTTTCCTTAAATAAAGGAGTTTATTTGTGAATAGAAAAGAGAATCCGTGCTTCCTTTAATAAAAGAGTTTTTTTTTTTATACTTGGAATTGGATTCCATAATTAATTAAAATAAATGAGTTATTTTGTTTAAAGATTTTGATTAAAATAAATAATTTATTTTATTCAAAATTATATAAATTAAAATAAAAGAGGTTTATTTTGATTTAAATTTGGATCAAAATAAAGGAGTTTATTTTGATTCAAAATTAGATTTTATGCTAACTAAATTTGCCCATTAAATGATATATGATATATATATATATATATATATATATATATATATATATATATATTGAATGTTTATTATTCATGAGATGAATGTTATTTATTGATGCATATGGTGATGTGTATGATAATAAATGAGATTGATTATGAACTATTGACCAATGTGATTGGATTTTATTTTAGTTGGATACATGAATGTATGAGTTTTATTAAATGGGGTCTGCGTACCTTGTCTTCTCTAATTTTTTCTTAATATAAATTATATCTTCCTCCTATGTACTTCTCCTTGACTGCTGATCAAGGTTTCTATTTATTTTAAAATAGTTTTGTAATAGGAATAGTTAGAATTAATTTTGAAGAATTGGAGATTAAAGAGCAAGGAGCGTTTGAAGACCCGTTTGTAATGTAGCCCGGGTTTAAATGTAATAGTTATATTTAAATATTAATTATTGCACCCCTAGGGTTTGACCTTTTGGTTCACTTGGTGGCTCTAGTGAATCAAACTAGAATAAAAGTCCATAATCAATCCGGGTAGAATATAGTATTCTATATGTGCATACTTATACTATATATATATATATATATACATACATATATTATATTATGAAAATATTTTTCGCATGATAATTAATATGACGCGTATTTTATATATATATGTGCATGCGCACTAAACAAGATGAGACAAATTAATAACAAACTCCTCAAAGATTTTATATTAAGTCCTAAGCGTTCAAAGATATTTGTAATATCGAATGTCGCCTTCTAGCATGATAAAAAATAATAGAGTATCAATTAATTATTATAAGTTTGTTGTGTCACCACAAGGCTTATCTTAATATTTTGAGATATTAATTTTATCACATTTGATGCTTATAAAAAAAATTGAACAATGTTATTTTGTTGTGTAACCACAAGGACAATATTTTTTATTTTTTTTAATATATGGAGTGCTAGGTTGGACTTAACTTAGATAATTTTGATTCGGATGTGTCACCACTTGATCAAAATAATCTAAGAGGCAAAATAAAAGGAGTTACATGATGATGTAATTGACAAGATTTGTCTACCTATTTATTTATATATAGTTTGTTGTGTCATCACAAGACTATATACATTTGAAATGGGATCTTTATTGTGAGACCCCGAATTTTATGAAATGAAAGTATTCAATTTTCTTATAATTATTCTATTTAGTAAATGGTTAAATTGATAAAAGGTTAAAGTTAAGGGTGATATGTGAAAATTTTTCAAAGTATGCAAGTTGTTATAAAATATTCTTTTTGTCGGGGAATATCTGTAGGATGGCACAATCATTGGTGGACTCCACAATGGAAGTATTGTCATAGTAAGAAAACGACATAATTATCTTTTTATAAAAATAACAAATGAAAGTGTTCTGAGTTAAAAGCTGTTGAACTACTCAAGTAGTAAAAATACAGATAATAAGCGTGGTTGCGTAGTAACACACGCAAGTATTGATTATTGATGCTTACGTGAGAAGTCACTCGGTTATACTCAATTATTACTCTGATAATTCTTTGCATCATATCTCTCATATTATTGATTCAATTATTGTCACAATATCATCTGCATAATATGTTATATTATTAAATCAATAATTGAGACAGCAAATTTATTCATATTATTATTTTCAATATTGACAATATCTAGAAGTTACATCGATGAGAGGTTTGGTCACCTAATAATTGCGCTTGATAAGGAGAAATCCTTATCGGAAAGCCCCTCTTTCACAGGAGCGACACGGTTGTTAAATATTGTGAGTTATAATATTAATGATGAAAGTTATTAAAAATCGAATTTGAGTTCGGAGTTGAATTTGGAGATGCAGACGTGATATTTTAGTCTGGAATGATAAAATTAGTAGAAATAGACTATAAACACAAAATTTGTCGGGGTTGACATTTGGTCAAAAAAGTCAATAGTTGACTTTTTCAAAAAAAGTCAAACTTCAAAATTTCAAAAATAAAATTGTTGAGAAAAATATTTCCATTGTGTTGGGATTATTAGTGTTAGTGGAAATCAACATTTATTTCGATAGTAATTGATGTCTGAAAGTTATATTGATAAACCGGGTAATTAATCGGGTAAATGAGCAATTAATTGCTATTAATTGACATGATTATAACTATTTATTTACATGTGTGTACTATTGATTCACATTCTTGTACTGTTAGGGGAGTTGGTGTAAGATTGATAATACTTGCATGACTAAGTTAAAAATAGAGGTATAGATGGAGGTACTATATTGTAATTCGTATTTTCACATGATTATAACTATTAAGTCACATGAATGAACTATTAATTCACATGATTTACTATTAGGGGAGGTGGTGCAAGTTTGATAATACTTGCAGGACTAAATTAAAAATGAAAGAAAAGTTGAAGGTATTGTCTTTGTAATATTTTTGAGCCCCAAAGCGTGCAATTATCGAAACTATATTTTCCTATAAATAGAAGCTCATTCTTCCTTCATTTCTCACCAATTCACTAAAGCTTTAGAAGCAATTATTATAGAGAGAAATTATAGAGAGAGAAGAAGAAGAAAGTCGCTACCCATTTATTCCGATATCTAGTTTTTTCTAAGGTAAGGGGTATTATTTCTTTTCGTATTCATGAAGAGAGCTTACATTATTCCATTCTTTATTATTATGTTGGAATAACTTTTGTTTGTCTGCAATCCGCATACATGGTGAAATTTTTTACATTATTCCATTCTTTATTATTACATTGGAATATCACATGCATGCGTAATTACGCTTAACACTGGTTCCATTCTTTAATATTACATTGGAATAACTTTGTTTGTGTGGTCTATTGCATGCATGGTGAATTCTTTGTTATTTCATTCTTTATTATTTTGTTGGAATATCACATGCATGCGATTTACGTATGATTGATTCCATTATTTATTATTACATTGGAATATCCTGCATGCATGCGGTTTATCGTGACTGGTTCCATTCTTTTTATTATTACATTAGAATAACACATGCATCTTGATCTATTGCATGCATGGTGAATTATTTGTTATTCCATTCTTTATTATTACATTGGAATATCACATGCATGCGGTTTGGCGTGACACAGTTCCATTCATTATTATTACATTGGAATATCCATGTCGTCCGGATTTACGCGTGACTGGTTCCATTCTTTATTATTTTGTGAAAGCATAACACATGCATGCGATTCTATCGCATGCATGGTGAATTCTTACATTATTCCATTCTTTATTATTACATTGGAATAACACATACATGTGGATTACAGTAGTATGCATGGAGAATGAACCTTTGTATTCATTGGAATAGTATTTTCATTAAAAAGGGGTTTCTGTCAGGGGCAGTTTCGTAATTTTTTTGACCCTCAAAAATTCTAGAAAAATTTGAAATGATAATTTATGAGTTTTTTAGATTGTGTCCAAAAATGGCGATTTTTGGATGTATAGATTAAGAGTTATGGATTTTATGGGAAAAGACTATTTTAAAAGTAAACCCTTATAACTCTTTGTGGTTAACTCCAAAATTGGTAAAATTTTTATTTGGAGTACATATATATAACAGGAGTATACCCTGTAAATTTTGGAATATTTGGATAAAAGTACAATTTATGATAAATGTCTAAATATTCGGCAGTTTTGGCCATATGAAAAATACTAAATGAATTTTAAAAATTCCGAGAAAAATATATGTTCAATATGGGACTATATTACATTAAATCCAGAAAAGAAATATTTTTGGGATGATTTGGTATTTTTCATGAAAATGAACTAGTTATGAGTAAATGAATTAAATATGTTATGTGAAGTAACAAAATTGGAAAATAGGATTTTATGGCTTGGGAATCCTATATAGGGTATATGCAGATTTTTGATAAGGGATTTGATCTTTGGTGATGAAATCTTATGAGTATGGCATTTTTGAATGATTAAATGCATTATTTGGTAAAGTGTAAATAATTGAAATAAATTGTTTATAAGTTTAAGAAGTGATTAAGATATTTTTATAATATTAATAATATTAGATTATGAGTTTATTAAGCGATTGATAATATTTGGATAAATTTAAAGTCTTTAATATTTATCTTTGTTTTCGTTTGATTATTGCTTATATCATTGTCATCATCCTCATGCCTCTATTATGATGAAAGTCATCTTTGGCTTACGTGCAAAGATGATCGTTAATTATTAGTTTCTGATTGAATATCTTTGGCTTTACGTGCAAAGATGGATTGATTATTTGTTTTCTGATTATATATCTTTGGCTTACGTGCAAAGATGAACTATTGATTGATGAGTATCTTTGGCTCATGTGCATGGATGAACTGTTTATTGGTATGATTATGACCAGGGATCATTCGGTATAATCATGACCCGTAATGTTATAGATGATGTGGTAAAAGTCCTCATTAGCCCGTAGTGCATTGATGGACATTTATTGGTATGATTATAACTAGGGATTATTCGGTATAATCATGACCATTGATGATTACATGAATATCCTTGGCCGTAGTGCAGGGATGATTCGATGATGTGGATTATTTATTAAGCTGAGTCTTAGCGATAAAATATTGATTATACATTTTTAATTCGTAAAAGATAGTAGATATCATGCTTTATTTGACTCTTCTAAAATATAGTTGTATGTCTTTGGCCTGTAGTGCAAAGAATAAATTGTTAATGAATATTTTTTGCCGTAGTGCAAAGATGAATTTATTAGTATGATTATGAGAAGGAATTGTGATTTGGTATAACCATGATTTTTTATGTTTCAGGTGAAGATAGGTGATGAAAATTATCTTCGTCCTCGGTTCGAAGAGGAATTTAGAATCATAAGTATTATTATGAGTTATTCATATGATTGTGGACAAGAATTGTTGATTGATGTTACAGGGATAAAACATTATTGGTGGACTTTTAACATGGAGAAGATAATAGATCTGATGGTCTATTTGACTCTTCTAATGGATTGCTTTCGTTCATTATGACTATGGTTGAAAAGTTTTATCATCTACCATATGTTCTAAATCTCAGATTTATTACTGATGAAGGCTATTGATGATGTAAATTATCTTTAGTCATGATATTCTTTACTGGGCTAGTTGTGCTCACCCCTTTTGCTTCACAATTCCTTTTAGGTAATAAGAGTGTAGCTGGGTCAAGCGGGGGTAACAGGAGAATAGAATGGTGGTCTATAGCTGTTGAGGCTCTCCCTAAATAGTATAAAAATAATTTTATTGAGAAATTTAGATAAGTGTGCCGTATTGTATACGTCATTTGATATTTAATTTTGGTTAACCGAATAGGGTGAGGTGAACCCAACTTTGGAAGGGTGTTTTGCCACTATCATACAAGATGTCTAATGACATACAACCTCGTGTTATCATAAGACAGGGTTGTGCACATCAACTTGCTGAGTATATCTATGAGCACTTCCTATATAATCTTGGAGTTTATTTGAAATATAATTCTCACTTGGAGACAACAGAGATAATTATATGTCAAGAGAAGACTCACCATTGGAAAGAAGATGATAGCAATCTTCTTGTTTTTCTTTGGAGACTATTGGGTCAACCAAGGATAATTCTATGGACATACGATATCTATCATAACCTAGACGCATGGACTCCCATGTACGAAGGTTTCCTTGAGAACTTCCCAAAGATTTTAATTTCTAAAACAGTTTATGACTGTATTTTTATGTAAGGTACCATTGTAAGGT
Source organism: Panax quinquefolius (assembly GCA_020205615.1). Lineage (NCBI taxonomy): Eukaryota > Viridiplantae > Streptophyta > Magnoliopsida > Apiales > Araliaceae > Panax > Panax quinquefolius. Next base: position 141,587,696 of record CM035152.1, read on the forward strand.
TGTGGTTAAGGCACCATGAGAGTTACATACATTTGTATTAAAACTCACGGTTTAACTGTGGTCGTATTCTACACGTCAGTTCAATAGTTATATAAATTAAGTTTGTATTTGATTTTTATATTATGATATCTGGCGACTTGGAATGGGTCGTGTGGATCTATTTTGGGGGCGTCACACTTATTCTCACTAAAAAAAATTTAATTAGATTTTACCGAACTATATAAGTGAGGGTAAAATAGTTTGATAAATATAGTGGGAGATACCAATTTAAAACAAGACCTAAATTATTTTGATAATTAATAAAAGAATATATGCTAAAATGTTGTTAAGAACAAATTCATTTACATAATTTTACAATGTCTAAATTACTATCACTGTGAAGCATATTAGGCGTTATTTAACCGCACCGAATTAAATGGATTGGTTAAGGAAATTGAGAATAGTTCTCACGGCTAAAAAGCTATCTTATGTCCGTAATACGCCTATCCCTGCAATGGTTGCAGACAATGCCTCTGAGGAAGAGATTGCTACTCTTAGAAAGTGGCAAGATGATGCACAGTTCTCTCAATGTATCATGCTCGTATCCATGAGTAACGAGCTTTAGTGTCGGTATAAAACTATGGATGCTCTTACTATACTCCTGCACGTCAAGTAGTTGATGGTGAGGAAAATAGGACTAATAGAAATCAGATATATATGGTGTTCTTTCGATCTAGAATGACCAACGACACTACATTACAGACACATGTCCTAAACATGATCAATTTTATTGAACAATTAGGACAACGAGTTTTGTCATGGATGGAGAGTTGAGCCAAGATTTGATCTTGAAGTTACTCCTGGACTCCTTCTCACAATTATTGTGAATTTTTTATATGAACAAGCTAGATATCAGCCTCGCTGATTTGCTTAACATGTTGAAAAATGTTGAGAGTCACTTCCAACTAAGAAAGACCAAGTCTTACTGATAGGGGCCAAATGATCTTCTAAAAAGAAGACTGATTCAAAGAAGGTAAATAAAAAGGAAAAAACAAAGGATAATAAGAACAAAACTGATACGGATAGCAAAAGAGTTTGCTTCCATTGCAATAAGCCTGGACACTAAAAAGAAACTGCGAGAAACATCTTGCAGAGGCTAACCAAAGAAGCTTAGTGAAGCTTCGGTTATAAATATAGTTTTTTGTTCATGATTGAAATAAATTTTTCTTTAAGTCAAGGTTCTACTTGGGTATTGGATACTGGCTTTGGTTATTATAAATATAGATTTATGAAGGGACCAAGCAGAAGTAGAAAGCTAAACAAAGATAAGTAATCCTATGTGTGGGAAATGAATCAAAGGTTGTTACATTAGTCATAGGAACTTATAGTTTATCACAACCTACGGGCAAATCTATTAAGTCAATAAGTTGTTATTGTATTCCAGTTCTCATTAGAAATATTATTTCCACTTTGTTGTTGGACAATGAAATTTGGTATTATATTTAAGAACAATTATTGTTCTATTTATAATGATAATGTTTTGTATAGAACTGGAATATTACTTAATGGATTTTGTATACTTGACTTACATGAAAAAATTATTTTGCAAATTGAACAAACTAGTATAAGAAAAAGGAGATGATTATTTAAAAGGTTGAATGTGTGTATTTGCTGAAATACAATTGTGAATTATTTAAAAGGTTCAAAGAATTAAGAAATGAAATAAATTGGCAAAGTATTAGGATTCTTTGATCGGATCAAGGAATGAATACTTGTGAAATGAGTTTCTAGATCATCTCAAATGGTTTTCTCACTATGGATGCCTCCTAATACGCAATAATTAATTGATGTATCTGAAAGGAAAAATTGTACCTTGTTGGACATGGTGCGGTCCATAATGATTTTACCAACATTCCAGTATCCTTATGGGATAATGTCCTATAAATGGCTGCATATCTACAAAAAAGGTAACCTCAAAATTCGGCCACAAGACTCCATAAAAGTTATGGACAGGAAGGATTCCTAATTTTAAGTAAGTTAAGATAAGGGGTTGTCCAGCTTATGTGAAAAAGGTTTCAAAAGGATAAGATTGGGACAAAATTTGACATGTACAGATTTGTGGTACATCCTAAAGTAAGTTTAGGGTATAGTTCTATAATCTTACTTAGCAAAAGGTGTTTGTTGCGAAACATGTTGCCTTCTAAGATAAAGATGTTTATCATTGAAAGGGTTAGTGGGAGGATAATAGATCTTGAAGAGTTCAAGAACCACAATTCACTATAAGTTAAATAAGAGGAACCTGTAGATAGACCTATTATACCACAACCGAATCGTAAATCTGGAATAGTACCAAAAATAGCTAGGAGGTATGGATTCATCATAGATGATGATGATGAGGTACACATCATAGAAGATGATGATCTAGTTACATACGATAAGGTAAGAGTTGTAGACACTTAGAGAAATGAATTGGAACGTTCGTTTTGATGAGATAATCAAAAGAGTTTGATTTTATCAAAAATAAGAATAAACCTAGTATGTACAAAAGGGTCAGTGGGAGTGTCGTGACATTCCTAGTAATATGTGACGCCCCCAAAATAGGTATACATAACACCCATTCTGAGTCGCCAAATACATGGTACAAAAAGCAAACTACAACTTCAATAATACAAATGTCGTGTGAAATACGACAATATATACTCTGAGTTTAAATATAATATTGTCTTCTAGACAATATCCACATGCAAATAAATCCCCATCATAATTATTGATTCATTATTTTACAAAAAATGGTGAGGACTACTAAACAACTCTCTCTAGAACCTTCATTCCATACCAGAGACTAGTACTTACATTTACATTCTCGCCTCCCGAGAAGAAAAATGGAACAACAAGGAAAAGGGTGAGCTCAACTAGCCCGGTAAAGAATATTATGACTAAGATAATATACAACAAATTATCGTTAGTCTTCAACAGGAAAAATCGATAGAATACAATAGACAACAAGTTTCGGATCAATATTCGCGCAATGAAATAATAATTCATAGAAGAGTTACGTGAGAGAATGAAATCTACTATAATCTATGAATTTAACGAGTCCATCATCAATATTTTATCCACGTAACATCAATCAATATACATCGGAATCAAATATTCATCTTTGCACTCTGTGCCAAAGATATTCATCGATTAGTCATGTTCATTTAAACACCTATTCATCTTTTTGCACTACATGAGCCAAAGATATTAATCAATCGGTCATGTTCATCTCAACACTGTTCATCTTTGCACTACTGAGGCCAAAGATATTCTTGAAATCATTCATCTTTTGCACTACTGGGCCAAAGATATTCAATAATATCATCATTTAAGAGGCGAGGATGATGAAAAATATTTTTAAAGAAAGCGAATCCGGTGAAACAAAATGACAAGGATTAAGGATTAAGGATTAAGGATTAGTACTTGGTTTTATCCACATCCAAAAATACCTCAAAAATAATCATAGTGGTGTAAAATTCAAGAATGATCAAAACATGGATACAATCGGAGTTAGTATCCGAATAGATATTTTGGACAAAAAGAAGAAATTTTATTTTTTTTGAATAGAATAGTCCAGTATCGTGAATAGTAACTCAGACACCAAAAGATAGAAATTTCACAAAAACATCTTCACGACTTCGTGAATAGTACTACTCGTGAATAGTAACTCGTGAATAAGTAACTCATGAATAGTAACTTCGTGAATAGTAACTCATGAATAGTAACCCCGACATGAAAAAGTTCCAAATTTGATAAAACTTGAGGATCAACATTTCAAAGATAATGATATTGAAGAAATAATATCATTTGAGAAGAAAATAACATCCCTTACCTCGAAAGATCAAGTCTTTAGTAAAAACAGGATATAGGCTATGACTTGAACTTGCAAGTATAGCAATACTCAAAGTATACTCAAAATACTCACAAGAATACGCTCGATAATATAGAGAGAGAAAACTTCAGTTTCTGGTGTGTTTTTCAATTCTAACTTAAGCACCCTATTTATAGGAAATTGCTTAGAACACCAAAGCAGAAAATTTAATATAATATTAATATTTATTTTCCAAAACCTCATACCTTTTACACTTGCCAACTGAATTCAGCTCCTACACATGTTAAATGAGGCCACCTAACATTCCAAAAACGTTTTTCCTATTTTAAATATTTTAAACTTCCAAAAATTAATTATTTCTGAGCTTCGGAACTTCAATAATTCATAATAAATAGCCCTTTCATCAGAAAATTCAAATCTTGCGAGTTTTTATAGGAAATTCAATTCTCTACAACTTTGGAAGAAAGTTTTCCAAATTCCAAATAGAAATTGACCAGAAATCCACAAACGGTGATTTTACAATTTATAATCAAATTTGGTTAATAATTGTGTCCACCAACACACAAAACATGTGTTAAACATTTAATGCCACAAAATACTCTTCCTCCTCATATACTCATATATCCCACATTCATTGTAAAAATATCACTAGTTAATATATTATTAAAATAATATATTTAAATGAATTATTTTATCGAGAAAAAGATAAAATATTAATTTTCAACAATTGTCACATTAAAATTTTCTCCATCTATATCCACATAAAATCAATATTTTCCTCATCATATAAATCAATAATTAATTATTCACAAATAATATTTGAGAATCACAATATTGACAACGAGCGGTTCCAGGAAGAGGGGCTTTCAATAAGAATTTCTTAACTCTTGGCGCATGATTAGGTGACCAAACCTCTCCTTAGAGCGAACTTTCTAGACATTGCCAATAATGTTATATAATAATATTATTCAGGATAATATGAATTATTGCTTCGATAATGAAAAATCTTTGTGTAATGACAATTATTGAAACAACAATGAATATAAAATATCAACGCAAGCAATTATTGAATCAATAAAATAAAATCTTTGAGCGAAGAATTATCGTAACCATTATTGAGTAGTGCCTTCTTACGTAAGAATCAATAATTGGTGCAATACTGGTGTCTTCTTGTTCAACAACGGCGTATTAGTGTGTTTAAACCACCGGGTATTCCAACAAGATACTTGAATAACAACTACTGCAGTTATTTAAAAACAACTTATATTTGTCGTTTTCTTCATCCAATCACTTTCCGTTATGGGGCCCACACATGCATTTCTGCCAGTTATACGAATATTCGAGCGAGACGAATATTCCACGACAAAACGAATATTCCCAAGCGATAATGAATATTTTATAACCACTTGCTTAATTTGAAATATTTGCATATTTAACCCTTAACTATCCACATTAATCAAATCAACCCTTACTATTTCAAAATAATAAATAAAGGAAATTCCTTTTTATTTAAAATTTAGGGTCTTACAACCTTCCCTCCTTATGAAATTTCGTCCTCGAAATTGGCGTATATACACAGTGTTTTGAAAAGGTGAGGATACCTCGCTTTCATTTCGTTTCAACTCCCGGTCATTTCCTCTATAGCATGATTCCTCCACAAAACTTTAACTTGTGGTATAACCTTTCTTAGCGTAGGACATGCTCCTTCCTATCCAACATCTTGGTGGTACCTCCTCATACGTTAAGTCTTGGCTATCTCGTCAGGTTCTAACTTTCAATAACGTGGTTCGGGTCTTTCACATATATTCTGAAATGCTGATATGTGAAACACATTATGAACACGAGACATACTCGGAGGTAACGTAAGTCTACATAGGCTACATTTCCTACTTGGTCAAGAATTTGAAATGGACCAGATAAATCGTGGATTGAGCTTTCCTCTCTTCCCAAATCTTGTAACTCCTTCCATGGAGCAACTTCGCAACAATACATGATCCCTACATTAAATTCCACGTCCTTTCGATGAAGATCCGCATAACTCTTTTGTCGATCTTGTGCCGGTTTGTATCGTTTGTCGAATCATTTGGATCTTTTTCGGTGAGTCATACGTCTTAACTTTCGGGTCCCAACAATGTTGCTTCACCCACCTCATCCCAACATATTGGAGAGAACGACATTTTCGTCCATATAATGCTTGAATGGAACCATGCCTATATTTGTTTAATAACTATTGTTGTATGAGAATTCCACCAATGGCAAGTACTTATCCCAACTTCCTTTGAAATCTAGGACACGAGTTTTAATATATATCTCAAGAGTTTGAGTAGTCCTTTTCGATTGCCCATCCGTTTGAGGATGGTATGCCAAAGCCAATCGTAAATTGCGTGCCTTATAGCTTTTCTAACCCAAAATCATGAAGTGAATCTTGGGTCACGATCTAAAACTATGGATCTTGGCATGCCATGCAATCTCACAATCTCATTTATGTACTTTACGAGAAAAAGGCGTTCAAGGAATAAGTCTCTCGTATCGGTAAGAAATGAAGCGAGACTTGGTTAATCTATCAACAATAACCCAAATAGCATTGATGTCTTGAGAAACCGCGAGGAAGACCAATAATGAAATCCATAGTAATGTGTTCCCACTTCCATTTAGGAATCTCAAGTGGTTGCAACGGACCCTTAGGTACAAGATGCTCCGCCTTTACACGTTGGCAAGTTAAACACATCGAGATAAACTTTGCAATCTCTCTCTTCATATTGTTCCACCAAAATGTATGTCGAAGATCACGATACATTTTAGTACTTCGAGATGGATTGCAAATGGCGATGTGTGCCTCCATCATAATCTTGTACTTCAAATCAGTCGTTAGGAACACAAAGTCTAGAGTGGACTCAAGTATTCCTTCTTCATCAATTCTCGCTCGGAATAGCTCCTTCTTGTACTTTCTTCTTCATATACGCATCAACTCAAGGGTCGGTGGCTTGAGCAACCTTAACTTTTTCTATTAAAGTTGGCTCTGTCGCGTATACTTGACATCATCGCACTTTTCGTTCCGATATAATCTTCTACTCATCGCGTCGCCTACCACGTTCGCTTTTCGAGGATGGCATGATCGTCGAACATGTCTTTGAAATGAGTCTCCTCTTGAGTTCTTGAAGCTCTTCCCACATTCCTTGCTCCATTCGAATTTTGTATCTCAGAGTAAATTTGCGTTAATGGAATAGCGATTCGAGAATATCCTTCAACGAATCTCGATAATAACCAACTAAGCCTGAAAGCTACGTCTTTCGATAAGCGACTTAAGTTGCTCTCAATCGTGACTCATATCCCAATCTTGGATAGACGTCACAATGACACCTATCGATTTACTATCGCGCGAATATGGCGTCCCTACAGAGAGTTCGGCTTAGGTGAATTCCACAAAGGAAGTCACAAGATAAAGGCTCGGTACCAAATTCTATAGTTGAATTTTTAACTCACGAAGTTCAATAGGAGCCATTCGATATGAGATTTTAGAAATGAGTTTTGTATCGAGTTCAAAGTCGATACAAAATTTAATATCGAGCTTTGGGAGTAAGCAAGAAATTCTTTCAGAAATACGTCGGGAAAAATCAATAACAATGGGAATATTATTCAAATCGGCGTGTCTTTATTCAAATCCATAACATGGACTAAGAAAACTTGACATCCGTAATAAGCGAATGACTTCATGGCTTGATATGAAAATGTTTGACTACAATGGTTTGATTGCTTGAATTGAATAATGAGTTACTTAGGAATATGAAAACTAACAAC